>JACCIB010000033.1:1200000-1800000 GCA_018906965.1 Philotrypesis tridentata | reverse complement strand
GAGCAAGCTGTCGTTCTGCGTCTACCTCGTGCACTTCTTGAATCCGTTCGTGCGAGTGGCCACCACGAGGACCAATGTCTTCTTCTCGGATTTCATCTTGGTAAGGTGCATTTTTTCTATAATAGCTGCTGCAAATTCTCTCGTATTCCAAACTCAGTGTTCATCAGCTAGATCTGTCAATTATTTCGAAAATTTCTAATTTATAGTCTCAAGTTGAATCGCGGAACGGCCTCGCGATAATAATGATTATTTCAGTTTCATGCATTCATCGCGGACATGGTGCTGTCGCTTGTGTTAGCTTTCTTATTGGCTATCACGTTTGAAGTACCAATGCAAGTTCTGGACGGTCTGCTATTCAAAAGGAGGAAGAAGTGAAGCTCTGTGATTCAAGAGAATTCAAAGGGCGTACGTGACATTCGTCACGGACTTTTATATTGTTAAACGTATATGTGTATATGTATATATGCGGCTGTGTTCGAGCAATGTAGGATTTTCTCACCAACTTTCTCGCAATTGTTTAAGTAATTTTTGAAATTCAAATTTTCAATTTAGTTTTATTTCGCGTACGCGGGGTGTACAGCGAAAATTAGTGAATAGTATATTTTTATATTTCGGATGGAACTTCCATCCGCCATTGAACAGTATTGAGGAAGAAAAAAAAACAATGAGAACGAATTTTAAAATAATATGTGTACAATGTTCATAAATATCTTATATTGCATGTACAATGTAAAAATTATATTGTAGTTATAATTGTACTCATATCGCCTTACGCATCGGCTGAGCCAAGGTTTTAAAAATCACGATTTATAGTTTTAAATGATCGCAGAGATGATATAGCACTCATCTCTGAAGAAATGTATACGTGATTGCACCGCATGAGTTAATTTTGTTTAAACTATTACTCTATTTGAAAAGTCTCAACTTTTATTGGAAAATAAAAAGCTACCTTATGAATGAGCAATATTTTTTGAAAATTATACATCTTTTACTCCACGACAGGGGCCATAATTACAATTTTGTAGAATTATCCGTAACGTAAAAAAGCTTATGATTATACACTTCATAATGCTAGGATGTGTGAAACAGCGCAAGCAATTTATGAGGAAAATGTACTCGATTAGCGGCTGATAAAGATTTTCAATCGAGACGAACTTACGAACTTGTGTTTTAATTGCATGCATGTGATATAATCTACTACATTTACATCTGTCATTACTTTGATGGATATTTTACTATATAAATTTATACGCAGGCGATGAAGAGCATATCTGTACCTACAGGCGGGTTAAACTTACGGTTGCGGATAAAACAATCTTAATTGTATAAGTTGAGAATAATTATTTTTTGTTTAATACGCATTGACATGCGCTGACTGTTGCCTCGGCCGAGCAAACAGAATATGATGGAAATAATTAGGGAATTAAGGTAATTAATAAAAATAAGCATAGTGCATCGATGCCCGGCTTTTGCGGCTGTTATACCAAACAATACACGCAGACGATGAGGGCAAGCCACTTTATCGAGCCAGAGCAATCGATAAGGGATTGCATTCAGCATAGGATCCAAGAGTTGTTATAGGCTACTTATAGGGATACAAAATAGCGATCGAGCTTTCGGGATATTTTGCTACACGGCGTATTGCATATAGCACCCAAGCTAGCGCTGCACTCATTATAATCACATTAAAATTTATTAACATTCAAATAGTTCTTCTACATCTACATGGTGCTTACCGCGAGATTCAGTCTCAACCATTTTTATCTATCAACTATTTACTCATAATTTTAAACATTATTAGACTAACAGCGTTAAAAGATTAAAAGTTAGAGTGCGCGCAGTTCATCTTGCTTTAGTGAAAAAAAAGATCACGCCAAAAATTCTTATTCTCGATGTTTCTTTAATAATTCTTATATTAGGTGCTATAATCTTCGATTATTTGATTTTCACGTCGTATACAGATTAGTTATCTAATAAGTATTTTGACTTTGACATACAACTATTTCCATTTGACCGTAATATATAATTTTTTTTTCTTTCTTTCTTTCTTTTTTTTAGTACAATTGAAGGCATTCGGAGATAAATGAATGTTACCATTCTAAACAACCCCCTCGTCTCCCGCTAGAATTCAATGAATTTAAGATATTCCATTTTTTAAATTAAAATTCCACGGTACGCATACCCTTGAGTAATTATTCAACAATTTTAATTGATTGAAGAATTTGATCATCGTGATCAACTAAAATTAAGAACACCCATCTTGAATACGTAATTTTTATCTTTGTTTGAATTTTTATCTTGAAGATTTAAGAACTGTAAAGTACGACATGGACGTTTTCAAAACCTGCGAAAATTTAAATGCTTTAGTTCTTCAAGCGACGATTCGCAATATAAATAAGCGCATTATTCCGACGTAAGTTACCATTGTGAAGTTTGGCAGAGACATGACGTAAAGTTTTGCGGTGAGTATGACAGGTTTCGAGCTGCGCATTGACATCATCGTTATGATTTTCTTGGTTCGTAGCGACGCCGTGTACCAGCCGGAATCGTATCTAAAGTCGTCTACTCATACAGTCTTGTAAAGCTTTACGTTTATTTTGTTTGCATATATGTCGAATTTAAAGAGAAAAATGCAATTTTTAAAAATTTTTACAATCTAGAGCTTTCGAACCTATCGGACTTTCTTCTGTAAACCAAAAGTTACTGGCAACCGTATTTCTGAGCCATCTTATAACAACTATAACGATTGTTCCCGAGGCACCAATAAAATTTCGAATTACACCACAATAAAGTACAAAGTACAAGCTTTAATTGAAAAAAAAAACAAAAAAATATGTCCAGAAGTTATGCCGATTAAATTAAAAAATATTCGACATATACGCACGTATTGAAGTTCATTCAGTATATTCACAAGCGATCGTTTATCTCGATGCTTTTGTCGGATAGTATCTGTCCTTGAATGCTGTAGTAGAAGAGATGAAAGGTTTGGGCTATCGTGAACATTCCGTTTCTCAGCATCTCGTACGTTCGACCCCACATGAGTATCGTCTGAAACGATGAGAGAAAAGGCAAGAGTTTTTAACGTTGCGTGCGAATTAGGCGCTGGCTGCCAAGATTCGGCCGTTCTTGGCTCTCAATTGATTATATTTTTACGAGAACTCCGCAGAAGCTCATGTTGATCATCGTCAAGCCCAGAATGTAGAAGAAGGAATCGGTGTAGGTGTCGTTCAGATTATCGCAGTATCTGCAAAGTTGAACAACCATAATTAGCGATAAGCATACGATCAGGGTTGCAAAAATTTGAATTATAGGACAAACAATTCACGATTCATTTTTGAATTGTGAATTATATAACAAACAATTCACGATTCATTTTTGAATTGTGAATTGTTTGTCGTATAATTCCAAATTCAAAAATGAATTGTGAATTATACAACAAACAATTCACGATTCACATTGTCGTATAATTCACGATTCAAAAATGAATCGTGAATTGTTTGTACTAGAATTCACAATTCAAAAGTGAATCGTGAATTATACAACAAACAATTCACGATTCAATTTGAATCGTGAATTGCTTTTCATATAATTCACAAATCTTTTTTGAATCGTAAATTGTTTTTTATATAATTCACAATTCCTTATTTAATTTATTTATCCTTTTATTCCTTATTTTATTCCTTATTTAATTAATTAAGTAGTATAAAAAGGAATTGTGAATTATTCTATAACTAATTCACAATTCATTTTTGAATTGTGAATTATACGACAAACAATTCACGATTCATTTTTGAATTGTGAATTATAGGACAAACAATTCACGATTCAAAAATGAATCGTGAACTATACGACAAACAATTCACTATTCAATTTGAATCGTGAATTATACGACAAACAATTCACAATTCAAAAATGAATTGTGAATTTCACCGAATTAAATTCAAAATTGAATCGATTCTTTGCAACCCTGCATACGATTGCATGATTTCTGTCAAAATCATCGTAACCGAAGTATCCTGTCGTGTTGAATCGCGCAGGAGACTGTCTCTCGGTAGACCTCCCCGTCCGATTTTCTCTCGGATTCATCGTCGCTCCTGTTAATCTTGCCGAGGCGATTTCTTAAAAATATCAAAAATCGTCAGTGCGCAACGATGAAAACAAAGGAAACAAAAAATCAAATCGCGATTTACCCAAGAATTGCGAACATTCCACAGGCGTGTTGTATGCTGCTGCCGTAAAACGTGTCTATGGCAAGCAGTGGTATGAATCCAATGATGGTCGTTGCGTACGAGTGCATCATAATTTCGTAAAAAAACTCGTCCTCGTCGACGAAAAATTCGACGAAGTAAATTGCTTGCATTTTCCTCGACTCGTTCAGCGGCTTTATCTTGTCAAGGATGAGTGGCGTGAAGGGAAACATCAAGTAAACGATTACTGTAGAGACGATCATGCCTATACGCGTAAATCGTAAAAGTTACACAGTATCATTAAAAGTATTAAGTGGAGCGTAAATTTCATAAAACAGCTTACAGGAGTATCCAATGGTTAATTGTCGGCCGAACGTGGAGTAGCGCGTTAATATTTGCGTCTCTTCGTCGTCGCTCAAACTTTTCCAATCCCCGTCGATTGTCTCTAGTGTAATTTTTATCTGGTGAGCAATAGTTGACGTACTTATACGCACGACAATACATTGAGTTAAGCTCCAAATTATGCTTTCGTACCTTATGCCTGTTGATAGAGCCATTCGCAAATTTTATCCCAACCGCGAGATTGTAGATAATGGAAGGAAAAGCTTGAATGATGTAATCGACGTTGTTCCGAATTTCCACAAATCTTATGAGCTGCAAAAGATAGGCGTGAAAAAAAAATGTCCCGTGTGCCCCTATATGTATACTGTGTAGATATGTGCATATAAGTATACGTATAAATTATGCACATATTGTACACATAAATCGTATACATGTACGTACATACTTCTGGTATAAAAATGCTAACGTGTTGCAAGCACCAAATGAACGTGGCCAATTTTATGGAATTTTTCGACTGGTAAGGCCAGTGACCGAGCAACAGCATTGTTAATTTGTTGATGTTGTAGTATTTACGAATGCAATCGCTTTCTTTTTCCATGCTTTGAGCCGCCGGAGAAAAAAGAGACATTCGAGCCAGCAGCAGATGTAATGTATGCTTTGTATACTGTTTCTCTCCTCCTGTAATTTTACTTAACATCCCACACCCCAGCTGCAGCTGCGTAATTTTACAATCGATAATACGCGCCGCACGTATACGTACATCCTGCCTTACCCGTCGCTCAATCGCCCTCTTACCTCTCCGTAATTGTCAATATTGTTATTATGCAATTTTCTTACAATCGCTGGGGCTATGTAGACGATCGTTTATGAAAATTATCCTCAATCAGTCTTGCAGGGGCTCGATCCAAGGAAATCGTTCTTCTTCCATTAGGGACGTGATAGTTAAGTGATTTCCAAAGATATTCTTGTCAAAGAAAAATAAACTGTTAGAAAGATTGAGCGTTATCATTTTTATATAATATGTAATAGGCACGATTCAAGTTGAGATAAAGTTTGAAAAAGTTATTGGCCTCAATATGTAGATAGTGCAATTTAGGAACTTGTGAAAACTGTCAGCCTATCGGTGAAGTAGTATATAAGACGCGTATACTCTATGTAAAATGTGTTTGCTTCACGCGTCAAATAAAATTGTAATGTAATTCGCTCGTTCAAGACTCGATGATCGAGATTTAAAGACAATCTATAATCTCTCTTTACTTTTTTTCGTATTGCTATAAAATTACATTTATGTTTAAATATTTTAATAAAGGAAATCATTATTTTTTTTACAAATTTGTACAGTGTACTCATTTTTTTTATTTTCACGTATTCATCGCATGCCTTTATTTCAATCCATTTGTGACTTCACTACACTGTGAAATATGAAAAATTCGTTTTCATAAACTAAATTAAAAATAAATTAGAGAATTAAAATATTTAATCTTAATTTTCATAATGTTTTTTATCTAAACAAGATATTTACCACGGTAACATTTTCAAAATGTACAGGAATAATAAAGCATTTAATCATGTATGGCTTAGAATTTCGCGTGTATGTACATGATGTGAAATAGGACTCTGGTTCTCAGTGAAGTTGTATACCACATAGAGTTAACTCTAAAAGCAAATAGCATTACTGAAGCAATCTCCATTTCTACCCATTTTTAAACAAGTGTGTGTGTATGTATATGCGACTTACAAAGATACGTATATTTCATGATTGTGATTAATAATACCTTGACTATGATAGCTATGATGGAATGCAATTTTAATACAACATGATGGAAATGGTTCGGCTGCAGTAGTACTTATTATTAAAACTCAAAATTTTAATGTTCCTATAACATTTATGTTTTACGCTGTTTTGACTTCAATGTTACTTATGATATTCTTGCACTTAATGATATATTTGAATTTCACACGACAGAAGTGGGGCATTACCGTTATCGTTTAGGTTCAGGTTTTTTTTAATAATTCCAAAAAGGTGGAAAATTGAAAATATCATACATTTAGTGTGTATACACGCGTGAGAATCCTTTGATAAATATGCATAATTACATAGGTTTAACCCCGCATACTTCAGCCGCAAATTAAAAGAATGTATCTTTCAAAACTATGTATAAGGACCTGTTCATCATGCGGCGAGAATATTTTCGATATTCGTCTATCTCTATGAGGATAATTAAATATTTACTACTTTTTGTATACACAGTTTGAGCTTATCAGAGAGAAGATTTTCTTTTTGTTATTAGATTATACAACAAAAATCATCAAATGATCGATGCGAAACATTTTTATGTAAATACAGTTTCATATTATTATGTAGAATTTATGAATATATTAATCTATGGAGTATTACATTTTAAGGAACTACCAGTGCCTCTCAAAGATTTTTCGTTACAGGAAAAATCATCAGTTTAAGGTAAAAATAGTGTGGAAATATATAGTCCGTTTTTTACGGTCCTTAGAAGGTACTTTTTGTTTTATTTAAATGGATTAGCCCAAATAATACAAATATTTTTTTCGTGTATTTCTTAAAATACTTCTTATCAATATTTGCCGTCATATGAGGTACAGTTTCAATATTCACTACAGCAGGCACGATTTTCCTATTGTTTTTATACATTCTAACGACTATTTCGATACTTATGGCAATATCAGTAGTTCTTTAGTTATCGATGACAAAGTTGTTTGATTTGTTTCGTGGAACTATGAAATGCCTGTGGAAATCTATATACAAACATCTATGTATATTGTATAATGTATATGAGGAAATCCATAGTTTACATTCACTTTTTTGCCCCCAAAATTTGCAAAAAAAAATGTGGGGCTACATCGACCGGATAAGGTTTTTTCTGTTCTATAGAACTTATAAAATAACTTACAGCTTTTTTAGTATATTTTACGCATATTTATACGCCTATGTAGCCTTGCATTCGAAAAAATCCAGAATATTTTGCTAAAAAATGCGTAATAATTTCTGCATAAAATCACAAAGATGGCAAAAAAAACAGTGTCACAAGATCCATTACGTGGGTACATTATGATTTTTTTCTGTTTTTATAAGTCCTATAGAACAGAAAAAACCTTATCCGGTCGATGTAGCCCGAGATTTTTTTTCGCAACTTTTGGGGGCAAAACAGTGAATAAAAAATACGGATTTCCTCATATGCAATATTAATAACTGAATCATTACTAGAATAATTTTATTTCTTCAGATTACAAGTTATAAGTACAATTGCGTTATTCATATTTTAATTACATTTTACAATTGAACGATAACGACATACCCATATAAAGCATTATTACGCATTAAAACTGTCACAATAATACATTGAGCATCCAGTATGAAGTGCGCAATTTTCTTCGTTTACTTTTTTTTTCTTATCGGCAAGTATCTTCACAAGTTATTGCATACTGTATCTAATGAATTCAAGATATTATATAAAACTCGCTAGTATTGCGTGTAAACTTCAGTCATAACTTACATAGACTAATCAAGCTTATATTACACAAAAAAATCAGTTAATGTACAGAAAACGTGTTATTACGTAACGTGCTTTTTAAATTATTTATACTTACAGAAAACATCAGCGCTTCTCTCGCACCAAGAATCATCGGTGGTGAAAATGCAGATATCCAAGAGTTTCCATACCAGGCGTCGTTTCGTTACAAGGGTAAACACTTTTGCGGTGGAACCATAATTGGCCGAAGACACATTCTGACCGCTGCTCACTGTTGCGATAAAATGCTTAATAAGCATGTCGTTCCACCCTATACTGACATTACCATCAATACCGGTACCAGTAACTCCTCAGAACCTGGCAATCCTCACCGAGTTGCCAGGATCACGATTCACCCATCAGGATGGACTTTCCAAACTCCTAATGATATCGCTGTTATTACGGTACTTTGCCTGTTTTTCATTGTGAGAAAAGTTGAGCAAGTCATTTGGGTGATTTTGTCCTCTACGATTTCAGCTCGAGGATGAGATCCAATTCGATGCGAGTCAACAAAAAGCCGAACTGCCTACTCACGAGATCATCACTGGGCTGAAGGGTTACGTGACCGGTTGGGGATATACATCGGTAGCAAAAAAGGGCAAAGCCTCTCAGCAACTGCAGAAGTTGAAGGTGACACTCCTTGACAGATCCGACTGTCAGTCGCGAGCAACTAGCAAAATTCACGAAGATAATTTTTGTGCTTATCACAATGAGGGATATGGAGTCTGCAAGGCAAGTTATGGAATTAATCCATCGAGTTCTCACTCTATTCTAATAGATTAGATTAGATTAGGTATACTTTATCTTACAACGTACATTGTGTTGGACATATACCTAATAAATAGAGGAGCGCAGTCCTTTTGGCTCACTTCCATGTTTTTTAATCGGAAAATCGTTCTACTGTTTTAAATTGTGATTTCTCCAAGGCCCAATATAAGTCAACACTTTTGATTACTCTTATATTTATACTGTTTATACAAAATTATGCATACATTGAAATTAATTGACAGCTATCTCAGTATAATATATTGGCTTCTAATTTTTCCTTAAAATACTGATAAAATTGCAGCATTTTAATTTAGTTTCAAAACTTCATTTAATGATCAATCACATAATAGGCTTTGCTCCACTATTGTTTGTATAAAAATATATATTGATAATTTTGTTGACGTTTGTTATAGGGTGACAGTGGTGGCCCTTTAGTCATAAATAATCGCGTTATTGGAGTCGTTTCTATGGTACCTCAAGGAATTTTTGGCAGTGGAACGCCTGAAATCTATACAAACGTTTACTCTCACAAGAATTTTATCGAATCCGAGATGAGTAGACGATTAAATTAATGAAAGATTCCATACATACCTAAAAAATAGTTGTCAGATGGAAAAAATAAAAGAGTTTCAATTTATATTTACTTGTTCCACTATATATATAATATTTCTGCTGGCTCCCCTGTTTCGTTTTAGATTCAAGTAGATCAAAACAAATTGGCAAATCGGCTGGGATGTATAGCCTAATCAAGGTAAATAATATGTTGTACAGCAGGATTGCAAAAATTTGGAATTATTTATTGTATAATTCACAATTCCTTTTGGAATCGTGATTTACCATGGAATGAAATTGCAGAATGAATGAATTATTTGCAATCCTGTTGTGCAGTCAAAAAACATTTATTCAATATTAATTTTCTTAAATTATGAACATAAAATTCCATTTAAACTCTAAACTATCAATCTCTCTAAGCACATGTATTCAAAAATCATGAAACTTTAAACTCATATAAGATCAAAAATCAAACTCGTTTTTATCATTTAAAAAAAATGACATAAACTTGTTTAAAAAAATAGAAAAAATATTTTTGGTTAAAAAAGTGCTCTACTCATTTTTTAGTACAGGTTCTAAGGAGTAAAATGAGATATTAAACTTTTGATTTGGTTTACCCAATCGTTTAGAAATAACGTGCACATCGCAAAAAACTGCAGTAAAAAACATGTCTTACTAATAATAGATTTGCGAGATGAAAAATTAATATTTTCAAGAGTTCAATAGCTTAAATTAAAGGTCTCAATAAACACTTTATAATACGAGGAGTTCTATTATGATTGCTTAAATAATAAAATTTTGACAGCTTTCCAAAAAAAAAAATTTTTTAGACGTTTAACGCTGTCATAACCCCTTAAACCTGCGAATTTTAAATTCACAAATAAATAAACCTGTAAATCGTGTAAATTCTACAACCTTATACAAAAAGAAATGATAACAATGGGTGCAATGCGAGGACCTTATAGTGGGGCTACAAAAGTGTTGGTACGTTTAAGTATGTACACGCATACTCTAGACGCCCAAAAGGATACTAATTGACGAATAAAAGTGTTACTGTTGATTCCTAGATTACTACATAACAAAGGTAGTAAATGGAAGATTTCAGTTTTCAAAAGTAAATATGTGAGAATTCTACTTTACAACACTTGAGAAGTAGAAAAATAATGAAATTTTTACTTTTGAAAAGTGTCAGAACCGAATTTTCTCCTTTAAAAAATTAGAAAATTTACTAGCGATATTTGTAAAGCAAAAATTACACATTTTCTACTTTAAAAATATTAGTGATTAATTATCTATATTTTTCTAAAGTAGGAAATATGCAAATTAATTTTTTAAATTCGAAAATTCGTAACTCACACGTTTTCAACTTCAGAAATATCGGTGATAAATTTGCTACTTTTCTAAAGTAATAAAATCGGAATTTACACCTTACTTAAGTAGTTTCTTTTTCATTTTTTCAACATCAGAAATATCGGTGATAAATTTTCTACTTCGCTAAAGTAAAAAAATGCAATTTACACTTTTCTAATATAGAAATTTCAATTTTTACACTTCAGAAAAATAGTCATAAATTTTCTAATTTTTTAAAGTAGAAAAACCGTAATTTACACTTTTCCAAGGTAAAAATTTCAGTCTTTGAACTTCTATAGAATGTCTAAAGTTGGATTTTCGCATCTTACTTTTGATCTCAGAGTCGAGTATTACGTCAAGTGTTGAACGATTGTTCATTCCAAGATGAGAGAGAGTAAGCATTTATAAATGCGCTACGCATTTAGACCCTCCATGATTGCCTACGATCTCCAAATTATTCATTGGAAGCATACCTACTGTACCGTCACCTGTAACATGAAATGATTTGTAACTTTTCTGAAAAATGTTACCAGCTGACAAAAAACTTGTCTTTGTTTGAGCATTATCTTTGAAGTCTGTGTAAGTTACAGGAACACTACGATTTTGATGAAAATGCTAATCTGCATTATCTTGATAAAATATATAAATATTCAGTTTACAGATAAAAACTTATATAAAGCATTGCAACGATTTGAATAGACTATTAAAAATAGCATTTGCTCTGCTATTAGATTCAACAACCAAAATGGAGTGCGCGCAGTTTCTATTTTACTTTGCTTTCCTTATTGGTAAGTAATCAGTTAATTATTTATTGCAAAACCGCTCAACTAATCCAACGCTGACAACTATACATCTCGAATAATTAAGTATCTACATGAATTATTACAATGCAATATCTAATTATTTCAATAAAGTTTGCAGTCATAATTTACATATACTAATCAAGCTCATGTTGTACAAAAAATATCAGTTAATCGATGTACACAATACTGCTTGTTTTTATATGTAATGTTTCATAAATCATTTATACTTACAGGAAACATCAGCGCTTTTCTCGTACCAAGAATCATCGGTGGTGAAAATGCAGATATCAAGGAGTTTCCATACCAGGCGTCAGTTCGTTACAAGGGTAAGCACACTTGCGGTGCAACCATTATTGGCCGGAGACACATTCTAACGGCCGCTCATTGTGTCGATGAAACTCTTAATAAGCACTTCGTTCCACCCTACACTGACGTAACCATCAATACCGGTACCAGTAGCTCCTCTGATCCTGGCAATCCTCACCGAGTCGCCAGGGTCACGATTCACCCATCAGGATGGACTTTGCGAGCTCCTAATGATGTCGCTGTTGTTACGGTATTTTATTTATTTTTCTTTATTTGAAAAGTTGAGACAGTCATTTAGGTATTTTTATCATCTATGATTTCAGCTCGAGGATCCAATCCAATTCGATGCGAGTCAACAAAAGGCTGAATTACCCACTCACGATATCATCACTGGGCTGAAGGCTTACTTGACTGGTTGGGGATATACTTCGGTAGCAAAAAACGCTAAAACCTCTGACCAACTACAGAAGTTAAAGGTTACGCTCTTTGACAGGTCTGATTGTCAGTCGCGAGCATCTATAAAAATTTATGAAGATAATTTTTGTGCTTATCACATTCAGGGATTTGGAGTCGGCATGGCAAGTATTATGAAATCAATCCATCGAGTCCTTATTCCGATGCTATCCCGAAGAATAGAGGAGCGTAGCCCTTTCAGTTTCTTTTAATACCAATATCGTTCTAAAGTTTTAAATTTGATTTTTGAAGGTTTCGTGTCAATCGACTTTAATATCAGACCCAATATAACCTAAAACTTTTAATTACTCGCCTATTTACACTGTTTATACATTACACATACACTGAAATTGATAGACAGTTATCCCAGTATAATATTAGCTTTTAATTTTTCATTAAAATACTGATAAAGTTACAGCATTTTAAGACAAAATAACAATGCTAAAATAATAATATACTTATGTATATATTGCATAGGAATTCGAAAAACTAAATCATAAAATACCGAAATTGACAACTATGGATACAATATTTTATGAGCTCGCAAGTTTGCATTAAATGCAAAATCATTGCATGGAAACATTAAAGCAATTTTGGCACAGTCTTTCCGAATCTTTAAATAGATTTTCATCGTGCGTAATTATTCCAAATCTTTGTTTAGTAACAAATCACACAATAGGCTTCGCTCCTTTGTAGCTTGTATACGAATAAATATTAATATTTTTTTGGCATTTACTATAGGGTGATAGTGGCGGTCCTCTGGTCCTAAATAATCGTGTCATTGGCATCGTTTCTTGTGTACCACAAGGAATCAAGTTCGCCAGTGGAACGCCGGAAATCTACACAAACGTTTATACTCACAAGAATTTTATTGAATCCGAGATGAAAAGATGATTAAATCAGAGAACGGTTCCATACATGCCTAAAATACAAGTTATCATCTCATATTGACTGATAGAAAATGTACAATATATGCCCTTTTCATACAAATATTGAAGAAGCAAGTTTATTTAAATATATGAATATAGATGTGTAAAGGGGTACCTTTCCGCTTGCTTCATTTAACATTTCCTCTGTTTCGTTTCCTGATGATGTGCTTAAATAAAGCAGATCGAAACAAATCGGCAAGTCGGTTGGAATATACTTATAGTCTGATCAAGGTAAATAATATGTTATACATCTAACAAATATATATTCAATATTAATTAGCTTAAATTCTGAGCGTAAAATTCCATAAAATTTAAATTCTAAAACGTGAACCTCTTTAAACACCGAAATTTAAAAATGATTAAACTTTAAACTTATTAAATCCTTAATCTATCTATCATAAACTCATAATTGTAAATTCGCTTACCGTAAACTCATAAACCCCAACTCGAAAGCATAAACATTTCATCTGTCATTTCAAAATACGTAGATTCTGAGAAGTAAGAGCCCTATAAACTCATAAATACTAAATCCACTAGTCTAGACTCCAGTATGTTTCAACCTTAAATGAATGTAGCCTAGTTTATAAATTGTAAACCGATTATTTTTAAACTGATGCTCGCTAAACTCTAAAACAATAAATCTTCACTTCATAAACTCGTAAACATTAAACTCACAAATAGATAAAGATATTAATTCTAGAAGCTTGTACAAAGAGAAATGATAATAGTAGATGCAATGCGGGGTCCCTAGTGGGGGTACAAATATGAGGACTTATAGGGATGCATTTCGGTCAGGTCGTTGTTCGAATTTGTTATTAAAACAATGCAAATTCACACCTTTATTTGCGGGGGCTCTATGGAAACGCCAGTGGTCACACACACGCGCAAACTCACTCACTCACGTATTTACCGACTCTCTCACGCACACATACGCATATCATAAGGACGATTATATATATATTTCGAAAAGGATAGCATTTCCTACTTAATATACTGCAACATTCGTCAGGGAGTAAAAATAAAATTCTGAGATGACACGTACTCCAATTTTACTCCGTACTTTTTTGATACATACATCCTTGTTACGACTAATTGTCACAACTTTTCTGATGGAATACTTCTTACTATACCTGCAGACGATCAAATTAATTTTTGATGTACTACATATTTACCGTACGTTCAGAGCGAGGGTTCTTTAAGTATTATTTTTAGGGCCCTCAGTATCGAAGCGAAAGAGTGAAAGGCATAAGATACGATAAATGATTTCTTATTTAGTTTATTGATCTGTACTCAGATATAATCATTACGGGTCGGCGAATAGGTTATATAAAGTGCTAATTTTGACTTATATAACGACTTGTTTTTCTAAAAAATGGTACCAGTTGACAAAAAAACTGGTTTTTATTTGAGTGTTACCACTTTTACAAATGTATACATTGCAGGAAGACTATACCATTTTAATGAAAATGCTAATCTGCATTATCTTGATAACATATATAAATATTTAGTTTACTGATAAATGCTGTCATATATAAAGCATTGCAACAATTTGAATAGACTATTAAAAATAGCATTTGCTCTGCTATTAGTTTCAATAACCAAAATGGAGTCCGCGCAGTTTATATTTTATTTTGCTTTCCTTATTGGTAAGTAATCAGTTATTTATTTATTGCAAAACCACTTAAATAAACCAACACGGACAACTATGTGAAAAAAGCTCATTTGTTTATTAACTGTAGATCTGAAAGAACTCTACAGTCTGTAACATTAATATGAACTATCATCTATGAAAATGTAGATTATGAATTGCAAAAACAATTGTGTTATTCATAGTTCAATTACTTTTTACAATTAAACGACAACGACATACCTATATATAAAAAGCATTATTGTGCATAAAAACTTCGTCATTATGATACATCGAACATCAAGAATGAAGCGCGCAAATTTTTTCTTTTATTTTTCATTTTTCTTATGGGCAAGTATCAACACGAATTATTACAATGTAACATTAAATGAATTGACGATATTATATAAAACGCGTTTTTATTTTTTGTAAAGTTCAGTCGTAACTTACATAGACTAACTGATTTTGTTTATTGGGTAACATTTAAGCTTGATTAATCGATGTTCAAATAAATGCCCGTTATTATTATGTAATGCGTGTTTGTTGAAATATTTTCATTTATAGGAAACATCAGCGCTTTTCTCGTACCAAGAATCATCGGTGGTGAAAATGCAGATATCAAAGAGTTTCCATACCAGGCGTCACTTCGTTTTAGAGGTAAACACATTTGCGGTGCAACCATCATTGGCCGGAGACATGTTCTAACGGCTGCTCACTGTTTCGACAAAAAACATAATAAGGGTGATGTTCCACCCTACACTGAGATGAGCATCAATACCGGTACCAGTAGCTCCTCTGATCCTGGCCATCCTCACCGAGTCGCTAGGGTCACGCTTCACCCATCAGGATGGACTTTACGAGCTCCTAATGATGTCGCTGTTGTTACGGTATTTTATTTATTTTTCTTTATTTGAAAAGTTGAGACAGTTATTTAGGTATTTTTATCCTCTATGATTTCAGCTCGAGGATCCAATCCAATTCGATGCGAGTCAACAAAAGGCTGAATTACCCACTCACGAGATCATAACTGGGCTGAAGGCTTACGTGACCGGTTGGGGATACACCTCGCTATCAAAAAACGCCAAAACCTCTGAGCAACTGCAGAAGCTGAAGGTGACACTCTTTGATAGGGCCGACTGTCAATCGCGAGCATCTATAAAAATTCATGAAGATAATTTTTGTGCTTTTCACAATGAGGGATATGGAGTTTGCAGGGTAAATTGTGGATTTAATCCATCGACTTCTTATGCTATCCTAGTGAATAGAGGAGCGTAGCCCTTTCAGGTCACTTCAGTTTTTTTTTGAACCAAAATCATATTATTGTTTCAAATACAAGCCAAAACTTTTAATTACTGGTTTGGTTACATTTATACTGTTTATATAACATTATGCATACATTGAAATCGCTTGGCAGTTATCTCAACATAATATAAGCTTCTAATTTTTCGTTAAAACACTAATAAAGTTGCATTTTCAGACAAAATAATATTATGAATGCTAAAATAGTAATACTGGTAATAATAATATAAAATGCATGGGAATTCGAAAAACCAAATGATAATAAGCCATAACCAACTACTTGCATATAAAATTGTATGAGACCGTGAGTTTAGATTAGATGTGAAATTATAGCATGAAAACATTTTTGTAGTTTCAAAAGTATGTACTGACTTAACCATTAAAACAATTTTGGCTGAAGTTTTTCGAATCTTTAAGCAGGTGTTCTTCGCGCGATATCCAAAGCTTGGTTCAGTGACCAATCACATAATAGGCTTTGCTCCTCTATTGCTTATACATATACATAAGTATCTATTGATAATTTTTTTGGTGTTTATTATAGGGTGATGGTGGTAGCCCTATAGTCGTAAATAATCGTGTCATCGGCATCGTTTCTTGTATACCACAAGGAATCGAGTTCGTTGGTGGAACGCCTGAAATTTATACAAACGTTTATACTCATAAGGATTTTATTGAATCCGAGATGAAAAGATGAAATCAGAGAAAGGTACCTAGCGTGTCTAAAATATAAGTTATCACCTCATAGTGACAGATGGAAAAAAAGTCAGACGTATCTAATTGAATTAATACTGTAGAACGTTTTATAATACCGTACAAAATAAAAAATATTTATACTATTTCATCATGGTGAACAAAACCTCATCTCTCTGTATTAATAAAATTATTTAGCTGCCGCCGGCATGTCAGAAATCGGCTCTCCCTCAATTTGGGATATTATTAGGTTAAACTGAAGTAAAAATTAGTAAAAGGACTCAATTTTAACCCGCATTGAGGGGCGCCATTTGAATCTCTAATATACATCTTATCTCAAATGAATATTGTATCATTTCCACACCACCACTGAATTCAATAAAAGTGGCGCATTTTTTTATATTGGTTTCCCCCATAATTTTTCTAATCTTATTTGAAGCATATTATGCTCAACCCTATACTTACACTTTTTTTCTAATATATCGTCATTCACATTATCAATTAAATCTTTCTTCGTAAGGAGGGTTTGATTTATCAATTTCGTTTCTTTTTAGTTTTATGAGATCGATATTTTTATCATTATAATTTTTATAAAACCTTTTTTATAGAATTCCAAAAATTTAAATTTCAGTAACTTAGAATATCATATTGATGTCTTGCGTCTATGAAACCAGATACATCCTGAATACAATTTATTTTAATTGTTACTTAATTATCTGAACTGTACGTAATAAAAAGGATTTATGGAATTTGCTCTTGAAACTGAAACGCAAAACTGAATACTTTATGAACAAATGCTATAATTTCTAGTTTACCGCCATATGTATGTATCATCTATATTGACATATATACTTCATAAGTGTTTCTATTCGTAATTTTGTCTGCATGCGACTCCTCGCCTACGATGAATAATTCAAAATACTCCCAATTTTCAAAAACATATTTTACAATGTTAGCCTAATTGTCATACGAGCTTCTTTAGTGTTAAACAAAAATAAGAAAAGCAACGAAACAGGACATTGCCATCTCGAAAGATTTTTTTTTTGTTCTAACGTTATATTAAAACCTTGAAACTTATGTTGGAGATGAGGCGAGCGTCATATCTCTCCTTCTCTCTGTCAGCAAAGTCTCCAAGGAAGAAATAGTCCATAACACCAAAAGCCAGGTAACATGTCGCAAATTAACCATAAGCAGGTGGATGGGGGTTTCCACACCACCCAAATTCAATGCAATATGTTGGCGCGTTTTTTTTTGTATATTATGCAGGCAGCAAATGATGTAGAAGATGTTCATTTACGGCGACATCGGTGCCGGCAATGTCATTATTTTACTAATAGGTATATATGTGTATTCATTGAAGCCACGAACCACATTCGATGTAAGTACAAAAATCTGTTACTATTTGTTGTTAATGTGGTTGCCATGCACAAGATCACAGCTATTCCAAGATTAAAAATTATGCATTTTCCAATGCGATATTTTGAATACGAATAAAAATCCCGTTATACTTATTCCGTTAGTCTTCGCACAATTACATTATAATAGTTAGTGCATGTTCCAGCGTTATTTGATTTAAACTTTTAATTATAATTTTAAACTTCCGCTTTGCACTTCAGGCTTTAAACTTTCCAAATTAAAGATTGGAGATTGGCGAACGAAGCGAGCAGGGAGGGGGAGGGACAGCCCTCGCAGTATAATAATAGTATGCTAATATACTATTTACAAAATGACTTATTTTTCGGAAAAATTTTACGCGAAAAAACTAGTTTTTGATGATAATGCTAATACATATTATCTTAGTTTACTGATAAAGACTGTCGTATATAAAGCATTGTAACGATCTGAACAGTCTATTGAAAATAATTGCTATGTCATTAGTTTCAACAACCCAAATGGAGTGCGCGCAGTTTTTCTTTTACTTTGCTTTCCTTATTGGTAAGTAAATAGTTACTTATTTATTGGAAAACCACTCCACTAATCTAACGCTGACAAATATGTAAAAAAGCTCATTTATTTATTAACTTTAGACCTGGAAGAAAGCTTCAATTTTTAACGTTAATATGGTCTATCTTCTATGCAAATCTATATCATGAATTACAAATACAATGGCTTTTTTCATACTTCAATTACTTTTTACGATTGAATGATAATGACATACCTGGGTGATTTACAGAAAAATGGCATATTTCGCCGTCTAAATCGAAGAAAAAAAAGATTTCTTTTATGGGACAACTGATAGTGGTTTTTTTTATCATTTAAGGTATAACAAAGCATAGTTTATTCGGAAACAGCTACAACTATTATTAAAATTTTTTCCATAACATTAACATAGGGACATTTCTGGATTGGCTTCGGAAGTGACATGCTTCAGTTGTGACATTTTCACACTAATAGTTATGGTATGAAGAGCCATTACAAGATAATCAAATATCCTATTAGGTACTTATTTAGTTTTATATTTACAAAATTTTGACTATATTTAAGTAACGGATATATGTACTTATCATTGCAATAACAAGGGCTTCAGGAGTGACTCTTTTTTACCACATCACATCCATGCAAAAAAAAACAGTTTTAACATAGTGCAAAATTCAAACTGCATGGAAAAATTCGAATTCGGCCTCTAAGCTTTAAAAATCATTGACTCCAGTAATGTCTATAGCGATCAGACTGACATACTGGTCGAAAATAGGTGAGAAATTCAAAATGCGAAAATTAAATTTTTAATATAATGGGGCTCAGACAAGGGAATAAATTGTGTGTGTGTGTGTGTGTGTGTGTGTGTGTGTGTGTGTATAAGATATTTCTAAAGAAAATTGTAAATTATATCCTCCTTTAACAAATTCCTATATTTTGTGAAAGCCTAGTTGCATATCTAAAGCCCTGCAGTATTTTGATTAGCAACGTTCTGCTTGGCGACGTGTTACGGTAGTGACATTTTGGCTACATTTACTGCAACCATTAATGCACACTTAATAAAGTGACTTAAATACATAACCACACTTTTAAAGCAAATTTAATAGAAGATTTTAGTGTGATTGCGAATTTGATAAAGTTTAAATACAGCAGCGTAGGAGGTGGCGACATGCCATATGCCACTTTTCTCCAAATCACTCACCTATATAAAGCATTGTTACACATAAAAACTTCGTCATGACAATACATGGAATATCCAGAATGAAGCGCGCAAATTTCTTTTTTTACTTTTCTATTCTTATCGGCAAGTATCAACACGAATTATTACAATATAATTTTTAATGAATTCAAGATATTATATAAAACTCGTTATTATTTTGTGTAAAGTTCAGTTGTAACTTACATAATAGACTAATCAAGCTTATAATTATATGTTACACAAAAAACAAAATCAGTTAATCGATATGCAGAATGCTAGTTATTATTATGTAATGTGTGTTTGTTGAAATATTTTTATTTACAGGAAACATCAGCGCTTTTCTCGTACCAAGAATCATCGGTGGTGAAAATGCAGATATCAAGGAGTTTCCATACCAGGCGTCGCTTCGTTTTAAGGGTAAACATATTTGCGGTGCAACCATCATTGGTCGGAGACATATTCTGACGGCTGCTCACTGTGTCGATAAAAAACTTAGTAAGAATGTTTTTCCACCCTACACTGACGTAACCATCAATACCGGTACCAGTAACTCCTCTGATCCTGGCAATCCTCACCGAATCGCCAGGGTCACGATTCACCCATCAGGATGGACTTTACAAGCTCCTAATGATGTCGCTGTTGTTACGGTATTCTATTTATTTTTCTTTATTTGAAAAGTTGAGACAGTCATTTAGGTATTTTTATCCTCTATGGTTTCAGCTCGAGGATCCAATCCAATTCGATGCGAGTCAACAAAAGGCTGAATTACCCACTCACGAGATCATAACTGGGCTGAAGGCTTACGTGACCGGTTGGGGATACACCTCGCTATCAAAAAACGCCAAAACCTCTGAGCAACTGCAGAAGCTGAAGGTGACACTCTTTGATAGGGCCGACTGTCAATCGCGAGCATCTCTCAAAATTTATGAAGATAATTTTTGTGCTTATCACATTCAGGGATATGGAGTCGGCATGGCAAGTTATGCAATTAATTCCAGCGAGTTATTACACTATTCTACTGAATAGAGGAGCGTAGCTCTTTCAGGTCACTTTAGTATTTTTTAATGCGAAAATCGTTCTGCTGTTTTAAATTATGTTTTCCAAGGCCCAATATAAGTCAACAGCTATGTTAGTAAAATATTGGCTTCTAATTTTTCGTTAAACTACTGATAAAGTTAGAACGTTTTAACACAAAATAATATTAACAATGCTAAAATAATAACATATAAGTATATTGCATAGAAATGCGAAAAACTAAATGATAAGAAAGCCGTCACCGACATATTTTTGAAAAATGATTCAAAAATTTAAGGAAAAAATGCATACCTATTCTTTCAGTAATTTTAAGCATTTTTTATTCTACATTTTTTCATTAAGTTCATATTTCGCTGTTTCACAAAAGCCGCCGCCATTTTGTTAAAAAGAAATTATAGAAAAAAAGCTCGACCAATTTGTAAAGCTCAGGTATTTTGTGCACTAAATTCGGATTGAAAAAAACGCTTAAAAAACCAATTTTTTAAAATTTTTACACATATATCTAAATACGTTTTTCAGAATAAAAAAATGCAGTCCCAGATGCGTATCACAACATTTTTTTGTTCTATTTTTGATGCAATTACCTGAATTGTTGGCGGATTTTCCTATATACTGTCTCAAATATACTGAAACATAAAAAACAATTTTAGCTGAGTTTTCCAAATGTTTAAGTAGATTTTCTTCGTGCGATATTCCAAAACTTCGTTTAGTGACCAATCGCATGATAGGCTTCGCTTCTCTATTGCTTGTATATGTCGTATCCAGGAATTATCGGAAACAACTCTCCCCAAAAATGCAAAATTTTTTTTTAAGGCAAAACTCGCGTCCATGGCCGAAAAAACGAAAAATAATTAACAAAAAATAAATTCATAGATTTTTTTCTCAAAAACTATGGACTTTAATAAAAATATCATTACGACAAAAATATCTTAAAATTCATCAAAGAATGATCGAATATAATTCTTGATTTTTCATAAGTCCAAACAAATTTTAATTTCGAAAAATTTTCTCAAAATATCTGGGAAAATCCCAGAGCATTCTTTGATGAATTTTAAGACATTTTTGTTCTGTTGAAATTTTTATACAAGTCCATAGTTTTCGAGAAAAAAAAATATGAATATATTTTTTTAATTATTTGTCGTTTTTTGTGTCGTTTTTGCTCCGAAAAAACGTATATCCTTCGATTGGCCATACACGCGAATTTTTTCTCGTTCAGAATGACCTGAAGAACGGAAAAAAAGTTGGTCTAGTACTTACGTGTGCCTCCAAAAAAAAATTTGCTACTTTGACGAGGAGTTGTTTCCGAAAATTGGTGAATATACACATATCAATATATATTAATAATTTTTTTGGCGTTTATTATAGGGTGACAGTGGTGGCCCTGTAATCCTAAACAATCGCGTCATTGGCATCGTTTCTTATATACCACAAGGAGTCAAGTTTGCCAGTGGAACGCCTGAAATCTATACAAACGTTTATACTCACAAGAATTTTATCGAATCCGTGATGAAAAGATGATTAAATCAGAGAAAGTTTCCGTACATGCCTAAAATACAAGTTATCACCTCATGTTGACAGATGGAAAAAAAAGAGTTTCAATTAATATCTACGTTTTTAATTGTGTTTGTTCGACAATTACTAATAAATTTAATATTGCTCTCCCATTGATTCACACATTGCATTATAAACATTTTGCCAATCATTTTGCGAATGTACAAACTAGAACCTTTTCATGCATTATTGAAGAAATAAATTTTTTTAAATATTTGAATATAGATATATATACAGGGGCATCTTTCTATTCGCTCCATTAGCTTATCAAAGTAATAAGTAATTTACATTTAACAAATATTTATTTGAAATTAATTTTCTTAATTCTATAACCCTATAACCCTATAACTCATAAGTAACACTAAACTCGAATAGCTAAATATATCATTGTTCCAAAATAATCAGTGTTAACTGCAAATGTTTGTTCACTTTAGAATGTGCAATTTTGTGATTATATGTCAAGGAATTTGAACGAATCCTTTTCATAATTTTTTCTTTAAAACTTTTAGAAAAAAAGTCAATGTTTTCTTTTGTGCTAAGAATTAAAGTAAAAGATTTTTATTCATAAATAAGATTAAAATTAGTACTTTTTATTATTTTTTTTTAAATTATTACGTATTAGAATTATCTCAACTTCAGATTTTTAACTGCTGTGATAAAAAATATTAATTGTTCTTTAGTGCGGTTTAAAATGTAAACATTTTTTAATTTTTCAAAATTCGTCATATACCTATGGTAAAATTGCAACAAATGCAAATGTTAATAATTATTTTATTTTACGCTCTCCAGTAAGCTATTCAGTAAAACACCCTCGATTTTCGTAATTAGCGGGCTAAAGTACGTATAAAAAACTTGGTTCCACAGTGTGTGCAATTCTAGTATAAAATAACGCCACGATTATACCCTTATTTGCAGGGGCTCTGAAAACACCAGTGGTCTCAGCTGCTGGTACGATTCATTGAAAATAAAACTACATACGCACACACACATACACACTCATTCACGATAAAAGGTAGCATTTCGTGCTTTATATTGCAACATTTGCGTGGGAGTGAATGTATCTGAATAAAATTCTGAGATGACGTGTATTCCAGATTTACTAATTGTATTACTGCTAGTGAGGGTTCTACAAGTATTATTTTTTATCAGGCACACAGTATCGAAGCGAAAGAGTAAAAGGCAGAGAATACGGTAAATGAGTGCTTACTTAGTTTAAACAGATTTGTACTCATATTCATATTAGGGCGAATAGATTACGCGTGTCATGATGACTTTGAGTTTAAGCGACGCGGATTGTGCTATGAATCTAGCTATTGATCAGAGTCGACTATTCAGGTGTCGAGCGATTGTTTATTCCAAGGTGAGAGAGTAAGCACCAAATGCGCTATAATTTTAGACCCTCCATGATTGCCTATACGATCTTCTCTAAATTATTTGTTATAGGCACACCTACTGTAGTGGCACCTGCGAGCATTCATATTATACATAATAATAAATTGCTTTCGATTTATATAATGATGGGTTTTTCTAAAAAAATGTTAGCAGTTGACAAAAAAACTTGTTTTTGTTTAAGTATTTACCACTTTTAAGAATGTATACGTTGCAGGAAGACTATACCACTTTAATGAAAATGCTAATCTGCATTATCTGCAGGAGCACTACAATTTTCATGATAAAGTGTATATAAGTATTATTCTTTGATCAAGAATGGTATAGATACATAGATACTCTTTAGTCAAATTAATTGCATTACACTGTACATAATTAGATACGTACGTAATTTAAGGGGACAAAACACCCCTGAAAAATAAAATAATTTATAAAATCATAATTATTGTTACAAGATTTTAATGTTAAAAGTGGATAACATTACTTTTTATTTGCTGTCTTGGAATTGAAGTTTAGACCATCCCGACCGTAGCTAGATTTCGTTTACTTCGACATGAATCTTTTTAATTTTTAATTCAAATTTCTCCTTTCATATTGAATAACTCATCTGCAACTGACGCGAGCAATCACGTGTTCATCACGCATTTGCAAGTACAACATCAGCCATTCTAATATAAATGCCAGTATTCTTCCTTCATAACATCAAAGTCTGAAGCATATGTACAACTGAATGGTTCGTTTTCTTGAATGACTTTATTTTTTAATTACAAATTAGAAATACAATATGTGTACCTGTATTTAGAATGTATAATCAAAATTTAGTTTACTGATAAAGGCTGTCTTATATAATGCGTTGCAACAATTTTGAATAATCTATTAAAAATAGCATTGCTGCGCTATTAGTTTCTACAACCAGAATGGAGTGCGCGCAGTTTTTCTTTTATTTTGCTTTCCTTATTGGTAAGTAAACACAGTTATTTATTTATTACAAAACCATTGATGTAATGTAACACTGTCAACTATATAAAAAAGCTCATTTGTTTATTAAGCTTAGATATGAAAGAAATCTTCAATTTGTAATGCTAATATGGCCTATCTTTTATGAAAATTCGACGGGTTATAATATGTTTCAAGTCGGCATGATATACAGGACTGCGTATTGACTAACGACTACTCAGAACATATAGTTAAAACATTTTTTTTAAATCGCATTCGAGAACTGAAACAAAGACCGTTTGAGATTGAAGGCAGATCGAGAGTGAAAATTTGTATGGTTGTGCGCTTTGATCTGCTACAGGAAGCATCAGCGCTGCCCTCAGACCAAGAATCATCGGTGGCAATGATTCGGAAGTCAAGAACTTCCCCTATCAAGCGTCACTTCGTGTTGGAAATCACCTCTTCTGCGGTGGAACCATCATCGGCCAAAGACATATTCTTACAGCGGCTCATTGCTTCACTAGTAATCTACACGTGCTCATTATTCCCCCATACACCTTTGTGAGCATCCATACCGGCACCAGTAGCTCAGCAGAGTTTGGACACACTAACTTAATTGAAGAAGTCATGCTTCATCCGGAATGGAGTAACGAGTTAAATGGACACGACATCGCTGTTGTTAGGGTATGTCATATTTTCTAAATGAAAATTTATCGAGTACGTTACACAGCTGGGGTTCGATGGGTGATACCTGATTAACGACTTAAATGAAGAATTTTTATTTATAAAGTTGCAGAACCTTTTCTATTTAAGCAATCATAACGGATAACTCTTCTTAATTTAAAATCATCGTTCAGACCTTCAACTGTTATTGAACCTGCAAGAATATTGATTCTTCGCCTCAGAAATCTGTCATTATTGACGCATGGTTTTTACGCAAATTTATCTAATTTTTTACAAATTTGTTTCAGCATTAAAAAAAAATCAGACAGACTCGTATGAAAAAATGAAAATTTTGGTACAGATTTCAAAGAGTCGTATAATCAGATATTAAATGTTTCATTTCGTCCACTCGGAGGCTGATCAATCGTGCACGCCACAGCAAAACTTTAGTAAAAATCATGTCTCAATAGTAATAGATTTCTTAGGCGAAGAATCAATATTTCTAAGCGTACAGTAGCTTAAATTGAAGGTTTCAATGAGTACTTTAAAGTAAAAGAACATTTATCGGCAAAAAGTTTTTAAATTCTTTATTTTTTCCATCTGCAAGGTGATAAAAATATATACTCGTCATAAAAAATACGGAGCGTGACAAAGAAAGAGCAATTTTTCCTGACTCATTGTAGTTTCAGCAATAATTGCACCGTACAGATGAATAATTTGTTTACATATTAACTCATTAACGTCCAGAATGAAAGATTTCGACATCTAAGTTTGAATCGTCAAAATATTTTCAATAAATAAAAAACTATAAACAGTGGTCGCACCCTTTATTAGTTCTGAGTAATGAGCCGTCCCTGCGAATGCGTATTGTATTGCTAGGCATCTGGTTTTTTTTTAAATATAAATCAAGAATCTCTGGTATTTGATCGGCAAGCAATATATATAATCTACGATTTTCGAACTTATTAAAATGTGAATACCCGTTCCATGCAAATTTCGCATTTTTTTGGAGTTTATACGAGTGTTGACAAGCGAATCGATTGGAATTTTTCCACAAGAGCTAGTCTGTGTACATATCTTTTTCTCTTCTGTATCATCGATAACCAAATCACTTTGAAATCTTTAAAAAAGCTTGAATTTCGTACTTTTAGCAGGTGTTTTTGTTTTTTGTTGTTTTTTTTTCTAGCCTATTTCACAATTCGCCCGCCGATTTACCTTAATAATAGGAGTCGAAATCTGTGATCCTGGCCGTTAATGGGTTCAAGCTGTTTTAATCCAGGAATCAATACCTATAATAAATTTGACTCGATTTCAGCTAGCAGACGAAATTCCATTCGATGATAAGCAGCAGAAGGCTGATCTGCCCAGTCACAACGTGATTAGCGGTACAAAGGCTTATTTGACCGGTTGGGGATACACTAGTCTAGGGGTCGACGCTAGTGTTGCTGTCCAACTGCAAAACGTCAAAATGACAATCTTGAGCAACGCAGACTGCCCATCAGAGCTGGATCTCTCCGAGAATGAGTTTTGCGCCTTTACCAGTTGGGGACAAGGATGCTGTTGCGTAAGTCCTCTCGATGAAATTCTCAAATCATTGCAATTGACTCACACGCATAATTCGTCGTAATGTATCATCGGGATTTTCAGGGCGACAGCGGAGGTCCTCTAGTCGTTGATAACCAAGTCGTTGGTATACTGTCTTGGGTCTTGTACGGAAACTGCGCGAGAGGAGTACCTGAAACTTATACGAACGTCTATGCTCATAAAAACTTTATTGAATCGGCGATTAACAAATGAATAAATCATCGGCGTAGCAATGCATTCGTGCGAAAGGCTTCGAGCAGCAAACGTTTTGCAACTTTACCGACAACTTTCACTAGAAAAAAGAAAATACAGTCTTTGTACTTTTTTCACGCTATAATACGCGTCAAGCAGTTAATATGCGCAAAAGTATATAGCATAGTTGTAAGATCATTATATTGATTAGAATTGTAATTTTATTTACAGAGCATCCAGATCATGATGTAAATCGCCATGTGAAATAAATTATTAATATTAATCTTCAAACGTGGGAGTTATAGATATATATATATATATATATAGATAGTAATTATTAGCTTAGTATTTTAAAATTATCTTGAAAAGGTCCTAAATCAAGGACGAATTATTCACCAATGGCTGCCTCCCACTTTTGAACATCAAGATTTATTAAGATCACGGCGAGGATTATATTCGTAATAATGGAATAAATTATATCGATGCTGAATATAATGTAATTGTTCTTTATTCAAATGTATTCTATGAAAGAATCGCGTCGATTGGAAAGAAAATTTGATTCGAACAAGTCCTTGCCCTCTTGGCAAGCAGAATGTTTTATGTCTGCAATTAAAAATCTACTTTTCGCTATGAACATTAAGTATTATGAAAAAAAAACTATAACTTATTAATCTTGAAGGGTTTAGCATCTTTAGAATGACTTGTTAAGGGATGAAGCATCGATCTCATGACTGCTCGTTCACAGCCTCTTTTGCATTCAAACGTTAATATTTTTTCTAAAAACATTCGTAAACAGCAAAGATTAGAGATTATCCACTAAGTAAGTTGGTCAATAGTTTCCACCCTGTTCAACTGTTCAAGCAGTAAGATACTATGTACCAGACGCACACGTTCTCATATGCACAGGCACAGCTCATGAATTATTCAAGCACCTGATAATAAGTATTCCAAGAAATTTAATCGGGTTTATGAAAAATAGCGGTATTCCAAGTTGTGTATTCAATATATAACTTTCTTGTACAAGACATAAGAAATAAAATAGTTGCTATTCTAATTTTAATGAGCCTCGTCGACTTCTCTGCTCGCATTGTGCTGTGAAAACAAAGTCAGCTATCGTTTAAAATTCAGATTATACAAACATATTTTTTAATTTACATTGATATATAAAGGCTGTCTTATATAAAGCATTGGCAGCGATTCAAATAGAAGCTTTAAAAAAATTTTTTGCTCTGCTTTTTAGCTTTGACGAATAAAATGGAATGGGCGCGTTTCTTCGTTTACTTTGCTTTGCTTATCGGTAAGTACAGGGCTTATTACAATTCCACGTAAGTAAACTCTGGTTCACACAAAAAAGTTCTACTAATTGGTACAGTGTCCCAAAAAGACCTCGAATTCGTTAACTGCGGCTATACTAAAGCTTACGACATTCTCAAGTAGTATAGGTATATATTAAAACACGTGAACGTGTTAATCAAATGGAATCATTTTTGCCGAGTATTAATATCTAAAAGTAATAGTTAATCATTACGACGTCGACGTCGTATCAAAGCGTGTACGTTACAATAACTTAGTGTGGGAGCTGGTTTTTAATTGCAAAATTGGCCGCAACGATGCGGCAATCCTTACCGAGCATGTTTAACGCAGGGAAACTTCAGTATCCATTTAAAAGTTTATATCTGTTATTATTCATACGTATCTCGAAGAAACCGAATTTGTGTGCTGCAATTATTTTTTTAAAGATCTCTGACTATTAATAACTCAGAAGCAGCACTTAATTAAAGAATTTTACGTTAATTATGCACTATGCGAATAGGAAGCATCAGCGCCGCTCTGAAACCAAGAGTTATCGGTGGCAATGATGCGGATATCAAGGACTTCCCCTTCCAGGCATCACTTCGTGCTCGAACTCACCTCTTCTGCGGTGGAACCATAATCAGTCCAAAACACATTCTAACAGCCGCTCATTGCTTCACCAGTAATCTACACGCGCTCATTGTTCCACCTTATACATACGTGAGGGTTCACACTGGTACCACTAGCTCTAGAGAGACCGGCAATGCTCACCGCATCGCCGCAGTCACGATTCATCCAGGCTGGTCTATGATCAAAATTGTAGGAAATGACATCGCTGTTGTTACGGTATATCGTTTTTAATATTATTATAGTCATAGCGAGCAGCATCTCAAGCAAAATGCTTGATAACAAGTCCGATGATGGACAACGAATGAAAAAAAGCAACTTCACATAATACCCCAATCGCAACTGTATCGCAACATTGTCTCATATAAGTAATTTTTAGCTCGTAGATGAAATCAGATTCGACGAGAAGCAGCAGAAAGCTGAGTTGCCCGATCGCGATATCGTTAGCCATACGAGAGCTCGATTGAGCGGTTGGGGATGCCTTTCACAAGATAAAAGTCGTGGACCCTCTGTCCAGCTGCAAAAACTTCCAATGGATATTCTCGATAACGGTCGATGCCAATCTCAGATAGCCTTTCCAGTTCAAAAGTCTGAGATTTGTGCATGGCACAGCGTTGGACACGGATGTGGCTGGGTAAGTTACCCCGTTATTACAGTTGACGTTACTTTCGCACTTACACTAACAATATTCTATTGAAACTTGCAGGGCGACAGTGGCGGTCCTCTCAGTATTGATAAACATGTCGTTGGTATCCTTTCTTGGGTTGTCGATGGATTGTGTGGCATGGGAAAGCCTGAAGTCTTTACAAACGTCTATTCCCATAGGGACTTTATCCTATCGGTGATGAATAAGTGACGAGAATTCGACCAACAAATTAAGTGCGCAACGTAAGCGATACGAAATCTAATATACGAAATCTTTTATTATACGCAAATAAAAAGATTTGAGAATTAGGATTAATGTTCGCAGTATGAAAACGATTTTTTTTTCATTTTTTAAATGTTTTATTGAACAAACACGTTTGAAACATAAAGTGCAACTTGCGATGTCATTTTTTCAAATAAAAAATTTGGGTAAAGTATGTAGTTTACATAGTTTTTAACATATTAATGTTACTTATATTAATCTACATATAATTTGTTTCTGACTTATTCTAACTAGTTTGATCTGTTAAGATAAATTTATGCTACATCTCACATTCTCCTATTTTCTTCGCATTCATACGGTATGCAAACGTACAACCATTATCGTTAGAAAAGTAGTGCGTTACATTTTTTTTCGGAATTGCAGCGGTAAAAATTGAATTCACTGGGTTATTTCTATTGAATCTTCAAATTCTAAATTTGTGATCCGTCGACTGAAAGGGCATAATGAATTCTTAAAAATAAGTATAGAGCGAATGCAAGACTTAGAATCCTACATGATTTTTCGTAAAGCACACGAGCACATATGTACACAATTTACATATCAATTCTTTCTATTTACTTTTGAAGCCTACTAAGGGATCGATGAATGAAAATGTTTTACTTTTTTGTCAGCAATTAAGTTATAAAGTGTCAAGTCAGGAATCTTTGAAAGTATAATTTATTAATTTTAAACAAACTTATGCTACACCCCCTTAATTTAAGAGGATTATGTAAGGACTTTGGTTTGAAACGAAACCACGCATAAAGTGGTTTGTGATCTATTACAGTTTCAGTGTATTAAGATCAAAATATGTAAGAAACATGTTATAAGACCAAATTAATAAACACAACCCAAGTTTTCTGACTTAATGTACATAATTTTTCCAAAGCAAATCAAGAATTGCGCAATTTAACAAGTAAACTTGAATCAGCTTATGGAGCTTATGTAAGCTCACTTAATTCACAGAATATAGACAACCATTTTCTATTAACATCGATTTTAAACACTATCCTCAATTTATCAAGATTTTTAAAATTGAAATTAATCATCTTCAACGTACGAATCTTTGGCGATCCGATTTCGAAATGCTTTTTATAATATTTACCAACTGCTTTCAAAAGCAATCATTAAGCAATAACATTTTTAATCGAAGTCATTTCTCGATTGTGAACAGTGTCACAATGGCAGGTAAAAAGATATTGTCCCAGCTCTCTAAACAAGATGGATGTCCATTTCTTGAAAACAAATCACTTAGATTAATATTAAAATGGAATATCGGATGTATGTAACAAAACAATTTACAAATTTATTCATACGTAACAATCTTAATTACAAATAACTTATCTAATATAAAGCTATAAAATTATAATTACATTTAATTTTTTTCTTCCTTCTTTTTTTCTTCGCCCTCAGGTTGCTGCTCTTGCGTTTGCTGTTGGTTTCCTTCACGCTCAGCTGCCATCTATAACGAAGTAATAATTTAGATTTATGAAAATATCACAAAAATTATCATACAAAACAAATTTTAATGAAACAAGTAAACAAATAAAATACTATATAGTGAAAGTAAAATTTGATCTTGTAAATAATTTGTATGTAATACTGTGTTTACAAATAGTTTAAATAAAACAATTTCTCACTTTTTTGTAAGCCATCTCGAAGAGTTTCAAACTGGCCTGTTGAAGTTCATTTGTCTGTTTCTTAATTTCCTCGGGGTCGGTTTCATCCTTCTTTTCCAACGTTTCTCTCATTTTAGCTACTTGTTCCTTCAACTTGTCGCACTACAAATGTACAACCATAGTAAATATTAATATTGCATGCCACCATTACATACAGAACACTAACACACACACACACACACACACACACACAAACATATCTACCTCGTCTTGTGGGAGCTGAGCCTTAAACTCTTCCATCTTGGCTTCAGTGTCATGAACAATACCTTCCGCTTGGTTAACCGCTTCTACTCTATCCTTCTTTATTCTGTCTTCCTTGGCGTATTGTTCAGCATTCTTAACCATATTTTCAATCTCATCTTTGCTCAAACCACCGCTAGACTGAATGACGACTGAAATAAAAAAAAGATACCGCATATTATACCAATAATTACGTACCGGATTATTAACATTTTTAAGTTAAATTTACTCAGAAACTTTTGTCCACATTTATTGCATAATGTATTGCAATTTTGAGAGACGAAAAATACAAACATCATTGTAAATCATATGATTTTAATCTAAGTACTTTCAGAGCGAGTTAAAAAAATATTTTTGGTAGGATTTTTTAAGGCAAGTAAGCTTACTTTGTTGTTCTTTTCCAGTTCCCTTATCTCTGGCAGAAACATGAACAATTCCATTGGCGTCGATATCGAAGGTAACTTCAATTTGTGGAACTCCGCGAGGAGCAGGTGGGATTCCAACGAGAGTGAATTGTCCTAAAAGTTTGTTGTCATTGGCCATTTCACGTTCACCCTGGTGAACTTTGATTTCAACTTGAGTCTGGCCGTCCGCAGCCGTTGAAAACACTTGGCTTTTCTTTGTGGGTATAGTTGTGTTACGTGTGATCAGTCTTGTGAACACTCCACCCAATGTTTCAATACCTACAAATAGTATTTTTGATTGTTAAAGAACATTTTAGAATGAAATAGTATTTTATTATTTAATAATTTATTAATAACTCAGAGACATAGTTGTCAGCCTTCAAATTTCAGAGAGAAGATTAGTCACACATCATCGCGCATTTAATTTGATTACGATTTTCATAGAGTGGTTACCATTCATTTTGCTTACCAAGAGAAAGTGGAGTAACATCGAGAAGTAGTACATCGGTAACATCTCCAGCCAAAACTCCGCCTTGGACAGCAGCACCGACCGCAACAGCTTCATCAGGATTTACAGCCCTTGATGGCTGGCGACCAAAGATCTCCTGAACCGTTTGCTGTACTTTAGGTACACGGGTCATACCACCGACGAGCAGAACTTCACCAATGTCAGATTTTGCTACCTCGGCGTCACTGAGTGCCTTTTGACAAGGCTGAATCGTGCGTTTGATGAGATCAGCAACAAGGGATTCGAATTTACTTCGAGACAGCTTCAGGTTAAGATGTTTTGGACCACTGGCGTCCATCGTAAGATAAGGAAGATTAATGTCGGTCTGTTGAGAGCTCGACAATTCAATCTTTGCTTTTTCAGCAGCTTCCTTCAAACGCTGCATAGCCATTGCATCCTTAGCTACATCAATTCCTTGCTGTAAATTAACAGTCACATTAATAAATATTCATAAATATCATTCAAAGTTTTATCTTCTATAAATTTAATTTTCAAACACTTACATCTTTTTTAAATTCAGAAGCAAGATAATTAACCAAAGCATTATCGAAATCTTCCCCACCTAAGAATGTATCTCCGTTAGTGGATTTGACTTCAAAGACTCCCTTTTGAATTTCCAAAATGGAAATATCAAAAGTACCACCACCCAAATCATAAACAGCAATACTATAAGAAGAAAGTATTCAATTAATTTATAAAATGAATAAAAACAAAAATTATATTAAAAAAGAAGGAAAAAAAAATCCTTTACTTACATTTTATCCTCGGTTTTGTCCATTCCATAAGCAAGAGCAGCTGCTGTAGGTTCATTAATTACTCTAAGAACGTTCAAACCAGCAATTTGTCCTGCATCTTTGGTGGCCTGCCTCTGAGAATCATTGAAGTAAGCTGGGACAGTGACAACAGCATTCTTTACAGGGGTATTCAAATAACCCTCTGCAGTTTCCTTCATTTTCATTAGAACAAATGCTCCAATTTGACTTGGAGAATACATTTTTCCATCGCTTCCTTGTACCCATGCATCTCCATTTGATGCACGTACAATTTTGTAAGAAACAGATTTCCTATAAACACGATTCGTTAAAGCATATGAAAATTTCAAAATACTTTCAATAAGAGAAACTTACATGTCTTTCTTAACCTCTGGATCTTCAAATTTTCTACCAATAAGACGCTTGGTAGCATAAAAAGTGTTTGCTGAATTCGTAACAGCTTGTCGTTTAGCTGGCATACCAACTAACCGTTCTCCTTCTATTAACAAAATAAATGTTTAAATTATACAATATCAGAATTTGAACTATTTCATGTCAAAAATAATATTTTTACAAACCTTTTGTAAAAGCAATGTAAGATGGGGTTGTTCTTGAGCCTTCTGCATTTTCAATAACTTTTGGCTGTTTTCCTTCCATAACAGCAACACATGAGAATGTGGTTCCAAGATCGATACCAATAACTGCTCCCTTGACACCCTCCGATCTACAAAAGCAGAATAAAGATACATACAAAAAATACTAAAAGTTTTATATTTTTCAATAAATATCTACATAGTACAATATGTATGTCATAACCTCAAAATACAATTATGTTATGTAAACATCATTCTAACATTATTAATTGCACTAAATTACGCAATTTGTATTATTTAAAGATTTTGTTAATTGTTTATTATTTTTCAAAATACATGTAATACTCACTTGAATCGATACTGTTGAACGTAATCATTTCGCTGTGGAAAAACAATTGATGGTGCAGCTGCCTAAAAATATAAATGTTAACGTTGTTAATTGTTTAAAGGTCGTAACTTTACATTGCATGTAGTCAAATTTTTCTACATAAACTAAGAAAATAAAGCTTTGTTTCAAATTTAATAAAATAATTGCATAAAATAAATTTAAAAAGTCTTTACATAGTTTAAATAAACTTGGAACTTTCATTACAATAGTATGAATGGCTGTCAATAATGGTATTCATACGTTTTATTTACAAACTGAACTAGTCTAAAATAAGGTACTCTTAAGGTATTGCAGAAAGATCTTAAAAAAGTGCAAGTACCTGCAACAACAACTTAATCTAAAATCTGACGCAATTTGCCACAAGTTTATACGATAATCTGGGATTTCTTGTCTTTGCGCTCTCTAGACTTTAAAGTACTCTGCTCCAGGTGCCCCTGAATTATTATTCTGAAGCTACAGTGGCTTACTACGATATTCATTTATTACGTAAACGAAGGATTCGTCACAAAAAAAGCCGAAGAGCCGGGGGACGAGTCGGGAATTTTGAGGTTATAATCGTGAACGACTGCTATAGTTTGAGAGAAAAAAAGAAAAAGGTCAGAGGCAACGCGCAGCCAAACGACTCCCAAGAATATGGCTTATCTGTCGAGATAAGAAGCTCCTTTCGGAGGGTTTCGAAGAGTCTCGACGACTCATCGCAGACCGATTGGACTGTCGGGAAATCGAAGTGGCACGTGCGTCGCCGAGTCCCCGACTCGTGTGTTTCGTTTCAGTGAGTCGCCCTTAGAGACGTCGAGCGAACTTTGCGTAAGAAAGGTGGGAAACGCGTGGATTTCCCCCGTACAAGTACTCGGTCGAGCGCAAGTCTTCCTCTTACCGAGGATAAATGCAGGATAAATCGATGCTTAATTAGCGTACTCGCAAGGAATAACAGCTCGACGCCTGCATTGCAACGCGATGGCAATGCAGGACACACTCGGTACGGGGCGTAAATCTATGCACGAGGCCTCGATTACTCACGTTCTTGAGGATGGTGTGGAACTGCTGCCTCCTGGCGACGTCGCAGCCGGTGGCTGTTGCCCCGCGCGTAAATATCCTTGCAGCGGCCAGCATTTTCACTGATGTCTCGCTACCTCGCTCGGTCTCTTGTCCCGGTCGACTACGACGACGGACTCTCGTCGGCTCTCCAAGTCGAAGCAGCAGAAGCGTCGGCGCCGAAGGCTTCACGTGCAGTGATGCAACCACGCCGCTCGGCGCAGCTCGTCTCGTAGTCTCGTGTCGGTGTCGACGGTGTCGCCCCGTCGGCGTGCGCCGGTGCGCGTCTGCAGTGCGTTGCGTACGCGCAGCTTCGGAAATGCCGGAGGCGGCCGGCCAATGGCGCGGCGGCTCGACGGGAAGGAGCGAATGCACGCGGGACGTGGAGAACCGTCGGGAATGTTCTACGGCTACTGCCTTGGTCATAATGGAGACTCGGAGAAAAGCCGAGACCAGCCGAGAAGGCCGAGACTGCCGACAGCTAAGTGTACTGCCGAGAACCGAGTCGATATCGAAAAGTGAAAACTTTCGGCTTCTAAAAATATTCCTATACTGCGCGGATGCCGGGCATTTTTCCGTTTTCTCTGCGTGTCTGTATTATATTGTATAGACATATATATGAAAAACAGACAAAGTGACGATTGCTATGCCGGCCGCCCCCGACTTCCGCGACTGATTTGAATTTCGGGTAATTCGGGTGATGCAATGGAACGTCGGCGACCGGCGGCGTTTACTTTTTACTGGTAAACGAGACTATTTGCGATAGAGTTGTGGTCAGAGATCGATTTAATTTCTTTTTTGATTTTGCATCGTCATCCAATGACAAACGGCAATGGCGCGCGAGTATGCGAGACGACGAGAAAAACGAGATAAATAAAATATGTAACTGCTAGAGAGGATTATATGCGGTAGATAGAGGTAGAATGGAGGATGATTATAGGGAAAGAAAGACCCCAAGCTTTTGGAATATCGTTTTTTTATTAACGTTTTCTCAGTTACAATTTTGATTACATACATATAATGGTGGACTTTTAAACACATGTTGCTATGATACAAATGACAAGGATAAAAATTTGTTTTGGGGAGTGCGTAAAAATGTAATTAGATGACAATTTTTCCTTATTACTTTATTGGTCATGGCAATGAGTCAACTTTGAATGTACATTAATATAATATACCGAGCCGACTCACGTCCACTTAAAGGGTAAATGTTATATCCTTGCACGCAATAATCGCCCCTATTTCGCTAGTATTTTTTTATACAATATGTCGGTGCACATTTGTCGCTCATAAGATCGGTCTTATTAAAATCGTCCTTCGACCGAAATATTGACAAAGAAACTTGGACTACAGACATGGAGCTTCTTTTATTTCCCGGATTTATTTCCCGTTATCTAAAAGCCACGTAAATTCAACCGTAAGTGCTTCAAAAATAAAACCAAAACTGCAAGTCTCGATAGTTAAGCAACTGACTTTTCAAGTCATATTTCACAAGATCTCTAGACTTGTTTTGGTTTTAGCTTTATTTACAACCTGCTCGTTATCGCGCTTAGCTTCTTCATAAAATTCTGATTTGAACATCGATAATAAATTTTAAAAACATCTTTTTTATCCAGCTATTCCCTGAGCTATAACAAGAGACTTACAAATATTCTTTATCCCTTACCAAAGTAGAAAATCTTATGGTTTGAAGATAAAAATTGTAAAGCGATTCTAGATACATACCTAATCTTCAAACCTTAAGAAAATAAAAATAAACCTTTCACAGAATTTATAAACTAGTTGTTATCGCGATAAACAAAAAAATAGCTCTATGCCTATAAAATAATTCAGACAAAATACCCTAATTGAAACCAACAATATTCGACCTCTTACGGTGTAAAATGCGGTTATGTTAAGAGTGTGTAAAAATTCGGGAACGCCACAGTCTATACCTTCTCAAAACTCCTTTATATTAAAAATGTTTTGAAACTTGACAAACTCCTTTAGCACTTATATAAAAAATGCATTTTCAACATCTTCGACCATCAACATTTAAAGAAATAATAAAACGAAAAAGCAAAAAATAATATACGACAAGAGAATAATTTATTGTTTTATTTACAGTCGATGACATTGCGCGATTCGTTATATCCTACATCGAATGATTGTTGATAATGCACTTCTCTTAATACCTAATGAATAAAAAATAATAATTTAGGCGCTCAATGTCCATCTTCCACAGTTTAACTTTCGTCATCGGCATTGGTGTTGAAAAGTTTTAGTTTAATTTTTGTATCGCTTCTTCCATTCGTAATCAAGCAGATCGATATTTGCTATGCGACTTTGTGTGCTTTGCTAACAATAGGAAATGTGCATGATTTTTAATTACAATTTTAATCAAAAGTTTAATAAAAAATAATAAAATTAATTTCGCCTTAGTTTCGTACGATAGAAAATTATAAATAACAGGATATCGTACAGTATATGCCTGTTGAATAGATACATTTATTATTTTTTAGCAAACTTTTGTTAAAATTAAAAAAAAAACACTGTACGATTAAAAATCATGCAAGTTCCCTATGAAAAATTTCCTATTACTTATCATTCATGTATTTTTTGTCGTTTAAATTCAATTCACATTATTTAGGGTATAATAATTAATTAATTATAATAGTGTCATTATAATTCGTAATAATATACAACATTTTTCAATAGATCATTTATTCTAAAACCCACGGAACGTTCCTACATTTTTCCTGTCTCTCTAATCTTTTCATTCATTCACAAACATTCTAACTCTATTAGACATTCATTCTCGCATTTCTTTTTCTTTATACTTTCGCGCAAAAATATTGCGCTGTTGGACTGTACTGGCTTTTTTCTGCACGCTTGGCTTAAATTAATAAGTAATTCTTGATTGGTGTAATATTGTTCATAAAATTTATCATTTTAAAAATGGTGATTCTTTGAATAGCATGTGAACAAATCTGCATCATTCGATGGTCTTCCATTTGAAAGTCTCTTTTATTTGAAAAAGTTTCTCAAATATGCACTACAAACTAAATTGGCTCGTATTTATAATCCATCTCTTTTACACGTTCGATTAAGCGAGAATGAGATATTTCGATAATTTTTCTTTAATTTCAGATGAGGAGAGAGTTGTTTAGAGCCTAATATTTCTAAAAAAAATCTATTTTACGCTTATAGACTCTCTATGATAAATCCGTAATTTTAATAACGGTTTTAACAATATGCATTTTTTACACATACTCGTCATTGATTTTTTTGAACATTGATAGAACACAATTTGTTCTACAGTTTCATGATCGTATAAAATTACCATTTAATACATTTCACAAATGTCGAGTGGCATAGGCAAGAGTAAAAACGCGATCGCTTAAATCTAAAAAGTATTTTCTTATACTAGCTAAGACTTTTAAAAGTCTTGAAGCCTCGTTTAAATAATTCACAAAACGAAATAAAAATTATTTTATTCTGACAGCGTCTAAATTCCCACCCAAGACTTGCTTTCTTACAAATGCTGAATAGCATCGACATTTTCGATATAACGATACTGTCAGTCTTAAGATTAAAAATTATCATTACATAATTACTAATTTTATTTAAAAAATGCATGAATATCCATCAAAATACATAATGATTTTGTCGTTTTAAACTAGAAAATACTAAAAATTTAAAATGAATGTTAGAAACTTACAAATTACTGGTCAATTAATGCCCTGTTTTTGTATAATTCTAATAAACAATAAAGTTAATGTTGGAAATAATTCATAAGCAATGAATAAAAAGGTATTAGGAACAAATATAATAAGGAACATAAGTCGTGCTAAGCACAACTTTAAAACACTGAAAACAGTTTACAGTTTCTGTTCCAGGCTTGAAAAAAAATAAAGAGATCAATTTTTTCCGTGGTCTACAAGTCAAAACGCGTTCAGTAAACAAAACATTCTTGAATATCAAGTTTTGTAGATACGTTTTTGCAGCAGGGCATGATAACCACTGCACATTTTCAACAAGTTTTGATATCAAACACTTACTTTGCTACAAAAATATATCCAAAAAATTACGATCAATATTCAAGAATCGCGATGATTTAAACCTGAGAAATTCATCGAAAAAAATGAATCTCAATTACGATTTTGCTCTTGACTAAAACAAGTAATGCATTTAGCCACTCTTCATTAGTTAATGCAGTAAATACTGTATCGGTAAAATTACTAATGGATTCAAAAATAAAATTTAAAATGCGGTTAGCGAAGTGATAAACTTTTCTGCTATCTTATTGATTATGAATTCGAAAAATATGTATGCGCGTCTTTATCTCTCTCCTTCATCTTTTCGTTTCTCGCTTGTATCTTGTTATTTTAATTTTTTTATACCTTGGCGTTTCTTCGTTTGTCAACCTTTTTCCCATACTCTCACTCTTTCTCTCACTCTTTCTTTACTTTCTCTCTCCTCACTTGCAAACGTTAGCACAGTACATTCTTACGCTAGACTCGCGTTACAATATTATACTTCATTTACTCTATTAATTATATCAATACTGTTGACGGATAGAGATTCATTCACAGCTCCGCACCAGAGCGTTCGGATAAAATCGTCCCTGCCGCGTGTGGCGATATTTCTTCTTTTTTTTAACTCGTTAAATATTCCAGTGTTCTTTCATTTGTTTTTTTTTGTTTTGTTTTTACTTGTCTCATAGTAAAGAGTCACACACGTTCCGCTCCTTAAATTCTTTCTTCTTTTGCTTGTCCTATTCATATTTATCTTTTGTTCTTCGCTTTCGTCATCATTAATCTTTTGTATGTATAACCTATGTATATTCCCCTATACCTCGCGTCACACGTATATATATAATATATCACACGCTGAATGCTCACTTTTTACGCACTATACGAAATCTATTTATCGATCGTCCCTTTCTTCGTTTTTTGTATATGTGTGGGTGTGCAAGTGCGACAGTTTAGTCTTAAATCCTCGACCCTCTTTTGCATGCGTAAGAGTTCAATTACAAGGGACTGCGTCACGAGATACGAATACCGACTTTGTAAGCTCTCTGTTTACCATTATATTGTACGATTTCACTTTGACTTATACGTATTTTGGCAAAACGAAAATTCGCTGTCTCTTCGTTATGCTAAGTTTAAATAGATTTTATTAACCATTTCCGTTGGTAAAAACTTGAAACTAAACATTAGTACGTTTTGCAACGCATGTTTCGAAAAATGGTTGAAATGATCCATTGAACCACTGCGTAATTTTAGATTCAATAAGCGAATTCACATTTTACGTACATTGAGTTTTTTTGTTTAGGGTCCATAAGAATACATACTATATTACCACTAGTGCCATACCACGTGTAAAATTGGATTTTCGTCGTCATTTAAGACAAGTTTTGAGAATCGCAGTTTCGCAATTTCGACGCACTTTCTAACAGACGTCGAAATTCAGAAAAAGTCGTCATCACGGAATCAACGTTCCACGTAGTATAGCTAACGCGCAACTCCTATGAAGACGAATGCTTTCTATTCGGATCGGTACTAGAGCCACAATTCGCTTGGTCGGTATCGCGCACAGATTCCCTTGCACAATCGCCAGCACACTATGCTTGTGACCTGGAAGAGTGCTGCTGCTTTGATCACAGAGCTCTAAATCTTAGATGTGGCCGTGCTGCGTAAGCAAATACTCTATCTGCTGCAAATAGAAGACCTGCTGCAAGATGCTTTGCAGGGGATTTTGACCCTGTCCCGTGGCACTGAGAGCTTGCTGTCCTTGCTGCAGCAATTGACTGAGGCCTCCAGCAGTGCCCTGACCCGTCTGCTGATGCGACTGCTGCTGTAACGCCTCCATGGCCATTGCCGGGTGCTGATGAGATGATGGCGGTGCCATGTGCTGTTGCTGCTGCAGGTGCTGAGGTCCCGGGGGCAGAGGTAGCGTGCCAATTTGGGAGAAACGAGCGGCGGTCGAGGGCAAGGAGGACGTGGCGGCCGACGAGGACGAGAGGCCGCCAGAGCCAGGAAGGTAGGCTGAGGGGAGTTGAGAGTTCTCGCCCCGCTAGGGAGCCACATTCTTGGGCCTGCGCCCCCGTCGCCCCCTGGTAGGGGGGCGCGGGGACTCCTGGCCTCACTGGCTCACTGCGGGGCTCTTCTTGTCTTGCTGCTGCTGGCTAGCGTCCTGCGATCCTTGCACACCCGCTCCTGCACCGCCCTGAGGTCCTTGCACTCCCTATAAATGCCAATTCGATTCAGTACATGCTACACTTTCCTCTAAAAATTGCTGTCTTCTGTCAATACTATGGACCATTAAGTACCTGATTTCCTGGTCCACCTTGTGGTGGGCCGGGACCCCTGTCTGGGGGCCAGGAGTTACCGGGCTGTGGCTCTGAATGAAATTGATGGGGATGAGGTGGCGGTCCGCCCGACGCCTCATGGCTGTGCGGATCGAGGCTATTCGCCGCATCGTACTGTGTATTCTCCAGCCTTGTTATCAGTCTCTCGTCCTCATCGCCAAATTCACCTCCCATCAGTGAGGGCTCACCCACGACCATTACATCCTGAAAAGCAAAAGATTTGCATTAATATGTTTCGCCAACTTTAAAATTTTTTAATAAAATTTTAAAGAATTTATCGATTAAAATTTTCTCATAGAATTATTAGAATAGCCTTTATTAACGAAGTAACACAAATTTGACGATACAGCATTTTGAATCTAGCAGTATTTAGATCTTTTATTGCGCTAGAAAGAGAAAATATAATGACTCTAAACAGAGAAGCATGTTAGTCGATTAAAAAGGCTATGAATGGTGTACCGCCTGAAGGCCAATTTCTAAATGAGAAAGTAATAGAAAATGGATTTTCACCTGAGTCGTAAGGGAAAAATTGGGTCCCGGCGATCTCTTTTTACTGGGTGCTGGTGGTGCATTATTTCCCGGTCCTGACGTGCTGCCTTTTCGCTTTCTTCTCTTGTTGGTCGGCCTCTGAGATTCTGCAAGGTACAACGTTTCAATTAATAATTTAAACTTTCGCTCTAAAACAGTAAACTATCACGTTTTAGTTAAATAACAGCATATGCAAGAAACATTATATAAATAAACTGAGCTTACATCCAGAAGTTTTATGAAAAGCGGACAATTATTAATATTGTAATATCTAAATGTACTTAATAATGTGTACAAAACTCTAAGTACCATGATTAACTACGAAAAAGCTATGTTATTATTGTTAAATGAGTAACTATTATTATTTAAACAAGTTAAAATATTAGTTTTAAAATGAAGCTTGTAACAATTTAATAATACTAATCTAGTTAAGAACTTGACTATGATTCAATCGCTCGAAATTGACGACGAACAAATTACATCGATGTAGTTATCACATGTTTTTAATTTTCATATATGGTTGTGTAAAAAGAATTCAAAAGTAAATTAAATAAATACTTCATACAGAATGAAAAATAAGTAAAAATTTAGCGAAAAAGAGATGCAAGGAAATAAGCTCAGCTAGTAAAAAACTACCCAGCTGTGGACCTTTCTCAGTATCAAAGGTCTCTTAAATATATACATTAAAAAGTTTATTTACAAGCAATTAATGCATGCATACGGCTGATTGTAAAAGATATTCGTTAACATCATTACAAAGCGTCATTGTCATCGTCATGGTTTTTTTAAACGTGGTTTCTCGCCGTTATAAAAACTTTAAATTCCAAACAACGAGCTGCAGCTTGTAAAAAATGTATACCAGTGTGAAAACTACGGGAAACTCGTATATAAAATCATTTTTTGTCTAAACAAGACAGCAGCAGTAGGAAAAAAAATGCGCGGCAAATTTATCGAGATCTCATCTGAATTCAGACGTAAGATCAGCGTCTGCCAAGAAACTGTGTTCTGCCGCTATTGCAGTCACAGTATTGCAGTGTCTTGGTCCCAAGGCTCGGCCGACCTTGTCGGCGGCCAGGTCGAATGCGAAAACTACATTTTCCTGTGTTTCCCGTAGCTACACGGCGAAAGTCGAATTCACTTCTCGGACAGCTCGAGACTCGAATATTCTTTTGAGCTGCAGGAAGGAGCAGCGACGCGACGCCGGAAGTAATGTGCGCGCATGTGCGCCCAGGGAAGGCGGCCGATCCGCGGCGCGGATAAGGCGGGCCTTGGCTTCGTCTCGGGGCGGGCAACCGAGTGTGACGCTTCGGTAGGGGAGTCCCCGTCGTCCGAGCGCGAGAAAAGAATGCTCGCGCGCATTTGCATGTTTCCTCGCGGAGACGGATAGATTCCAGCGTCTACGTGTTGCTTCTTCTTCTTCTTTTGCAATTTATGCGCGTCGCGCAGACGCAATCGAGTTTCTCGCGATTTATGTACAATTAAATTATGTCGATGCTTGATGGGAAGGGAAACGCGAATTTTTCGTCAAACTTGACAAACTCCTTGTACAGGACTTGTGAATTATGGGTTTATACTGCAGTTGAAGTAAGTTACGCGTGAAACGGGATTAAACGCTTGGGAAGATTTAATCAAAATCCAATTATACTTAGAACTTTGGAATCGCTTGGGCGTTTTCTCCCTTTTATCGATAAGCCCGCGCCGGAAGCAAACTAATAAATAAATGCGCCGAGCGGACAGCTCGATAGTGTAACCGCGCGTCGTCGTTGCCGTACAGTTCCACCTTAACGAGTTCTCCGAAACGACGAGAGGAGGGAAAGAAAAAAAAAATAGCGCTGCTAAAGATAGTGACAAGGTCAACGCGTCAACGAGTGCAGCGACGAGGACGCATCGTTTGAGGAGCGGAGGAAGAGAAAAAGCGAGAGAGAGAGAGAGAAGCTTCGCCGCCGTTTGGAACCAAGTCTTGCGCTTGATATGCGAATGCGCGCGCGCGTTTAGAGAAGTGTTTCATTGACGTCGTGTAATATCAGTCTCGCGGCTTTGAACCGTATATAGTAGACCCGGCATTGCAGACTGGCTGGATCCACTGGCTGGTGGTTCTCATGTAAAGCAACTGTCCGTCTACCTCTCTTACCCGGCGGGGCAACCATCCTTTGCCACTTCTGGAACAGCGTCGTCTTCAGGCAGTCGCGCGGCGACAGCGCGTAAGCCTTGTGCCTCGACATCAGCTCCTGCATCGGCTCCAGGATAACGCATAACTGCAACAGCAGAGAGTTTCAGTGAGTTATAGTAAGTCCACAGTAAACTGTCTCATTTCTCTACTTTTTCATAATAATTCTTTATCTATATTCGTATCGTTAAGGGGATCCGATAGCCACTAATGATCCGTCACTAACGGTACGATCAAGAAGTACTGAGATCGAATAAATATAAGGAATTACGCAAATTCAAGAGATACTTGCCCTTCGTCTCGGTATTACCTATCGGCATACACGGTTTGGAATGAAAATGTTCAGGTATTGGGGAGAAAAATGCGAACGAAAATCAGTTACGTCAGGTTACGGCTACTGATTTTCGTTCGCATTTTTCTCCCCAATACCTGAACATTTTCATTCCAAACCGTGTATGCCGATAGGTAATACCGAGACGAAGGGCAAGTACCTCTTGAATTTGCGTAATTCCTTATATTTATTCGATCTCAGTACTTCTTGATCGTACCGTTAGTGACGGGTCATTAGTGGCTATCGGATCCCCTTAAGGGGGTTCGATACTCATTAATGACGTGTCACTAACCATACGATATAAAAGTGCTTAAATAAAATAAATATAAGGAATTACGCAAATTCAAAAGATAGTTGCCCTCCGTCTTGGTATCATCTATCAATATGCAAAGTTATGAAATCGAAATATTCAGGTATCGAAAAGAACGATTGGAACGAAAATCAGTAGATGTAACCTAACTAACTATAGCGTGTACTGATTTTCGTTCCAATCGTTCTTTTCGATACCTGAATATTTCGATTTCATAACTTTGCATATTGATAGATGATACCAAGACGGAGGGCAACTATCTTTTGAATTTGCGTAATTCCTTATATTTATTTTATTTAAGCACTTTTATATCGTATGGTTAGTGACACGTCATTAATGAGTATCGGACCCCCTTAACATTAATACGTTAAGTCGTAAAATACAAATCAATTCTTTTCTTTAATTCCGATAGAACTAATTCCGCATTACTGATATAACAGTGACAAGTCACTTACGACAAATGCAAGAGTAGGCTGCAAATTAAAATTTTTGCGAGCAAGGAGAGCAGCATAAATATAATAAGACAAGAATAGTAGTTGGGATATTGAGCGTATAGCAAGCGTAGTTTATACTAACCCTAAGGTAGTTGAGGGTCGAGTTGGTGATACCCTGCCTCGTGATGTTTTTGGTAAGCTGCTCGAGCGCCGAGGGGTCTTGCGTCATCGAGACTATCGCCCTGGGCACGAGCTCCCGGTGCTGCCTCACCGCCATGTGCCACGACTTTATCCTCATGAGGTCGTCAAAAGTGAACTCCAGTATTAGCCTGCCTTCCGTGCACACCTGCGCGCAGAGACACAATACAATCGAATCAGACAACTTTCTCGCTGACTGCACCCCTCCCCGTTTCACACTTCGCACATACCCCCACCCCCAGCGCGCAAACTCCTTTTCATATCGTTTGCATGTCATTCGTCGACTCTGACACGGCGTCTGCTACTCTACTTGTCATATACTCTACATCGCCCCCACCAGCGCACCTGTGCAATTTTTTTTTTCTGCATTGTGCAAGGGGGGCACTTTAAATAAACACCTTTGTTCTATTACTAGTAGACGCTGATATACTCGCGCTGTTATCTTCGTTTCAAGCCCTTAGAAATCGCCCGAGTTTACTCGAATACTTTCTACGTATGATATTCCAATGTATAAGTGTAATAAAAATAAAAAGGAGTGAACATTTCTGATTCAATGATTAAGTTAAACATTATCTTCAAATTACATTTTTTCGCATTTATATAAATATGCCGCAATCGATACCTTTAAAAACTACTTTTTACTGTAAAAGCTGAATTAGAGAAGAGATTTATAGAGAATCTTCACTACTTAATTATAATATTTTTACAATTTTAAGAAATTTAACAAAATAAATATGGATTATATTTATCAGAGTCTTGCCACTTATTCTGCTATAGACTTTTATAAGAATACGATAGTATATTTCGATATAGGGAGTGCGAAAACCAAATATTTGTTTATTGGTATTATAATAATCCTAGATCAAGAGCAGCGCGCTTTTTTATTTTGAAAATTTTGAATAATTGCTACGATTTTAAACTGCAAAGAACTTAATTGCAAAATCATTTTGTTCTAGAAAAAAATGATCAAGTAATGAAAACAAATAATTTCAGAATCATTGAAAACTTTACACTGCGAAAGTAAAGTTTGTCCTATGTAAAAAGAACTTATCGAACTATGCACAGGTATATATTCACCTATACATGGATAGCTCATAAATGAATTATCGATTCTGCTTATGCATAAAATTAAAAAGAAAAAATAGAATAAAATTGATATTGATATTTGACATTGCTACAGACTGGAATGAAATACATAGACTTGAGGCTTTACAGACAAATTTAATAAGAGTCTTTTTCTCTATATTTATTCTGCTATTAAGTACATTAGGCTTGATGAACACGAGCGCGCTTTGCGCCTCTAACCTCTACCTAACTCGTTCACCGGAAACACATGAACCATACGAACGAAGCATCAAGCATGACGCATGCGCGCATTGCGCACAATATTAACTAATCGCGAACAATTGCAGTTTGTAGCCAACAGATCTCGCGCATACTCCGACGAGCAAGCGATAGAAACATTTTGTTGTTACGTTTAGGTTTGTTAGACGATTCAACACATAAGACCGCGTGAAAGACCGTTATGATTTCGTGTGTTCTGTGGTGCGGCAACCTCGAATGATGGTTAGCAACGAGTCCCAGACTGGTGCGAAGATACGGCACAGGTAATTGGCACTACACGAAATCATTAAGAGTCGTTCACAATCGCGAGTCGTGCGCGGCTTACTCGAGTATATGATAGGTAATTCGCTTAATTTCTTGCGAAAAAAATAAAACAGTTGCGGTATTTCAATGAGACGCGCTAAGCGGCCGCGAGAAAAGAATATAGACAAGAATACTTCATCGCTTACCTTCGTGAAGGTCGGTTTCCCGTGATGCGTCACCATTACGCAGTGATCACAGTCTAGCGTTATGCTGGTGTTGTGAAACGACTCTTTCGGCTGCTTCATGTTGTAGTAGAGCTCCGTCACTCCGCCCTCGAATATCGAGCGGAAGTACCTGGGTATTAACGTCCTTCCTATCGCTGCAAAAGGAACGAGCGTGAGTTTCGAGCTTTCGCCTGGCGCTTTCGCCCAACGGAGCGTGTAATATAATGTAGCGGGCGAAACGAAACGAAACGGATGAAAGAAGAAAAAATAAAGGTACACGCATCGCCCGCGATATACGTTATACACCTATATACCACCGCAAATAATGGTCCGCCGCTGTATTTCGATTCTCCGCGCTAATTTCCCCCAAATTTACGTACAAATACGCACGTACTTTACATCTAATATCTGTATGTGTCATGTGCGCGTATACGCGAGCAATTGCCCACAACAAGTTCCGGCGCATCAAAAAAGTCTGTACGTACAAGTAAGAGTATAGCCGAATACTTACTGTATCTCTTGGGTCCGTCTTCTAGGCAAAACGTCAGCGTCAGCGATGCGTCGTCCTCGAAAAACTCTGTCGCGAACGCATCCCACCAGAGGTTATCGCTATCCTGCAAAACCAAACGAAAGAATTCTTGTAATAAAGCCTGATATGCGGCGAAAATCCGAAGGAGTCGCGAGACAGAAAGAAAAAGGAAAGAATCGATGTTTCCGAGTGTGCATCTCATCCCGCGGCTAACGCCTACAATAAATTGCGTATATATCCCATGCAAGAATGCACCTACGGCCCAGTACTGGCCCAATAATGGCAGACTCTATAGCAGTACTGACAGCCAGTACTTGCCCATTACTGGACCAGTATCGAAATGATAAGAACGGCCCAATACTTCAGTAATTTACTGGCAAATTACTGGAAACCGCAGTACTGTGCCGTTAATGCAGAATAAGGAAAATGAAGTAAATACAATATTATACACACGCACATATGTATATATGCGTGTGTGTGTGTATGTATGTATGTATGTGTGCGTGAGTATATATATATAGAGAGAGAGGTATATATCATAATAATATATGAATAATTTTTATTTTAATTATTTATTATATTATTATTATATACAAAAAATCTTATTTTTTGTTCAATACTGAGTCAATACTTCAGCACAATACTGAACCAGTACTTTCGCGCAGGTATTATATATACACGGAGAGAAATAGTAGAGTAAATTTTACTGTACTGTCTGGTAAACTGATCACAGACTGTGCCGAACCTAAAAAATTACTATACTGTTTAGTAAATTTTACCTGATAAAACGGCAAATTTTCCTAAACATACAGTAAATTTTAGCAAAAGTACAGCAGTATTTACAAAACAGTATAGTAATTTTTTTGGTTTGGCGCAGTCTGTGATCAGTTTACCAGACAGTACAGTAAAATTTACTCTATCATTTCTCTCCGTGTACGAATATTTGAGCTTCGTCTAGAATCTGGCTAAATTTATCGGGTCAGTACATTTTTACAACATTGGCCCGTTCTTATCAAATAAGTACTGGAACATTAGTCTGCCAGTACTGGTAGACAGTATACTGACCGACAGTACAGGGTCAGCATTGGGCCGTATCGTCAGTGTTGGCAATTCTTGCATGGGATCGCGCGCATATGCAAGTACAACAATGAGCCCTCGATTCGGCGAGTCCTGGAACTCGTGGACTTGGCTTCCCCCTCCGCGCATATCATCCTTATAAGCGTCGCGCAGTAAAATAGCCGAATATAACTGGCCGCGTAAACTGGCCGAGTGATATAACTCGTGGAGTGGAGGATGCGCGCCGGGGACTCCCCGCGGTGTTCAACACGTGCCCGCGTTAAAGTCGAGCCCATAAAAGTCTCGCACACATGTGAGAAGGAGAGAGAGAGACTCGAGCAGATTATATACGCGCCAAGAGTTTTTTCCGCCGATCGACCCGCAATCAAGATTCGACCCAATAAAATCGCTCGTATATACATGCCCAAGCTTTAAGTATAGCCCACAAGCTCGCACTTCACATTGGATAACATGAGCTTTTCCTTTCCAATGATTTTCATTAATCTCGCGACATTTCCGCTCGATCGCCGGGCGCATTACGCAGTATTATATAGCCGAAAGCTCGGAGATACGGAGAAGCACGGAGTATCCGCAGTGTATATATAAATCCAAATCGAGCTGCTGATGCGAACAATTCAATTGATGCGTGCGGCGTTATTGTTGTTTTTAAATATTATTATATTGTTGATAATGAGAGCCATTTGAAAATTTCGATTTTCACCGCACGACTGAAAATCAAAAATCAAAAATCAACCATATACATATATACTAGGCAAATATTCATTGTTAATAACGATGTGTGGATTGTCGGTAAAACAGCTGTGCGCAGCGTACCGAACGACTTCCTCCTGCGCACAACGTATTGATGAAAAACGTACGTCGGAGCGTTACGCGAGCTTGGAAAATTATTGCGCATTGCAGTCAGTATGCGATACTTTCGAACTCGCGGCCCGATGCATTGTTCCGCGGGAGTAGCGTTTCAATCGGCAAATTTATGTAAATTTTGTAGTTTTTCACGTTCGCGTATAGACGCGAGAGCTCAAGGTTTTAAATTAATGTCAGAAGTTTTCTAGAATGTCTTGCTTAGAAATTGTAGGGACATTTTTTTAAATATAACAAAGCTTACAATTGTGTGTATATATATATTAAAAAGATTGTTCGCCTTGCGAACTATAGGAGAGCGCGGATTGTTAAATATTTATCCTGGGATGCGACGGTTCGATGATAATCAAAGTTTCGATCTATATGCGCGGCGTATAAAAGTGTAGTCTCCCCTGTCGGAAAATTAATCATAAGATCTGTCCTCGAGAATAACTCCTGCCCAGAATTTTTGAACAGAATGTAGATACATTGGCATAATCGGCGCAGATTCTGTTGTCAGCATGATGTCGTCAATGCTCCCATAACCTCCATTTCCAAATAAAATAATAGGAGTTTATACATTCTCTATATTATTACAACGTTTATATAATTAACGTTATTTAATTATTATTTAATTAATGTTGGGCGGCGCGATTATGTGTAAAATATATTCCGTGTATAGAGTATAAGAATATAGATATATATATATTATCCTATACATATAGAACTATAGGCGCAGAAGACACAAAGTAAATGTTTGTTTACTTAAAGAAATGTAATAAATAACATTTTTTTTTAAATTGTTAATATTGTTATAATCATTACTATCTAACCTAATTTTTTAATTTATTATTAAAATTATATCATTATATTTATCTGCTGATATTAATTTGACGTCATAAACCCTCAAATTAATGGATTCAGCGGAATCCGCGCAAATTCTGTGGCGAAAGCCATCGCCTCACAGCTGCTATTTCTGCGCAGGATCTGTCACATACTCTGCCCACGGAGCAGAAAGTTCGACAGATTCTGCCCAATGCATCCTCAATTTTCCGACGGGGGATCGTTTGCCATTTCTTGTAAATGATTACAATGAAGCTCCCCCGTTCGAATCGCGCCGTTCAGCCGTGTCTCAAACAGCCGTCCGCAGAATCGTCATCTCGGCCGGCAACGGTTACAACTGCAGCGCGACGAGGACGCAAGACTCTCGTCGTCATGATTTTCCCACGGAGACGATTATTTTTCTGTGCCGGCGACGGGCGTTTCCCTAAATCAGAGCCGATCTCGGCGCCGGCGAGCGGCGCGCGCCTATAAATCAATTTTCTTGAGGATTTATCGGCGTATTATTTCGGCGCGGAGGCCGGCGGGCAACGCTCCAAAAAGCGCCGCGAGCGCGACGGATCCAACGGCGCGAATTCGCTCCAGGAAGCGTCGCAGGATCGCTCGGGAGATAAATACGATGTTTTGGCCGTTTCGCGGAGAGCCTGATTTTTGTTTTGCCGCGCTCTCGCCGCACCAGAGACAAGCTGTCAAAGCCGCCTAACGTATCGAGTCGTAAATCCAACATTTTCTCGCGGCGAACAGGTTTTCTTTCGTCGATCGGGAGGACGGTGCGTTGTAACCTTTGCTGCGCATGGCATTTTGTAACCGCTACGATTTTCAAAGATCAGAAAGTCGGATGGCAACTTCTTGAGTGATTTAATTTTGTAGCAATTGAACGTTTAAACGTTCGGTTACAGCCAATTGTACTGCAGATGTAATGCGGTTTTAACTTTTATAATTTGTCATATAGTAAATATACACTTTGACGATCAGATTTTTTTCTTTTTTATTTTGCAGAATAAATCTGTAGAGCTCCATCATTAAACCAATCCACTGGGGATCGCATTTGTTTATTCTGATCAGTTGATTGTGCTGACAAAAAAAAAATCATCGATTTTGTTCCCTTTTGCAAGTTCAATGTTACTCGCTTCATTTTCTTCGAATTCGTCGGTCTTTCAAATTTGCTCAGCATATTGAAACGAAAACATTCGTCGCACTATCGAGAGAGTTGGAAAGAAAAAGCGCAGTTAATCTTCGCGAGCTGACTCCGCTAAATCCCAATTATAGACGTAATTATTACTCGCGTCTATAACGCTCTCATTAATCGTGTAGCGCGCAATGGAAAAGAAGAGAAATTTTCGGGCTCCTCGGCTTCGTTCTGCCTCAATTTTTTCATTCGAATTTTTTCCTTGTGGTGTGCGCGCGGGCATCTTCCCCCGACTTGGCTCGCGCGCACTTGCACAGAGAGACGTGGCTCATATATACGTCGGCAGAGCCGCCGGTAGGGTCTCTCTCTCCGCATGCGAGTGTGCACGCGTTGCCGTCCCGGTTCGTTCCCACAGAACCGGCGCCGCTGCTCGCGAGACAGAGCAGAGAGAGAGAGAGAGGGACGAAGCGGCCCCGCCGGGATATAACTATAACTGGTTTCGCGAACGCGCGTTCTCTCGCTCGCCTGCATGCAGAATGCATATACATATAACTCCGGACACAGAGGGACGCCGCTGCTGCCGCTGCAGTTGAGAGAACTGCGAGCAGCTCTAATCCATTGGCTGGTGGTGGTGGTGGTGGTGGTGATGGTGCTGCTGCTGCAGCGGCAGCGACTACCTGTACTATTCAATCGACCCCCCGGCGGCGAATCGAGAATTATTCGATCGACGCGTTTTTTATGTATGTGGGTCGCGCAGACGAGTCTTCTCTCTGTCTAGTTCGCGCTGATGGATCGATCACTGTGCAGCTCCTCCTTGCCTCGCGCGGCGGTGGCAACGCTCGATAATCGAATATTTCAATGAGTGCATCGCTCGTCGCACATCCGCTCCAGACGCCAGCGTGTCTTATATATACACAGCGGCGAGACTTTTGTACGTCGGCTATCTCTTGCGATCTCGCAACAATAGCGTTATGTAACAATAGTGTAGCAATAATATAGTAATCAGGTAAAAAATGCTTTGCCATGACCATTGCTTGGCTTGTCTGGTATAGAGATCGTCACCTCTGAAAAATATAATTAGCACAGCATGGACCAAAGAATTCAAGCGGGGCTACCTACTTCGCGAAGGCGAACGATGAAAGATTTTACTTTATTTTTAGAGCGATGCCTAATTTTACAGGATTTACCGAGGACTGCAAACTTGGTGTTTTGCCGTCCGCAAATCGGCTAGCTCCAAATCGACTTTTTCGGCGCGTAACACACGCCCCAAAAACAATAATATATCGAGAGTATATCGAGAGTTTACACGGTATACAAGTGAAATTCGAGTTCCAACTCGTGCGCGCAGCGCGTATTATCCATTAAGCGAATTTTGAATTACGCAGCGCGTATAAAGCCGAATGGCCGGGGGTATAAATTCAGGAACATCGAGTGACGCTGCGTCGGGAGGTTGCAGCGCGCGGGCAGCGCCAGTAAATAGCGATTCCGAAAATTACGATCTAAGTGGACCGACGACGATTAAAATAGAAGAGCCACTGCCCCCCGCGCGCTGCCGCCTCTCTGCTATATACGCTCTCTATACATATTCGCCGTGTATTTGTGCTACAAGCGCGAAAATCCGCTCGTACGCGCTGAATTGCAATAATTGTTCGCGGCCGTATAGCAATTATTATAATTGTTCATCAGCGATTAAGACGGCGATTTTCCGATTGCGCGCGTATGTAGCTTCCGCGCGTGGATCGATGTGTATATGTGGGACGTGGCTACACTGCGTGAATTATACAATAATAGGCATGGAGACGGCGTCAGTGTTGTCGCTCTCGTGATGACAGACACTGCGTTTGAGCTATTGACGCGGGCGCGATTTTAATTACGCCTGTTTGCTCTTTTAATTATGTCGAATCAAAGGAGATGCATTGTTCCACTGATATTGTCTCCGGCGGAGACGATCGTTTCGTCCGCATCCGACTGCTCGTCGGTATAATTAGTTATTCTGAGGAAACGCTTTTATTCCGAGAATTTACCTTTTCAGCTGTGCACGACGGTTTGGTTTTTCAAAATGAAAATTACGTTTCGTTTTACGCTACATTTACGTAATCGCTTCGTATACCTGAGAGACATTTATATATCCTGCGAATGCGTGAAAATTTTTAATGATTTACTTTTTTCCTCTAATGGAAAGCATCGAAATAGTCAATTGTGTGAATGGTAATGCAGAAACGAAATTCTATTGTCTTTTTTTTAATAGTGTGCTTAATAATAATGTACTTTAATAACGCGCTTTGAACACCAATTAATGACTTTTTGAACACGGAAAGCAAAGGTTTTAACGAAAATTTTGTTGATAGATAGCTGCAGCGCATTGTAAGAAGTAAAAAGAAACAAATTAGTTAAAGCCCTGAAAATTATCCTTTTTTTTTACTTTTATATTTACTTGCAAGGATGAAAAATTAATTCTAAGCAAACGCCTTCTTGTTTTTTTTTTTTTTTTTTTTTTTTTTGCAGAAAGCAAGATTCATCTTGCGCCATAAAAGCGCAGTGAGAAAGCTGGTATAACTCTCAAGAATTGAGCAAACTGTTGCCCCGAACAGTCGAATTGATATTTCTGGCAGTTGCGTCGAAATGAAGGAAAGACGAATCATCCCTATTCCTTTCTTACGTTTTTTGTTTGTCTTCCCTACTAGCGCCCATCAATACGATTTTCTTTATTCAACGTCTGCATAAAATTGCAATTTTTTTGATATAATTAGTTTTAACTTTATTACACGCTTCGTGTATTATCTATGCATTACCCGATTCCAATGACTCCAAACAGTTGATAAGAATCGAGTTCGGACGATCGTCGAATAAACCATGAGTATATAGAACAGTTGCATCGCAGTATCAGGAATGAGGCTAGATATTATATGCAGCGAGGATAGAAAGCGGTCTATTTCTAACCTGCGTGCAATAAGTCGCTAAAAATGTAGGCGAAAAAATGACTGGATCTTCAAGTGTAATGTACGCTTGCTATATTTATTTTAGTTTAAAGTCTGTGCTTTGTACGTGTACCCACTCCAAATTTCTAGTACCGCACATGCATAAAAAAAAGCTCATGGCTCATGAGAGTGTTCGTACTCTTTGAAAATTATAATTGGGCGAATAAAGAGCATAGATACTATAGTGCAGATCATAATTTGGCGTAAGTAAGATTCTATCGTAAATACATCATAAAATCTGAAAACTTCGAAGATCATTTGGATTGCTGCAGTAGCGACTCTCAACTTCCTTAACGAATGCCGTCAAGATTTTTCTAAAATGCTTTACTCTGTGCCTTCCATCGAAAGATTAATAACAAAAATGCGTAGTTATACATTTATAAGAAAAAAAAGCAGTGCTGCGATCACGCAATTTATAGTAAAATATTTAATTATAAGTATATATTCGTATAACATATGTACGAGCGCAAATTTACAGGGAGCCTGCTGTGATTTAGATGGACAACTCGGCTCACCACTGCATTTCGGACCTGTGAGCGGTTAGTTGGCAAACAAGAGTTTTGTCAATGCGCACAACTTATTGTTGATAAACTTTGAAAAAATTGAAATGTTTTACGCTCATATCGATAAATTGATTATACCGTAAAACCCAAAGAGACAGCAAGGCTATAAGATAAAATTACAAATAATTTACTAACTGTAAATTTCCCTGGCACTTTTTAAAATACGAAATAATAATTCTGAAAGAAAAACAATGTTCATTTACAATGTATCATATTGTGTAAACTGACAGAATGCATTTTGATTTCACAAAGGACGACCTTTTTATTACGACTTTTATTTTCAGATAGTAGCTGTGATGTCATTAAACTTTTATGAAGGAACAAGAAATATGAGAAACTTATTGGCCATAATCCACTGTTTAGAAATACATAGTCTTTTTTTTATCTACTCGGAACATTGTTTTATTCTCAATCGGATGAAATAAGTTACTTACAGCCAATAATTCACTTTTATGACGTATCACAGTGATAGATAAAAAGTTGCATTACAATTGAACAGTTTGTACAGCCACAACAAGTAAGTTTCTGCAATGCGCATTGCGCTTCAAAAAACTTTATTATGCAAAGTCCAATTACAATCTAATTGTCGCCGCCGTGCACATATTCATTGAACACTAAATCGAAATTCATTAATTCATTATAAAGTTATACTTATTAGTACATATTTTTAATGGAAAATACTGCACGATAATGAAAAGAATCTTATCACTGAAAAAATGTTCACGTGGAACATTAACGCGCCACGTCAATCAATAACATCCGGTATATATATATACCCGTACCGGTTTAAAGTATTTAATTTTTAAGAAAAGTTTAAAACGACATTTTTCGGTGATATATTCCAAATTTAGTGTGAATGCAAAAGGAATCGACAAATTAATTTTTTAATAATGATGCAAATATTTTGAGAATTTATGAAATCAGAATTTAATTTAACATTAAAAAATATAACAAATACTCGGCTAGCATTTTCGCAGAGAGAGAGAGAGAGAGAGAGAGAGAGAGAGAGACAAAATTAGACTCGATGAATCATCGCACCGATACACGCTTTAAAGAGAAGGTATAATTATTAACATTCATGGAAAATTTTTTCGAATGCACGTCGAAAAAAATGCGCAACTCATCGTTGCAGATGCCTAAAAATGGTTATTTACATTCATCTCCGAAAATTAAACCAAAACTCGAAAATCCAGCTTAAAGACGAGCATCCCTTAGGATTTTCGAAAAACTCGGGGAATCCCGGAAAAATTGGGAAAGCCCGGTGGATTCGGCTGGGGGCAAGCGCGAGGATAGTCGGTCCTCGGGCGGAAAGCCCGGGTGACCAACGCTGGGAGCCCAAAAACGGGGCAAAGCAGGTAAAATGTCACTTTAATGCTGGGAAAGTGTTGGCCCGGAGTGTACGCCGTGAAGTCTCGGCAACTTGCCGGGGCGACTGTACCACCCTACTGTTGTTAGGGGGGGAGACTAGGGGTGGTATATGATCGTGTATATACGCCGCCGGGAAAGTATTGTCGGCGAGCTCCACCTCTGGGTTTTCGGTAAAAAATTCGTTTGGGGGCCCGCGCGAGTTCGGATCGTGACGGGGCTGGGACTGAAAAATCCAGAAAATTCCGGGCCCCATAGCCACCAATTTTGACAAATTTACCATCCGCCGTTCGATTGATAATCAAAGGCCGCGAGTTTCCCTCTGGCCGTGGGAGAGTCGGACAAAACGAGCCCGGCCGCCGACGCAGCCGCCGCCGCCTCGAGTATATACGGCCAGGGGCGTCGCGCGCGCGCGAGCGAACCAGGGGCGAGGAGGGGAGAGGGGGGGGGCGCCAGCGTCAGTGCCGGAGCGAGAGGCGAGAGGGGAACGGGGGACGCGAGAGCCAGAGCGGGCAAGAGAGAGAGAGAGAGAGAGAGAGATGAGGAGGAGGGGGACGGGGGTACAATATGGGTTATCGAGGGGGGCCCCACCCCCGGGGGAGGACAGGGGCCCTCATTTTATTACCCGGGCTCCCGTCGCGGTTCTCAACCTCCGAGAGCTTGATCCGTCCAGCGCTATGCGCCGCATGCGGATGTTTACGAGGAAATCGCCACGAGTTCAGGACTGTCGACAGGTATCAAAAATGTCTTTCGGACAGCCCTCCGCCCTGACGCATCGCTGCTCTGTCGCCAGACTCGGGGATAACAATTTTACTGCTAACAAATCTGGAATATAAAACTTTTTTTCTTCGCGGAAAAAAAAGATCGCGTCTGCGTATTTTTTCGAAATTTTACAGAAATATAGCCGAAAAATAAATGAAATGAACAAACGCTTGGCTCGCGGTTGAACCTCTGTGCTCTTTGTGCAGAAATCGCGTTCGACATTGCCACGCGAAATAACCCTGCAGCGTCCGAATTATGAAGTTACGATGTCTACGAATATCTTTGTTTTTTTTTTTTTTTTGACATATTTTCGCATGTAAAATATTGTAAAACTGAGAGAAATTAACAACGAAACAAAACATACTGAATACGTCAATAAAAAATGTACTATTTTTAGTTAAGATTTACGTGTTTTTATTTTTCAGCTTCTTTGTCAATCTTTTTCAACATCTTCTCTAATAGAACGTAACGCTAGAAATCGAAAGATTAAAGGCGGATTTGTATATTAGAAGAATAAGGTACGAGAGATTGATAAATTTTACGAGATTTATGAAAAGTAATCAATACTGGTTTGTTTTAAAAAAGATTGTGCCGTTGAAAACAATGATTCTCGATGACATTCTCACGCAGCCGTATTTTATGTGCGTCAGAACAATACGCTGTAAAAAGGTTATCAACCTGTCAAACTGCGAAATATAATTGTGATGATATAACTCGTACAACGTTATACAGAATTGTTAACATTGCTATAACAAACATTTCGACTGAAAATTAAACGAAATTTGTCCTTGTAGCTGCACTTAAACTATTATCCTCTCATGGATGCCATTTTACGCATAAAATAAAACAAATGTGCATTTTCCAAAAAGCTTAAAACTTTTCAATTGTAACTATAATGACGTTTCGTTGAACTATTATAAACATTGGAAAGTACCAGTAACTTTTTTAAGACACATAGTCACGTGAAGAATGATATGATGCGAAATAAAAATTCCATCACGTAATATAATACTTAGCCCGTGTAAGAAACATTTCTCTTATATAGAGAAATATGAAACAAATTGAAGAGAAAACTTTTTAAATAAAGAGCAAAAGTCATCGGCCGAAGTTTCTGATACTTTGTTGTCCGGAGACTCGATAAAAATAATCCAGCGTGTGACACTGAAAGCGCGCGATGTTTGAAAAATTTAACGAGCCGCCGCTATAAAAAGCAGCTTAGAGAAGTTTCCTCCGACGAAGCGTGAGCAGCGACACTTGTAAATTATACCGACATTCGAGATGTAACAACAAACGTAAATTATTTAGGGTAACGACTTTCGGCGAGTGTACAAGGGGGCGGAGGGGGTGGGGAGAAGATCATCAGTCGACGTTAGTGACCGAGCGCAGAGCTGTCATATCAAGCGCTTTGCGAAACTTTAGAGCGACGCTGATCTTGAAGATGTAACGCACAAGATAGAAGTAAATATCCCGAGAAACTTGGCACTAGGAATGCAAGCACTACTTCGATTATCGCATCTGCAACTTTGGGGAAATAGTGTATAATTTACGATTTAATGTTCTATTAGCAAATTCATGTCGAGGCCTACATTAAAATTTATTATAGGAACTGATCTCATCTGCAATATTTCGTACGCATTGTGCGCGGATTTCGGCGACTTTTTAAAAATATATTATGTACGAGAACGAAATATTTAGCGAACGAAAATGTCACTGCAGTCGTCAGATTATAACATTACTAAAAGCAAAATTCTTTGGTTTTCACGTTTAATAAATTGAAAACTGCACAGAAATATCTGAAATCATTAACCTTATTCAATTGGAATTGTGATTATATCCAAAATATTCAAATTGACAGATCTATTTCGATGATGTTCTGCGTGTATATACTGCCCATCAACATCCCGCCGAGACCCGAGGTGGTGCATTTTTTATGAGTTTTACATTCTTCACGATGCTCGTCTACTACAATAACTTCAATACGTTTATGTATAAGACTTTAATCGCAAGCGTACGTTTTGACGCTAACAGATCGTTATTGCTGTAGATCTACTCTCCAATTTCCAATAATACACATCTTAATTTCTTGATTTATAACAGTATAGTGCAGCTAATAATGTACAACTAAGAATGACAATTTATTTTGGCATTTAATATGTAGCGCCACTACACATGTGTTGCACATACAATGATTATAGATAATTTAGGCGTTCTCATGCCTATCGCTTAATCTACAAACGTAGCTAATTAAAAAAAAAAACCAAAAATTAAACGTGACCGCAAAAAGCTTTGTAGCACTTAATTGAAGAAGCAACAATCGAGACATCCGTTTTTAATTCTGAATTGAAAGCGCAAGAAAAGTTGGCGGTGCATCAATCCGTACTTCAGGCGGGCATCGCCTGAAAAACCGGTAAGTAAAACTGACCGCGGTCAAGTTACGATCGCCCGTGGCGCAAAAGTTGGCTCGCTCGATGCAATAGCCCGCCGCGCAAGGATATGAAGGATCAGTTAGCATTCCTCCTCCGCGCGACTGATAGCAAACGTTCGCCGCGATAAAAAGCGCTCTTATTACGTCTCTGCTTCTACCTCTTTGCGCGACATTGTCTGCCCCTCCGCGTAACGATTCGGATGACAGTGTCTTATCGTATACGTATATACCTATGCGTGCAATTCACGGTGTACGAGTCAATCGGGCGACTCGTCTCGCGCAGCAGCAGCACATACGTTTCAATTCTAGCACTCGGATGTGTATACCTATAGCAGCTGCGGCGCAGAGCCGCGTCCCACGCGCGAAAATCGCCGGGCGCGCGCACGCAACAAATCACGCGATTTACAGCCTCGCGAGAAACCCGTCATCATATCGCGCAGCGCGCGACAGTCTTCGCGTGGGCGCGGATTCTGACGAGTCAATCCGAGCGTATAGCGTGACGACGACGACGAGGAGGACGACGGCGAGGCGACGATATAATGAGATAAAAAGAGGACCGGGGGAATGGAACGGAAGAAAGCTCGACGCGCGGATCCTCCTCGTAATTTAATAGCCCGGGAGAGCGAAAGAGAGGGAATCTTTTGGATTATTTCGAAGAGCGACGCCAAGATTTATCATCGATCGAATTCTTATTAAGTAAGTATATAGCGGGCAAGGCTCTGGTTGATACCGATTTTTTAAATCTCCGGCTAAATTTTCAACGTAGACACACACTCGGCGTCTAGTCCCGCTTTTCAGAGCTCGCTGCAGCGTATAATGTTCGGTAGAGGAGAAACGCAAACGTAAAGTGTATTTGAGCAACATTTTCGGTCTTACGCGCTCAATCCACTTTATCGATATAGACAACACTCATAGCATTGTTTCACCAAAGCTGCAGTCGCAAATGAATTAATTGAGATTCTGAAAATCTATTTACCAATTCGTCAAGATTTTACGCGAAAACACTGCAATTGCCTTATTTTATATCCAAACACGTTTGTCTAAGAAACTATGCGGTTGGAAATATGGTCTAGAGCAGGCCGAAGCAACAAAAAGCCCGCACGAATAATATTGAGCTGCGGATATAAGCATAAGAGTGAGAGTGGCCTGCTTGTCTTATCAAGGACATGTAATTTTGCGATTACTGCAACGCTCGATCGCGTGTGAATTAAGTGAACGGCGCGGATCAGTATATATGTGCACTCCGCCGTTTTGTAATTGAAAGCCTAAGAACTGGAGCGAAGAACCTGATGTACGAGCGCAGCGCGACAGGATTCCTCAAATTCTGCAGCAATAATTTCCGCTATACGTTCGCGGGCGCTCGCGGCTACGGGGTAAGCAATAACGCGCTATGCTCAATTGAAATCTTCGTTATATACTTATTAGCGATCTCATACTTGTACTTTCATTAATAAAAGCGAGAGATCGCTTATCTGTCCGTTTATTTACGCAACCAACTCATTCTTCTCTCGGTGCGTAAAATGAATTTTCATTATACACACCTATAGTCGCAGTGAAAAATCATCGTCCCTAGATTATCAGCCTTTACCCGTGTGCATCGAAAATTAACTCATACTCATAACGATTCTGATATTTTGCCATCGGAAAAGCACGCGCGACTGATTATCACGATGAGCGATGACTTTGCCGGAAAATCCGAGAAAAATGTGTATCCTTCAGCAATTTTACTGGCGATTATTGCGCCTGCACTGCTGCAGACATATCTGCCAGATTGGAGATCCGCATCGGACGGAGTGGCTGCAGCAGCAGCGGCAGGCAGCGAGAAAGTTTCCTCTTTCTCTCGCGGAGAGAAAGCATGCGGAGCGTAATTCTCTCGCGCAGAGCTTCTCGCTTTTCCTGCGCGCTCGCTGCAGCGGCTCGAGAAAGGCGCCGGCCAGTACAGCGCCGCGAGGAGCCAAAAAATTCGACCTACATCCGACGGAAAATCTTTCACCTGATCTTCGCGGAGCGAGCGCCTTTCTGCGCTATCGCGAAATGCGTATTGTGGATGTACGGTGGCGTTGCGCGTACTTGAACACCGTGAAAAGTATCGAGTTGTCGTTGTTTGCGCCGAAATAATCGTATAGAAAGAGAAATTCATCGCGCAAAACAATTATTCTACGAGTTTCCTGCTCCTGTATTTCTTCGTGTAAAAGTATCTTTGAATCCCTGTCGGAAAATTAACCGTAAGATCTGTCCTCGAGAATAACTCCTGCCCAGAATTTTTGAACGGAATGTAGATACATTGGCATAATCGGCGCAGATTCTGTTGTCAGCATGATGTCGTCAATGCTCCCATAACCTCCATTCCCAAATAAAATAATAGGAGTTTATACATTCTATATATTATTACAACGTTTATATAATTAACGTTATTTAATTATTGTTTAATTATTATTCAACTAATATCTTTTTTGCGCGGCGCGATCATGTGTAAAATATATTCCGTGTATAGAGTATAAGAATATAGAGATATATATATTATCCTATACATATAGAACTATAGGCGCAGAGGACACAAAGTAAATGTTTGTTTACTTAAAGAAATGTAATAAATAATATATTTTTTTAAATTGTTAATATCGTTATACTCATTACTATCTAACCTAAATTTTTCAATTTATTATTAAAATTATATCATTATTTATCTGCTGATTAATTTGAGGTTAAACCCTCAAATTAATGGATTCAGCAGAATCTGCGCAAATTCTGTGGCGAAAGCCATCGCCTCACAGCTGCTATTTCTGCGCAGGATCTGTCACACACTCTGCCCACGGAGCCGAAAGTTCGACAGATTCTGCCTAATACATCCTCAATTTTCCGACAGGGATAACATACGAAAATCACGTTATTTCTCAAGATTGTCCTCATCACTCGATGTCTGTAGTTATACAAGCTTATATCCACATAGTTTCTTCGTCCTCCAGAAAATTTTAACGTTCCTTCGACTTTCCAAGCTCGTATACAACTAATCCCGAGAATCCCCGTATACCGACTCGTCGCGTATATAGAAGCGATACACGAGCGGGGCACCGGTAGCCAAACGATACACGCCTGCAGATCTCCGCCGAGAGAGAGATTCTTTTTCTTCTCTCGCTCCTGCGGCTGCCTCTCATACTCGTAGCATCCTCGCCGTCTTCTTCTTCTTCTTCTTCTTCTTCTTCCTCCACGTCAACTCCTTCCTTTTTCACTTCTCTTTCTTTCATCTGCTGCTGGCCGGTGTGCCATACAGTGTGCAGCTCTTGCTTCGTTTTGCCCTTGCTCTTTCCTGCGCCTAGGCCAGCAACGCTCGCTCTCTCTCTCTCGGTCTCGCGCGACCACCTACCTCCACCTGACGTCCAGCTGAGGAAAGAGAGGCTCGCTGCTGCAGGTTCGTTCCTCCGCCGAGTCGTGTAATCGATGAATATGCGAATTCGGAGTGGGAGAGTGGAGAGAGAGGGAGAGATAGAGCTGGTATCTGCATTTTTCTCTCGATCTCGCGGGCGACGACGACTTTTGTTTATGGGCTCGTTATTTTTTCAGCTATTTCAGTTTCGTACTGCACTTCTTCCCCTAAATAGCGATGGAATGCGACGCGGCTGCCCCGCCGCTCTCGCTCAATATTCTGTCCAATTAAATTTTACGCTCGCATTCTTTTTTTTTTAATCCCACGCCGCAACCTGCGGCTGTGTACTCCGATTTTTTTTTCGTCTTCATTGCGCGGGAATCGATGCGTCGACGGGAGAGTGTGTGCCTGCGCGTGTGTGAGCATTTATTGCAGAGAGAGAGAGAGGGAGACGCTCATGCGACTCATCTTATCTCGACGCGAATTAACATATTGAGGCGCAGAAAAATTACAGTTGGGTTAGATCGATCGATGAATAGGTACTTTCGACATTGTACGCAAAGGTGGAAAAGTCTGCCAAGGTTATCGATTAAAATCGTCCCGGCCAATGATGACGAGATACGCGCAACGCGAGATCCGCACGCCGTCTAATTGCGATACGGCAAGGCGAGCTGACTCTGCGAACGAACGTACGCAACCGAAGCTGAGATTTTGTAAGAGGTAAGAATTTTATGCACAAGGATCTTATCGGTCTGCTCGATTTCATGTATAAAGCCAACGCTCAGAACTATAGTGGACAAAACCTCTGCACTGATTACTCGTAATTTAACATTGCATATAAATGTGCCGTCTAATTTTAAAATCATAATTTTCCTGCTACGATTCCTCTTCTGACGCAAGACATTGTTTGATACTGGTGTAACCGTGTGGATTAGGCGACTCGAGCGATTTTAGTCGAACGGAAAGCCTCGCGTAAAATAAATATTTTTATTTATTTTTTTGTTGTTATTATAAAGTATAGATTATCATCATCCGTAAATGTTATGCGAGAATGTAATTCAATTACCAAGTACAAATCAACTAAAGTCAAACATAAAATTTATGTTTCATGAAATTCCAAATATTTTCAGCTCTAATTTGTTACAAACTATTTTTCCAGGTAAAGATTGTGTATATAAAGAACGACTGTACAAATAACATCGCTTAAATTTTCAACGACGTGCACCGTTGTTATTAGAAGCTGAAAGTACATTACATTGAGTTGAAAACTTGTACATTAAGCAGAGCGCGCATACCTAGACAATATTAAATTATCAAGTGTCAACTCCTCTGAACTAAAGGAAAATCTAGCAAACTAATACTTATTATCCCAAAGATATATACATCATCAAGTTGACGGTGTTAATTCATTCGGTCCAACGGTAGACGCACTGAAAAATTCAGCCGAATATAGCTGTCCCGCGAAAAAGTATGCTCTCTCCATCGAAGGGAAGAGCAGTGAGCTATGCGGTGGTGGAACTGGCCGAGCCCGCACACTCGCTCCCGGAAAGTTCATGCACTGCGCGCAGCAGTGCGGGAGAGATCGGAGCCGCGCGCGTTTAAACGTCCCTGTAGCGTCAACCGGGCCGCGAAGTAAAAATACGGTTCCTTCGGCAAAAAATGAGAAAAAAGAAAAAAAGTTGGAAATATACGGCTGCTCGATAAGGGACACAATGCAAACGAGTCTCGCGCACGTATATACGCGCAGGCGCGCGGGGGGGAAGAAAACGAGGGTAGCACTCCCATTGCGGTTCTGCAGCCTATACGTATTGTACGTTGCTGTTGATACGATATAGGTATACACGCGTACGTGTGCACTGCGCAGTGTACGTGTGGGGCGGCGTTGGTGGAGGTTACGCGTACTCAGCCAGCCGCTGACAGGGTCCGAGGGAAAGAGAGAAAGAGAGATAGAGAGAGGGAGATCCGGTGCGATAGCAATGTACGCGGGAAGCGAAGATGATTTATGGCCGGTGGACATGCCATCCTGTGCTGCACGGCGAAAGAGTATCGGAACGGCTCGCGGATTTTCGATCGACGGCTGTCCACCTCTGCTGCCCGATGAATTTTTTATACGCAAATTTTATCGCATAATAAAGTAATGCGTGCAACATTTGCAGAGTCGAGCTCTACTGTGTTTTGTTTTTCTTCGCGTTCGTCGACCGATAGGAAAAGAGTAGAGAGAGAGAGAGAGAGAGAGTGTTTGGGGAAAAAAATTATGGAAAGGTGTAAGTCGATGCGCGCGATCGTATGGAAGAAGAAACGGCGCTTAAAATGGTTTCTCGAGATCGTATCGACGCGAAAAATAAAGTGAACTTTCGTTCAATTACGGCAATGATATGTCTTTTGGACGACTATCTCATAATACTTCTTATGTGATACTACAATCCGCTTCTTGTGTCTCATTACTTTTTCAAAAACAACATTGAGACACGATCGCGAAGTTGAAAAGCTTTTTTTGAAAGTATATTATAAAAAAATAAATAAATTATAGTAGGGTTGAAAAACATGCGAGCCCTAATTAACTGGATTATTGTTTTCATGAATGCGGGCTTAATAAGTCTATTTCTGTACCTAGCTGGAAAACCCCTGAATAACTGTATTCTCTGAAGAATTTTCCCTACGGATAAGTACGGGGTATAAATGGGTATAAATGCGTGTATATAGAGTGTATATAAAGAAGCTATAGATATGACTTTTGTGGAACTTGGTGTCTTTTATGTAGTGAACCAGTTGTTGATAAAGGTGTTGGAAGATGATCCGAAGTAAAAACTATCACACGTGCGTAATTCAGTATTGAGATTATTAGTAAAATTAAGTGTTAGTAAAAGTTTTGTGACCAATCGTCATCTTTCATCGTGAGTTCTGCAACTGACCATCCTAAAAGTTGTAAACCAATAGCTTTACGTCTCCAATCAAAATATACAGATGGGTTGATTTCGTTTCTACTACAACACTACAACAAAATGATTACGAGGTATACGAACGCCCATCAATAGTGGAATCAGTTAACGAACGCTAATAAGGGACGTTAATAAGCCTCTATCAAGTTGTTGCATACAGACGCGCAGAGTGTGTATACATCAGCGAGAGGGAAACCACGAGTAGACAACGCAGATAATACGTATATAAGATTGATGGTGTTCGGGATTATTTTTGTAAGTGCCGGCTAATCCCGTACTGGGCTCTCTCTCTCTCTCTCTCTCTCTCTCTCTCTCTCTCTCTCTCTTCTAACAACAACAGCAGCGGCAACAACAACAACAACAACAACTGATCACCAAATCATCGTCGTGTACGCCGATCGCCATAGAAGATCGATCGGTTCGACGTCTCTATAGGCCGACTGCACTCGTGTCATATACGCCGGGGAGAGCTGCAGTACGAGACAGTTTGACGCGGGAGTTGATCGTCCGATTGTTCATTTGTGTAAGAGACGGAGATTAATTATTAGCGTCTTTTCATTCCGCGGGCCACCGTTGGGGAATTTCGAAATGCCAGAGCTCGTCGAGTGCGTCCTGCGATAGCCTTCCGAATTTAATTGAACATCAACGTTTACGTTATCGATAGCATTGACTTGCAGTCTGTATAAAAATTACATTTTGACCATCGCGTATCTGTACGTATTCGTGTACTCGTGAAAGCTCTGCGGGTCATAGAAATTAGAAAGAAGATTAGAGCGCAAAAAAAATCCCAGTAAACTCTGCTCTAATCTACGGATAATGGAATTCACTCGAGAAAGCCGAATTCGTTCCTGGGCCTACTGTAACGCTCCTCTCGACGCGAAAAAAAAACGATAGGTCGTACGTAGGCAAACCTCGATAGCGCGCGTGAGCCGCAAGCCGCGAGCGAGATATCTCTCTCTCTCGGTGTCGTACGACAGCGCAGAAGAGGAACAATCGTTAGTGTATTCGCACTATAGGCTGCAACAATGCGAGACAACGGAGTGAGTAGTATCGCGAAGGTCGATCGATCGATCGCGCGCTATCGAAGGCCGATGCTTTGCGGCGGCGATGGGATCGCGCAACATGTGCTCGCGCACTCCTATATACGACTCTATATCTTATCGCTTATCGGAAATCTCTCCCTCTCTCTCTGCGAAACAGCCGCCGAGAGAGTATATGCGCGGCGTATTGCGTGGGCGAGTCGACTCGCGTCGTATTTGGGCCAGACAATTGAAACGGGGCGTCGCTGCGAGCGCTTCGAAGGCTTGACATTTCACGTGATGGACGCGATCCTCGCGTTTCTCTCGCGCGAGGGCTTCTCGGCGGAAGAAAAGATGATAGTAATTTGAGGAAAAAATAATATATATATATATAGAACTCACCTCGGTGCGCTGCTGTAACCTCTTGTTCAGCTCGTAGAATCGGTAGTCCGGCTGGCCGTAGTACGGGGTGTGCCTCCTGGGGACAGGCAACGATGATCTGTCAGACCAGACCGATCGGTCATGTTAGGGTGCCGTGTACAGTGTGTTTTTATATAATTTTTCTCTCTCTCTCTTTCTCTCTCTCCCATTCGTACATACATTACACACACACACACACACTCACTTTCTCGCTATCCTCATCGTGTGCGTGTCGAAATGTGTAAAGCGTGCGATCGGACACGGCAGAGCATCAATGCACGCCGTCCTCCCCGAACTTATCCGGCTCTCGACGACGACGATCGCGCGCGAAAAATCCACCAGCTCACCGTTCGTTCATCTGTAAGGATTCTCTCTTGCGCTCTCTTTCTCCGTCTCTCTCATCGCTCGGTTGATGCGAGAAAAATGGATGATGTCGAGGGAAGATTGAGTGGATACCGCGCAACCCGCCGCGACTTTTTCTCAGCTCGGTGCAGCGGAAGCACTTGTTATCGACTGATGCTTCTTTGGCGCGCGGGCCGCGATAACGACGACGCGGCGAAGGGCGCGAGCAAAATTGATTTCCTTTCGGCCTTTACGCTTAATGCGCGGAATTTTCGAGCTGCGCGATCGAGAGCTTCCGATTGGCCAGAGAGAGAGATATATATGTATAAGTAGGTTTTACGTTTGAAACTCGCGCTTCCTACGCCCGCGCGGCTATGCGCGTATCTGTACTTGGAAACGATGAATCGTCGCAAACGGTATTTTGCCGCGCTTCAGAGACGACGCGATTCAATGACTAATTAGCTTACAAGATTTTCGCGTTAAAACGCGATCGCGCATTTTTTCATTGAACGCATTGAGCTTTGCCGATGGAAAATGCTTTGCGGTTCAAAGGGCGGAAATTCTATATACGGCTGCGCTAATGACGATAACGAGGGGGGGAAAGAGAGCGACGAACCGGCTCGGAATATCGTTGTTTTATGCAATTGCGTAATAAGCTCGGCTAACAATTTTTCTTTTTTTTTTTAATTGACTCACATTGCAATGATTCGGGGTATCGGTGGCATTGATCGCTTCGCCGTGTCCTGCGTTAATCCAATGAAAAGAACATTTAAACATATACATGGAATATCAACATGAAAAAAATTCAAGTATTACACGCGCATCCTTTTCATGCATCAATTCAATTGTGTGTGTTCCCTCGACCAATACATTACGTATACTATTTACGAATAATCTGACAAGTCAATATATCTCATCTATAACTTGAGAGTGCAGTGAAAAGCTTTATTCGGATAAGTCGCACACTGTATCGTTTCAATCCAGGGCTTCGCTCGAGATTGATCTTGCGGAGTGTCGCTTGAACCGCCGCAGCGCACTTGCACTCTCGGAGGGAAAAAATTTGTCAGTACCACGCACGGGGCAAGTGCGCGCGTGGAGAGTGACATTATCGGGGAAGCCGATGAACGGCCTACCGGCGACACAGGTATAAGTCGTCGCGCGCGCGTGAAACGTGCGGGGCAGCGCTCGATATCGATCTACACGCGTGTACGGAGCCAACTGTACTCGCTGCCGCGTCGAGGGCTCCGATAAATTCGGCTGCTGCAGTTTGGCTTGTCTTAACAACAGGTCTTGTGAACCGAGTCCGTGACAATGGATTCACTTGGCATTGCATTGCCTAATTGAGGACTCGTCTAATTATTCTTTTAATCTTCGACAGCGCGCTCTGCAATCTGAACTATTTCAACGATGATTATAAGAGTACTCTCTAAATATTTCGGAGTAATTTTCCACTCGAATCGAGTGATTTTTCACTCTTTCTATCCAGACAAAACTGAGCCTATCGGAATAGAATGATAAGTCACTTTTGAAAAGAGTGATTTATTCACTCTATAATTGAGTGAAGAATTTCACTCTCGAATAGGGTATTCAGGATCCCCCTGTGGAATTGCAAATGCAATAAAACATAAATTGTATTCATAATTCAAACGCTGTAATTAAAAATACTACATTTTGGGTATTCGAAACTAATAAACATTTCCATCACACATCATGAACAAATCAGTTATAAAACTATTGTCATTGATAAGCTAACCTCTAACCTCAAAACTTTTCTATCACATTTTATAGCACAAAATCACACAAAAACCTGAATACTTTACTTGCATCGGGCAGCACATTAATTAGAGACATTATATTCTTGGTAATTTCCCGTGCGGCACAATAATTATTTAAACAAAGCCCAGATTCAGGCACATGCAGCTGGCAACGTGGTCCCGCACTTTACAGAAAGTAACACATCGTAGTTTCACTCTTTTTCAGAGTAATTCGAACAAAGCCTATCACACTGAAGTTTCGAGTGATTAAATCACTCGATCATAAGGTGTGACAGTAAATCACCCGAAAGGAGCGGTAGATCACTCAAATTTGAGTCATTTACGAATCACTCCGAAAAAGTGTGACGAAAATCACTCCGAAGTATTTAGAGAGTAGTCTTACCGGTTATGGACACTATCTACTTTAAATGGTCTCAAGCTAACGCATTGAAAGTGTATACATGTAACGCTTAAAGCTCAAATCACAGAACAGCGCTTATTGTTAAAGGTTATGTCGGTTGCGTTAATGACTATATTATTCCAGTGCATACAATATCTTTTATTTACATTTACGCACATTTTTATACGCAATGATTGCGTTTTTTTTTCTTACGAATAATATATACGACCAATGCGGATCCGGCAAAATTCATTCGAGCAGCAGGATGGCTCTCGCAGCCGTTGAAAAATCGTCTAATGGATACTTTAGTTCGAGGTCTCTGACGATGTTGAATTCATGGAGATTCGAATTCGCTACTTCCAGAAGCCTATACAATTCAAATTCTTTCGAATTATCTCGCACATAAATACATTCTGCCCAATGCTTGATTCCTAACAATATGCAAAATTAACGCAGACAATAAGGTTGTCGTATATATTCCCAGCAGACTGCTCCTGAGTTGTAGCACTGAGCCACGAGCTTTTGACGAGAAAAGCCGTACGTCGAGATCTGGATCGCGAGTAGAGCCGCATTGCCGGTCTCGCCGCGGCGACAGTGGCACGAACGATTGGTATCCGCGAGATCGAATCATCAGTGCGACAATAAGACGTGCGAGATAATGAAGGAGCGCGGGTTACATTACGCGGCTGCCATTAAGCAGTCGCGATGAATGAAAAGGCGTATACGTATATAACAGGAGAGCGAAGGCAAAAGCACAAAGAGACCTGCGACGAGTCATATACGCGAAATCAATTTAATGAAATCCAATGATAAGCAAATTCTCAATCCAAATCTAATTTATACATTGTCGAGTAGCGCGGCTTACATCATACGATACACATTGTACGATACACTCTGCCACAGGCTAATTGTTTTCGCGCAGCAAATGAGCGCCATTACTCACATTATCTATACCTGACTCGGAAATGCAGGCGGCGCTCCGCGAGCGAGTGAGAGTAAGCGAGAGCGAGAGAGAACATAATAGTCGAACGTCAGACCGCCACCGCAGAGGCAGCGCGCGAGAGCTGAGCACATTATGACTGCAGAACTGCGGCTCCCTTATCTCCTGCCCCCTCCGACGACAATGGCTCAAAGAACTTTCGCGGCTCAAAATCGCCGCCACGTATACACACATTATACACGTACGATGTACATGTGTATACGCGCGTATGCCCGCGCTTACCTATATATACATGTAGAAATAAACCGCGTGTACAACACGTCGCTGTTTACACGACAGCTACAGGCGATAACGAGGCCCCAATAATGCAAATACACCGCACCGCAGCTCGTCTATGCAGACTCTGCGTCTGCACATGTATATATTATATACACTCCGATACTCGGACATACTACTGCAGGTACATGCATAATTCGAATTACGATATCCGGTGCGGATCATTAGATGTATATAGTATACCGCCGTCATCGGTATTTCGATGCTTCGGAAATAATCCAGAAATTATATCTCCATAGACACTGTACTACCTCGTCTATAAAAAAGAACCTCTTTTGGAATATGCTTCTTTGTCGTATAGTGCAGCAGCGCGTAAGACATTGTATATGTGGACGCTAATGAGCAATTGCTGCTATTTGCAGTGAATTGTTCCACTCATTTATTATTCATTTATAAAGTTCGAAAATAATGATGCGATATTGAAAAGAAAAAAAAATTAAAATAGCCATTCTTTTCGCGGGGTGTATACACCCTAGACGCTCGGCCGCACTACGTACGTTCGCGATGTACTGCGCGTAACGGCGACAAAGCAGCTATACATCGTTTTCGCGAGAGAAGGACTTGGCGTTGCGCGCAGAGCGGAGAACGGAGGGCAAGATCGATTGGCAGCAGCGGAGGCTTGCGGGGCGCGATTATGCGCCCGTTATACGGCTGCACCGTTTGTCTCGCGCAATCGCCGCGAGGTTATTTACTACTGCGCGCGCTGCCGCTGACACTGGCCCGTCGATGGGATCGACGATGCGGTGAGACGCTCTAATGATGCGGTAGGCCCTCATAGCGATTCTTCATTAATTCAGTCAAGATCGCGGTCTGCTGAGCCCCACTATTAATACCGAGCTGACGAGTCGAAAGTCCGATACGCGACTGCGGATCCGTGTATACCGCGCATCAGCTGATGTGGCTGCTGAGTGCGGCCCAGCTTGGATTATGTATTTTGTCATGTGACGCGCTAATTATAGTGATAAGAGGAGGATATTATGGCACCTCTACCCTCTTCTCTCGCTTTCCTATATTTATTATTTTCCCGCGTATAGTCCAACAATCGTACCTTGCATATATATATACGTAACATATGTAACTCTTCCTCTTCCCCCCCCCCCCCGCGCGCTCCATCTTGGAAATTATCGTCGCGGGACAGATTAATTAATTCAATCGTCCGAGTAGTGATATACGATAATAGACTTTTATTGCAGCAGGAGGCTGTATATCTTGACGATGCGCTACTGGTTCTTGCGCAGCCTTGGATTTTACGGTCTCCAGACGCGCCGTCGAGTTATATACACACATACAAAGTGCGTAATTTATAATTGTCGCTGCTCTAGAATCGGCGATTAAACCATCGCTTCCTGCCAGTTTCGATAAATAACCTCTTTGTGCCGAGCCGCCGACCGATCGTATATATACATATCGCGGGTATACACACGCTGCGCACAAGCCCCCAATTCAATGCAGCACAGCAAAGGAGAGGGAGCGGTTGCGCAGAAAATTATTCAATCGTCCGAAAAAAGTCGCTCCAACAGCCGCAGGAAACTCGAATGAAAAGCGCGCGGAGGAAAAGGGGCTCCGAAATAAAACATCGGAGAAAAGCCGAAAATCGCGAAGGGGGGGGGGGGGGCACACATCGCGGAAATCGCGGCTGCGATACGAGTCGTTGAGTCGTTGATTTTTTTATTCTATTTCGCGCGCGCGCATAGAGGGAAAATATGTAAGCGAGCTCCGGCGACGCGTCAGCGTGAAATATTCAGACGCGCGACAAGAGACTGTACCGCTCTATGTATATGTATGTATATATACGCGTTCCCGCGCACACCGCAGAGGCCTGCGCGGAATACGTAACGAGAGAAACGCCACGGCGGCGCTGCTGGTGTTGAAAAAGGGGGGCGAGCCGCGCAAAGGGTTACGAGGGTAGTAACCAAATATCGAAGGGAGAGAAAGGGTGTCGCGCGCGCGAGTATTCAGGATCGTGTCGGATTTGTGCTGCCGATGACAAATACAAGGCTTTGAACGGCTACACGTGTGACAAGCTAATCGTTCTCTGCGCAGCGCGCGATCTCGATTCGCCGTAGACACCTTTTTTTCCTGCTCCTGCGCGGCGATATAACCATTCGCGGTTATTGCGCTAATAGTCTCTACGTAAGATGTGTAAATGCCGAGATAATTTACAACGACGGCACCCTGGTAGAAAATTCACCAATTTAGTTGGCGAACATGCTAATCAAATGGGAGCCTCTTTACCGCAAATTAATATCTAAATTTTATGAAACTGATTAAAAATTATCGTGATGTATAATTAAAACATTGTAATCACAACAAGTTTACCGATAAAAATTACCGATAATAATTGTTTCGAGTTGACAGTAATAAAATAACCGAGCTGTGACGTTTTTAATTACAAAATTGGCCAACGGTTGGCCAACGGTTGGCCAACCGTTGGTGAGCATTTCTACCAGGGCATTGCTCGAAATTGAATGAAAATAATGAGATTTTTACCTCAGGTGTGGACAAGTGCGCCTGGCCTTTGCCAGAAGCTATTTTGCACTCGCGATAATGTATAGATGACGCCCGCAATATGGCGCAGGCCGGGAGGGTTTATACGAAGGTTCGAGAACGACGCGGAGAATGTATCGGGACGAATAGGCGTCTCGTTAAACAACGAGTCGTGCAACAAGTCCGAATCTTCGAGACGCAGCGTCGGCAGAGCGGCGAACAGCCTCGGGGGGGAAGTCCAAGTGGCTCGTTGCTCGGCCGCGCGAGAGCAAGACTCTATTTGTCAATTAGGCTAATCTGCTCGGAACTCGTTTAAGAGCCATCCTCGCGGGCGCATTCCCCGTGTACTGTAGCGGCGCGTGCACGCGCGCGTATAAACGGCCATGAATCAAAAGGTATCTCTCCTCTGGCGAGTAGCGGCCGCGGCAGCGCTTAAAATCCCATTACGATCGCCGCAGCGGCAGCAGCGACCGCTGCTCTCCTCCACGCGTTAAAATTCCGGCGCGCCCCCATTGTACTCTCGGCCTCCGCCTCTCTCTCTCTTATGTAGTTCAGTAGCGTGCACTCAAGATTTCCTACCACTGATAGCCATTCACGAGGATAAGCAAACTGTCGCCCCCTTAAGACTCGTACGCGCTTTTTACACTCGCTTTGGTTTGGTTTCGAGCCTCCGGTTTCTTACACACGCCGACTGACTGCTGGGGACACTGGAGACGAGCTTGAGCAAACAGGACGTGAAAGAGTTGCTTCGCAAACTTTTTGCCTTCCCTGCTTGCGACTCCAATCGCATTTGTAGCGATGTAGCGTCAAATTATCGCGACTCTGGTCCATTTTATAGCGACATCCATTTTTCAGCTACAGCTTCAATCTCTTGGGTTTGGGGGCTTTGTCTCATGGCTTGTATTACAGTAGAGAAAGATCAATTGTAGTGCAAATTTAATTTTAATACATAACTTTTTAAATGGTTTTCAATGTCGATTTTAAACTGGCTCAGATGGCTTACAAAAAAATGACCTCAAATTGAATTAATTGAAAAGTTACTTGTCGAACAGTATTTTTATTTGTTTAACGTAAATCCAAACTAGCTCATGGTCAGACAATTCCACTTTCTTAGATTGATTTTTATATCAAAGTACGTAATTATTTAAATTTTTAATTCAACGAACTACGCGCATAAATGATATAATCCAAACTATAATAGGTGTAAGTTAATAAAAGTTAGTAGTTTTATAGATGTAAATTAAGAATGACCAGATTTGTAAAAATTCTTCAAAAATAAGCTAAATTAAACGTCGCCGGCCATCACATTCTCAGTCAGAAATTCATAATGGAAAATGAATTCTGCAAAATGAATTTTACACGAACGTTGTACTCAGCTTTAAAAAAGAAAAGTTGAAACGCGCGTAATTTTGAGTTTCGCCGCACATCAGCTGACTTTCCATCGCATCTCCATAAGCGCACTAATTACCAACGTATATAGGCAGTATAGCCGATGCAAAAACTAGGCGAAATTCAATGTCATCGTCCCTTTGCCACGACCACGCGACCACGACTCACGAGAGAATACTCGCTGCGGAGAGGAGCCGGGGTCCCGGAGGACCACGAGCAGCGCGCGCGCAGTCACGCGCTATATAAGTATACATTGCAGCGCAGCGCGGAGAAAGAGAGAGGGAGCTGAGCTGAGTATAGAGAGAGAACTCGCAGCCAAGCCGGCCGCCGAAAACGAAGACGAACGAGCTTCGCGCTCGTGATCGGCAAGCTGATGACACGCGCGCGCCGCATGCATATATACATGTACAACTGTATACAATATGTATATGCGATATGTATTTCTATATGTACAGTATATATATACGCACATAATAAACTCGATCCCGGCCGTCTCGCGCCTGTCGTCGCGCGAGCTTGAAGAATGGATGGACTGTACCGCCGAAATAAACAACGGCTTCAGCTGCATTTTTTTTCGCATGGCATTTAGATCAGGCGGCGCTTAACTCTCGGCAATAACCAGAGGTGCAAATTTGGTTTAACGAAACATCCTGTTAAAAGAAAGCTGCGACAATTTTGCTAGTTGTCCGAAGTTACGGGTATGATTTTCTGATGCTGCCAAAACTGACGAGAAATAGTAGCGAAACGTCATCTGTTGCACGACGTTTGGCCACACTCAGGCGTATACGTCGGAAAAAGTAATTTTCCTCGTCGAGTGACAGTGTAACAGACGACACGATGAAATAATGAAGTGCTCCCCGGCAAGCTTTTGGCTTTAGTCTAGAGTCCGTAATTCGGACTCTAAACTAAAGCCATCCGAGGGAATGAAAATAAATTTTTGAATTTTTGAATTCATAAAGGCATCATTGTTCGAATTTTGAAAGAATTAAGTGTAAAAAAAATTATAAATTAATTAGTATTAGCAAATTTGTTAAAGTCAAATAATAATACCTTTTGGTTGAAACGAGATACTACCACCTCTAATTTAAGTCTGTTAAATCTATTTTGAACTTTTTCTGCAGTCACCAGCTGCTAAGCGTATACCACTCGTATAGATAGCTTTTTCACAGACCGTAAGATTCCAGAGGAATTAGACGCAGATGAAATTTAGTGGGAAAGCACAGGATTTTGATTTGAATATAAATTTTTATAATTTAAAAATAAAATTTTCAATTTCAGCAGAGTTCAGTTTTGAGCTTTTTCTCAGTTAAATAATTATCCCACCATTCGAATCGAAATAACTGTTGCTCGAAACTTTTTCACAACGGATTCAATTAATTTCGTCTAATCGAACGCCACTAGCTGTGAAAACTTCATCGACGAGAGATAATGCTTTGCAGTCACGGTTGAAATCTATCATTTTATTAAGATTTCTAGAAACTAACAAAACTGAACCGAACGCATCACAACAACGAACCGACTCGTTCGGCCGGCTTACAGCTATATTAACCTCCTGAGCGCGCGACTATGCGTGTACGATAAAACGGGATGTTCGCCGCGCGTGGGGGTGCGTCCACCCCCCCCCCCTCCCCCCCGCCCCGAAACAACACACGCTCTTGACGCGCTGCTTGCCTGCGGAGCATATAGTAGCGCAGCGTCTTGAATTGGCGCGGCGGCGGCGGCGGCGCGGCTCCGATCAGCTGACCAGCCAGCTGGCGCGCCGGCCATTCGTTGAGAACCACTGGCCGGCCGGCAGCGGCGCGCGCCTGCGCCTGGTGCAAGCCGTCCCGCAACTATCTCAGATTGGGTTAGAGAGAGCTCCGAAAGGGCGCAGTTGCTAAAGCGGGGAAGAGAGAGAGAGAGAGAGAGAGAGAGAGAGAGAGAGAAAGAGGCGACGGGGGTGGCTCGTGCCAGCGTAGAAAGAGCAAGACAGAAACTGCGAGAGAGAGAGAGAGAGAGAGAGAGAGAGAGAGAGAGAGAAGCAGGGGAGGGTACTGTTATTAGGGCTTACTCATGGGGTGGCAGCGACCCGATCAATGCCAGAGGGAGAGCTGCTGCTGCTGCTTCTCGCCCCTGTTCGTGCATCTCTCTCTCCTTCGCTCGCTCTTGTGATATGTTATATACGTATATGGCTGCACCGCACGTGTGTGCGCGAGTCGCGCGCTAGTGCGAGCGTGTGTCGGTGCGCAGATATGCAAATACAACGCTTACCAAACGGCTGTGCCTCTGTATTTATGCTCCAACTCGAGCGCGTATTACGTATGTGTATATGCAAAAACGTCTCTCTCTCTCTCTCTCTCTCTCTTACTCCTATTCCTCCTATAGTATTGACATAGTGGAATTTTACTGACTTCGGAAGCGCTGCTTTTTTGTATTTATATAAGTGCGAGGCGCGTGCGAGGAATATACGAAAGAGTCAACAGGGAGTCGGCGCTCGATGTAAACAAGGATTTATGTACTGCGTTATTGTTTATCTGCGCATCACGAAAAGCCACGGAGTGCACTCGGAATTTCGGATACTGCTGCGATTTTACCTATACGCAATTTCTCGCTCGCGAAATCGCGACGTCTCAAGCTCAACCTTTTCTCTGTCGTCTCGATTTTTCCCTTATTCTACAGCTAATAAAGATTGACATGTAGCGAAACGAATAGCGTGACAGTGAATTTGTCCAAATTAAATAAAATAAAAAATTTTAGGTAATTTTAATTAACATATTGCATCTAAGATCGAAATATCCGAGTATTAATTAATAACTCATAATCGTGCATCCACCAGACGAGCAATTATCGAAATACATTTTTCAATAAATATCTATATATTACCCAGTTTGTATCTTTAATTGTTTTGATGGTTTTCTAACACGAATGCAGACTTGAATATTTCCCTGTCTTCCCTACCTACTAACCGTCTGCTCTTTAAACAAAAATACTTTTTTGTATCTTTCATACATCTACAAATACGGCCATTCAGATGCTTACCCGCGACTTCTCCACCAAATCTCAGATTTTGAATGAATCAAAGAGTAAGTTTTCACGTTTGAAATTTCAAGGTTATCATACGCATAGCGACTCTCGCACGCCACAGTCGGCAAGAGAGTATACGGGTAGATATTTTTCTACTTCCAAAGGGGAAAGAGTTTGCGCGGATTAAATCTCGAACGAGCACTTACAAAGCGTATGGAGAACGTCGTCACCTGATTTATTTACAGGGTATATCAAGAGGTCTCGAGGACCCTGTATGCACGCTTGCCGCGTATGTATTAGAGAAAAGCTATCGGCCGACTTCACTCGAGCCTGCCCTATACCATCAAACTCTTAGCCAAAGCCGAGCTCGGCTCTTTGACTTCTTTTCACAACTCGCGCAGTTATGCAGTGCACATTTCAAAGCTCTTTACACGCTTTGATTCTTCGATCGGGGAAACGGCTAAAATGACTGGCGTTCAAGGGAGCGACCAATATAGAGACTCTTTGTATTCTTCTATTATTCTCGGCCCATGATCAAAATTTGACTTAACTATTCCAGAGCGTGCTTGCATTTTGCGAGAAACTAATTGGCTGGGATTGCTAGAAAATAGACGATTGACTCAAAAAGATGTAATAAAAACTATGCCACATAATTTTTTATTTTTTTAAATTTGCTAAGATAAGACTGAAAAATTTAACTACAATTAAAACAAATTGATTGCAGCAATGAACCGGCAATCAATTATTTATAATTGTTTTGAATGTTATAATTTATTTTTACACTAATTATTTGCAGTTTGAATCAATTAAAAAAGGTATCCGGAATCATTTCAGTGATGAAGTATTAAGCATTTTAATTAATATTTTTAAATTAATTGAATGGACATAAAATACCCCTATTATCGAAAAAATTGAAATACAAACGAATTGTATCATTTAACGTGAAAAAGTAGTAACACCGTCTTAATCGAGTCGCGGTTACCTTCGATTTAAAATTACTGAATCTATATTAATTTAAGTCTTCTACTGACGTACGTGTACAAGTATACATATATACCCTGATTTATTGATTATTCTGATTTGAAGTTTCACTGAACCAATGACGTGTGCAAATCATTTCTCCAGCCAATAAATCTTTTCTTGATTCAAATATTTAGATTTCATTCATCATAGGCACTGTTGGCTCGAAATAATCATTTACTCTGAAAGCCATTTTCATTGAATCTTGAAGTTAGTATGTATTTAAAGCATTGCAAGCCCGAATAAAAAGATGAAAGCGATTCGCTCGAGTTGCGCGATAAAGTTAATCACAAAGCGTTACTTGTAAGGTGTCAACAAAGGTGAAAAGAGAACAGGGAAAATCATCGCACTATTCAGTCTGTGTGCAGACAGTTTTAACTGGTTTATCCGTCGCGAAGCGTTACACATTCAACGATTATGTGACTAAGTGCGTCATTCATATCGCTCGAACATGAAAAGCTCGTTCCAAAGAAGACGAAGAAGAATATGAAGTAGAAGCGTCAACCGTTGAATAAAAGACACCAGTCAGAATTCACGTGTTCACTAACGTTTCTCGACTATATTGTCAAAATTATTAAGGTATTTAAATTATGTGTTCTCTTTAGGATTGGTTTAGACTGTCCCCTTAAGATTCGATATAGCAGGCAATATTCCACAGAACGTCGCGGCATAATTTGGTAATTTCACGATCGGCCCAATAAAACTTATCGAAGAATCCGACACGTATACCGAAACATCAAGAGACCGCAAAAGCTTCGCATGCAGCCCCATACGTGAAAACGACAGAGCTCTACAAGCCGACACGCCGCAGTACCAGCAGCAGCCTCGCCACCACAGTGTCATCCGCGGCAGCGGAGCAGTATAGCCTGCACTATGGGTATGCAATATACCTATACGTATATATTGTACAGTGAGGACATGCAGACGTGTATAGGCGTAGAAAGCGAGGATCGACTGGCCAGTGGACGCACGCACTCGAGCGTCCGCAGGCGCTAAACGCCGCGATCCGGCTTCTGTGGTCGGCTTCGATTGCACTGCACTCCCGCTTTGCGCGCCACGTCACACGTGTCTGCAAAAGTCACCGAGCCGGCGACAAAGCCCGTCCTATGGTCGAGCAATCGAACGAAGAATCGCGAGGTCAATTGAGATGTCCTCCGTTTCGGGGCTAATAAGAGACACACTTTATGCGACAAGGCTGTGCCCGAACTCGTCCAATTAACCCTTTCCGGGAGCACACTCTTTATTACGGAATAACATCCGTGAAGTACTTGTGTAAAGGCTGTAATTATATAGATCGTCGAATGGACTTTGAATTTAAATGTAGGTGCAGTTGATTTTGAGGTTTGACAACAGCTTTGCTGTTTAACGATCGCGTTTCATCTGCTGCAATGAAAGATCTAGAAATTTCGTAGAAATAATGAACTACTTTGACAGCTGAACAGGAATTTAAAGAGAGAGAATAAAACCTTTCATTCTCATTAATATATTAGGATATGTCTCCAGAAAATATAGCTGAGAAAGTATAGATCGACATGGCGAAAACTGCGATTCTAGTGATCCCAGATATTTTTTTCTACAAAAAATCAGTTTATTTCTACTACAAAACTGCTTACAAAACTACAACTGACTGAATTAACTGAATCGCGCTGTTGGCACTTGGACTGTAATCTCATAAAGAAAAGAAATCTTTCGGAAAAGTTTAATAAAATTTTAACCCGTCCCTGGTAGAAACGTTCAGTAACCATTGGCCAACTGTGGGCCAATTTTACTGCAGCCAATTTTAGTGCAATTTTAGTGCCAATGTTTCCATCCGTCGTTGGCCAATAGGACTGCTTATTTCGTCGCGCTTTTCCGCTCGTCGTTGACCAACGATTTCAGTCACTGTTGGCCAACGAGAACACTTATTTGACTCACCGTTGGCCAATGATTGCTGTAAATCATGGAATAATGGATTTAAATTTTGAAGTTATAGGTTAGGATAGAATATGATTTAATATTTTGTACTGCATATTGAAGTCAAACTTATGCTTTTTTGTGCAAATAATGTTGTATAATTATAAATATTATAACATGTTCAATATATATGTGTGTGGGTGTGCGTGTAATGAACATGTTTTATACACACACACACACACACACACACACACACACACACATACTAAATACAAAATTGTGAATTTGGAGTTTGTGATGAGGTATGATTCAACATTTCGTACTGCATATTGAAGTAAAACATATAGTAGGAAATATTGTTTTCGATTTTTCAATCTAAATTTCATATCGATGTTTCTTTAAACATAACCTCCAAATTTGAATTCATTAATACATCAGTTATCATTGGCCAACGCTGAGTCACATAAGTGTTGGCCAACGGTGAATGTAATTGTTGGTCAACGTCGTTGGCTCACCATTGGTGAGCACACCATTTTAGTTGGTTTATTTTCTACCAGGGGTACGAAGTAAGAAAATTCCAGGCGGATACTTGGAGATTGTTCGATTAGTTGTCAAAAGAACCTCGACGAATCTTTTATTCGCGCGGGCGTCTTGCAAAAAGAATCTATCGTGGTTAGATCGATCATTGCGTGTACGTCAGGTCAAGCTCCTCACATCAGGCATCTTGTACTGTTTGGGTGAGTCTCAAGCTTCTTCAAAACTATCGATATGAATTTGCTCGGTTTATATAGTATTGAAAAAAAAATTCAAATTAAGTTTATCGCATGCGCTGCTTCTCATAAAAAAGATATATGCAGATAAAAAGATTTGCTTTGGAAAGCAGATAAGATTATGAAGCTATATATGACCTGGTTTCGATCAACAGCATATATACACGTAGCTCGTTATATCTCTTGCAGGCGACTTGAAGCACATCGTTTTTCTGCTATCAGCGTATATGCGTCACTGACTATTTACATTCCTGCAGGTAAACTTGTCTACATGTCCCATGAAGCCTGAAGTTTCTATCGCAGAAAATAATACATTACTCAACATCATCCGAAGCAGCAGCAGCAGCAGCAGCAGCAGCAGTCGGTCTCGTAATGTTAATGTCCCCTATATATATATCGCAGAGAGGAGCTCTCTGACAAGTTGTCAAGCATTCGGTGCGGTGTGTATATATATAGATTTCGAATCAGACGCGATTAAATTTGCATGAAACCTGCCATACGCAGAGACGTCTCCTCGAAACCTAATTCCTCACCGCAGATACCGCAAGGCTCTCGCGTAAAAATCCGGATGTACCGTGTGTATAGTGTATACTGTATACGTATATGTATATTGTGTATATATGTGCTGTACGTGTATACAGCCGTAACGTTGATTTCTAGCGCGTATATAGATTCTATACAGCTTTTCTCGCCCGCATTTCACTGCGCCGTACAACACGGCGGCAGCGGCGAGCGTGACGAACTTTCTCGCGATCCCCGTAGTAAAAAGGAGTTATAGAATATAGTCGCGGTGGCGGCGGCCGAACGAATTTTGCGATCACATGCTCGACAGGCTCTCGACCTACATCCGCGCGACAGCCGAGTGAAACTTTTGCGCGCCGCGCTATTTTTTATGACTCTATACTGTACGGCTCTGTCTTGACTCTTGAACTTTTCCTTCTCTCCTCTGTAAGTATATGAGGACGATCGCGAATTCGTCTCCGCTCTCTCTCTCTCTCGTGATCCGTGATTAGTACGCGTGTAATATTGTGCGTGTAGAAAATATACAGCTCTCTCTCGGAGACGTATCTTTTAAATGACAGGAAGAAAATTCAGATTTTTAATTGATTATCTTACGTATCTCTGCGAATACTATAATATTTTTAAAAGTTAGCACTTTTTTATTTTTATTTCTATAGCAAAGTATTTTTCACTTTTGTTGCAGTAATTTTTGGAAATTTTCTTAAACGAATTCTCCTCCCCTGCTTTTAATTGAACCACAGATTCACACACACAAGGTCATACATCGTGAAATGCAAGTTTGTGTATAATGTTGTACAAAAAAACAATTTTTTAATTAAAATTCTGTTATCAAAAATGCATTTAAGTTTCACATTCTATTAGAAATTTTAACTGTTTTGATCATCAAACGCGCTGTCGAATAAGTTGCAGTTTACAGTTAAAAAACAATCGCATATCTAATTTTGCGATCACATAGAATACTGATAAAAAAATGACAATTCTCTCTCTCTTCCTAGATACATACGACAACGTCTGATTAATCGTCGCAAATAGATCCAACGCCGTACTGTAAAACAACTGAGCGGCCGCATGTAAATGAATCTCTCAATTCGAAACTGTACTCGAATGTTGAGGAAAAATGTCACTCTCTCGCCGGGCTTGAAATCGATCCGAACTTGTTGAGCAGAAAAGTGACAGCGGGGCACAAAAGAGCGGAGAACGCGCGTAATTGAACGCGTTATACCTAAAGAGCCGTCCCGCGATGCGAATGAAATGGAAAAAAGAGTGGTGTAGCATCGCGCGCGCGAATTGCCGCTATATGCATTTCGCCTCGCGCGCTCGTATAATACCGACCGAAATCAACGAGCCTCGCGCGCGCGTGTCTCTACGCAATATTGCGTGTCGCGTCCGCGCATTTAAAAAGGGAGGAAAAAAAGAAATCGCGACGGAAAAAAACACGCGCTGCCGATGGGCGCATCGCACAAGAGGAGCTACGCAGATAACAAGAATGTCGTGGGAAAAGGAGAGGTGCATATATATGTATGTATAAACATATACGCATGCACAGGACGAGCGAAGGACGCGCAAGAGCGACCCGCAATATCGTCGAGATCTCGAAAGTTCTCTCCCGACTGCTGCTGCTTCTGTTGCTGCTCGTCGTGCAGTGTGTGTGTGTGTGTAAGTGTGTATAGCAGTGGTCGCGAGCGAGCGAGCGAGCGAACGAGGAAAAGTGAGCGGCACCGGACCTCACCCACGTTTCGCGTCTGCGTCTATACAGTCGAGATCGAACCTGCCCGAGCGGCACGGAGATCGCTCTCTGCAGCTCGGCAAGTTCTCTTCAACGGCTCCATTTGTTTAATGCAATTTTTTTTTCTATGTATTAGGTTTGCGAAGAATTTTACGAATGCGACTTGTCTTCTTTTGTGCAAGTGTATTTATTATGAAGTAATAGCGTTTATATCATGGATTTGTGGTGCATAAATTGTCGTGCAGTTTTATTAATTTTCGACGCAAGTATACAATGCATAAATCCGTATGAAAATAGTACTTGCATTTCTGGATTGCATAAACTTTTCTGTAAATTACATTTACTCAGATTCTATTCTTATCTTTGTCTCGAGAAACATTGCATTGAACTGCAAACAATTGAATTAATAATTTGCGACAAGTTTAAAATTAAATTGTACTGCGATAATGCTTGCGAATTGAACGTAATATTTTTTAAGCTGCAAATACTGCGGAGACCTCTCGCATGGAAATGTATAAAAGAATTTCCGGACTCATCGAGTATATTTCGACATTATGTTTCTGCACGACGTGGGCCGCTTCGTCAACTAGCGTAGCACCACATCAACAACCATTAATATTTTCCTACATATAATCATTAGTTATGCAGCCGCAGTGGAAAGCGATAGAATTACATAGTGGCCGGGAGGGGGGGGGGCTGTACGCAATGGTAAAGGCATCGCGCGGTGGCATCTTCGGTGAGAGCCCTGGCCAATAAAAGCCGTACACCGATCGCAATCGCGAGAAAATAATTTTCGCTGCGTTAGAGCCCTATACGTGTACAGGGCAGACACAATGCGGTCTGCGCTATCGCAGAGCCACGTGGCGACAAGCTTCTCCCCTCCACCCTTCTCGCTGCAAAGATGCCCGTGTGTTCGTGCGTGAGTGTACGCGAGTAGCGGGGGCTCGAAAATCAATCGACGCTTCGGGGAGAAATGCTGATCTCCGTCTCTTACGGGGGCTAAATCACGGGGACAGCCAGACAGGGGGTGGGGAGGGGGGAGAGAGACTTGCGACAACGGAGACGGAGGAGCGCACATGCGCGCGCGCGCGTACATTTAGGGGCGATTCTGCCGCCACCGACGTCGTCCTCCTCGTCGTGTGAATTGGGGCTGCTACACACTGGCCAGATGATCATCGCTTGCCACCCCCCCGTCCTCTAGCGCAGGGGTTATATTGAATTTTTTCCTGAATTATACATGACAACCCGGCGAATAAACTTTAATAAGACATAAGATGGCTATTGGCTGTACAGCTTATATCCGATGAGAAGGAGGTGTGGACGCAATTTTTCTTTTCAAACGTTTTTACAGACACTGCGGCCGCATATTCTATTTACGACATTATCATAATTAGCTACGAGACAGAAATGCAAATCGGATTTTGAATCTAATTAAAAATGATTTTTTATTGTAAATATGCGTATAGGTACTCGCGAGTACAGATCTCTATATACATTCGCCGTCAGGCATCGTGTGACAGTAAAGCGTAAATGGAATAGAGCGATCGGGAAAGGAGCTGTTAAAAATACATAAGGGGTGAAAAAGATCGGTCGGCAAAACACCTCGCGCGGCTCGTGTGCCATTGCAGGCGATTAGCGCGACGAGTACACGCGGCGGGGGGGGGGGGGGGGAGCAGCGAGCGAGGGGCGAGCGTGAAAGAGCGTATATGTAATATGTACATTATAAGCAAAGCCGGAACGAAAGCGAGTACCTCGTGTTCTATAGAGGTGTATACACAATATGTATATATACGCTGGAGAAAAGTAGCTCGGGAGAGAGAGAGAGAGAGCCGAGTAGGGGGTCGGAGGTCCGGCGACACGGCACTTTCTACATCGCCGGCGGCGCTGCTCGGGCAGTTTTCGGTCCAGGCGTTGATACCCCCGCGATAAAAACACGCGGGGGCTTTGAATCTTTTAATGGACCGAGAAGACTGATGGAGTTCGCCTTTACGAGCCTGATACGTGTCGACGCCGCTAAATTAATTTGCTCAGCTGTCTCGCTCTTTCTCTTTCTTGCTCGACGCATCAGCGAATACGTCCGCGGCTCGCTTTGGAACGTACGCGCAAATCAACGACTCGGCGCTTGGTCAGTCTAGTGCTACGTACAAGCGTAAATTCAACCGTATTTTTTTTTTTTTAATTAAGTTTAATGCATTAAAGTTTTAGCACTGCGAGTGAACTTTAAATTTGAATAGTATAGTCGCAACAGTAAATGAAAAATTGAATTTTCTTCTATTTTTATATAATCTCACTAACGATGTTATTAACAAAGAAACTATATATATATGGAAATTAAAAAATTTGTATTAATTTTTAGACAATTAAAAATGTTGACTGCCTAACAAGTAACGACTAATTATTGTAAGTTTTGTTTACAATTTAGAACAAATTTGTTACAATTTAAAACCGGATGCCATACTTCAATGCAGCTCATATGCTGTATCGGCTGAACCGCCAGGGAAATTCAGTACTCCGTGCAGCGCTTGCAAAAAAAATTGGCCGTACACGATTCGAAAATTGATGGATACGCGATACATAATAGAAACGCGAAACGAAAGGAAAGACAAAGAGGAGACGGCCCAAAGCCTATACAAGATTGATACGCGACTTGGATACTCCCCTTGGGCTGTGCATCTTGATTCGCGCGGCTTACAGGAGCATCGCCAATTTTCCCATAATTTGTCGCTGCGCGACACTCGCGGCTTTATTTTTCCGGCAAACAATGTGTACACACTGTGTGCGCTATCGCCGGCGGAAAATGAGCTCCTCTTCATTCGCTGCTGCGGCGCGACGCGGCGACAAAAAGCTCCGCTCATTCAAGACGGATGATCGCCATTAACGCCGTCGCGTCGCTCCTTTTCCGCTCGCTTACGATTTTTCACGGCCAACCGGCTTCTCCGCGCGCTTCTCTCTCTCTCTCTTTCTTTCGAGCTGGCGAGACGACGTTTCTATCAATTTGTTCGGTTTTTTGCGCGCCCTATGCCCGCGCTCTCTTTTTCGAATCTGCAATGTCGCTGCGGGCTGTCAGTTTATTCGCGAGAATTTCGCGGGCCGAGTGCCGCGTCATCGTTCCTTTGATTTTTCCGCTGCTGCGAGATGCGCTTACAGAACGAATGCAAACTTGACTGAACCGCGATGAGCAATTGAGACGATGGAAGACGACAATTTAGCTTTAGATTATAATAGTACGATGTCACGTGGCTGCACTTTCAAAGTTAATATATTAGGGAAAATATTATGTATCTCGTGTTCGATATCGTATAAATAGATTTCTATGAAAATAAATCTTCGTAACATTTATTAACAAAATATACTGTGAGAATGTAATTTTAAAGATATTATACGACAGCTTGTTAATTATAAACCATGTCATAAATATGTGAGTGCATTTGGATGCGGGTATAGGGAAGAAGGTTATTTTGCTTGTATGCGACGTTTTTTGCACGAGCTGTAAGTAAACGAGGAAAAGCAATGCAAAAATCTTGTCAACATATAATCAGCAATGATCAGCGTGTAAATTGAATTTACCAAACATGACAGCAGTCAATAAATAAACAAAACACGGCCTAGTAACATTTTCCCCATGTAGTCCTGTATAACATCTTCTTCCGGTCGGCTTACAAAAAATAAATAAATAAATAAATAAATAAATAAATTGATGTGCGCAGGAAATCTGGGAGAAGAGGCAGGACACGTATAAAAATGTTTGCGGAAAGCAGTCGGTAGGTTATTTACGATCTATTTGTATTCAATTTATAATAATATTTATATCGGTGTTTACTCTTGCGTGAAGAATGCGCGCGAGAGGTGATTTATGTGAAAGCGCAGACTGAGAAATAGCAGCAGCAGCAGCAGCAATAGACGCGGCACAAGAGACATGAATTCGTTGAATCGCTTACTTCGGAAAATGCTTCATTTAGCGAATAAATCATGCGCATTCATATGCCCCGCGTGTACATACGGTCGCGGGGAGGTTCTTGCGCTTAATTACGGTACTTTGAAACTAATACGCGATAAATATGAAGATCTTGCGCGCGCGACGCACAATTACCATTGGAATGCAGTGTAATTTATTGTCCCGACGAGACCTGCGGATTTTCGCGAGTATAGGTTTATTTGTGCTCCGAGAGAAAAATGGCGCTCAATTTTAAAGCAAACAGAATAATTTTTTGCAAAGATTCGTTTGGTATTCTAAAGGAACATTCACTCGTATATGACCAATTCTCCTAGAAAAATGGACTTTTCGGGGGTACAAAAATCGCAAATTTCTTTTTAAAGCTAGAGGTTTCAGACCAATCGGATTTTCTTCCGCAAGCTGAAAGATAGTAAAAAATGCAGAGGAACATTGGAAACATTAAACATGAGAATTTAACGTGGGGAGGTATATGGAGAAAAAAAGAAAATTGGCTAATTTATTTTTTTTTTAAACGGACATAATTTTTTATCAGATCATCGAATCTCTGCATATTTTTTTTTTAAATTAAAGCTCTTTTGTTCTACTTTATTGTAATGTATTTTGATATTAGTTGTGCCTCGAGAACATTCGTAGTTGTTATATTATTCTAGTATTCTGACACATTAATTTTTTGTAAAAAAAAAGCAAAATGGCTCAGCAATGTGGTTACTACTAGTAGTAACTTTTCCCATGTTCCTCTGTACTTTTGACCAAGTTTCGGTTTACAGAAGAAAGTCTCACTGGTTCGAAACCTCTAACTTTAAAATAAAATTTTCGATTTCTGGACCACCGAAAAAAAAGCATTTTTCTAGGAGAATTGGTCATATATGTGTAAATCCATCCAATTTCGGAAACAACTCACATGAGCAAGTCGCAAAATTTTTTTATTCAAGATACACCTACTAGACCTACTTTTCCTCGTTCCTTAGGTCATTCTGAAAGAGAAAAAACTCGCATACACGGCCAATCGTAGGGCATACTTTTTCCGGAGCAAAAACGACTCGAAAAATGTGAAATAATTAAAAAAAACGAATTTACAGATTTTTTTCTCAAGAACTATGGACTTTCAAAAATATTTCATTGCAACAAAAATGTCTTAAAATTTATCAAAGAATACTCTGAAATTTTTTCAGATTTTTAAAGGACGTTTTTCGAAATTTCGAGAGATTCCTAAGGAACGAGAAAAAATAGGTCTGGTAGGTGTGCCTTCGAACAAAAATTTTGCGACTTACTCGTGTGAGTTGTTTCCGAAATTGGGTGGATTTACAGATATATACCGATTCCTTTCGACTGTGGGATTCCAGAGGAAGAGTCATTAACGAAATTTACTGATTCCTTTTGCAAAATATTTCGAATACGACTGATCATTTTCGGCGAAAGCGGAGATTTTGTTGGAATTTTTTTTTTTACAATGAAAAAATGTAACGTTCAGCTTATATTAGTTCGGTTCGGTTTTGAATTTTTCCTTGGCGAAAAAATTTCCCAATCATTTTAATCAAAATTGCCGCAGCCTCGGAGAAATGACAGTTATTGAAATGATTGTCCGAAAGGAGTCGGTATGTTTAGGTTCAAATGTTATCGTATTTTAACATACTTAAATCAAAGGTGATTCACAGTTCAAAGCTACATTTCATTTCATACCCATTAATTAATAATTTTATGCGCGTTTCTATTTTTCAGTACACACAGGCAATTATGTCTTCCCTTTAAACCGATACCTGTTACAGTATACCTGATGCATAGACATTCGATAGATTCGATAGATAGATAAATAGATAGATTATTTATTCATGATAATATTTTGTGACTAAGGATTAAAGTCCTTTATAGTCGTGTACAGCCCAGTATACATTTTCTTTTTTTTTTTTCTTATTTCCAGAGAGTAGGCTTATTTTTAAACCATTAATTTTCGCAGAATAAAAGTTGAATTAAAGTTAAACGATCATACACCCGATAGATGGAGATTCGATAGGTCTCCGTCGATCGGCACACTTACGGCCACTTCAAAATACGTAACGACACGCAAGACCGCAGCGGATCTCTCCGTAAGCGCTATAGTGCCAGAGAGGAAGAGAGAGAGAGAAGGAAAAACGAAAAGCGCGTCGTGTCTAAACGATTTTTGTCTCTCGCGAATATACACAAGTCATCGCGCGCTCGTCCCTGACAGATCGAGTCGCGCGCTCGTCGCCACGGACTCAAAGGGAGAATCCCCGCTGAGGCGGCGGCGCGTGGGAGGCTGCTAATTTATTGCGCATTAACGTCACTTGTCCCTGGACATGCTCTTACTCTTTCTCCCCCTCCTTTTCGCTCACTGCGTCGCGCGATCTCTCTCTCTCTCTCTCTCTCTTTCCTTTCCTCTCTTATTTTGCGACTCGCGCACTGTTCTCGACGTCGCGTCGGCCTCTGAGACGAGCTTATATATATACAGCTCTTTGCGCACATTAGATTAACAAGCAATTGCGATCACGTCGAGACTCTGCACGAGAAATGCGTTCCTTCCTTACATACAAAGTAAGTGAGAGATGCAAAAATTTGCTCTATACATAACGTATGTATTTCGCACAGGTATTGAGTCGTTTCTATAAAAATGATAATTAAAATTACCTTTACCGGAGAACTATTGATAAAAAAAAAAGAGGGATAAATTAATTTTGAAACCTAAGTTTCCATCTCGACCATTACTGCACAAGTATTACGATAATATTTGTTAGTGCTCTGTAATAATCGTATACAAGTGCAGTTATCATTTGAAATCAGAAATTTTGTAGGTAACTGTACTGTTTAAACTAGTACATCCGACTATCTCTCCGAGAATCTAGGCTTCAATCCCGTTGCCGTCAAGAAATTTTCACTTTTTATTTCTTTAATTGACGAACAGCTATTTCGCCCATGCATATAATGTTTACTGCACGTGTCGCACATCAATTACAAATATCCGTGATTTTTTCTACGTCCTCTACATTCTCGTCAGCCAATTCTGTGGGTAGAAACGTTTCCGGCGCAGACGTGTCTCCAATACACCTGCAATCTTTGCCAAACACTCCGAGGCAAAAGCGGCTCTAATCTTCAGCAACAATGCCATACCCACGTATACACGCGTATGTTCTGCGCGCGAGGCACATTTGGAGAAGAAGAAGCTCTTTCTCTCCCCCCCAAACAATTCCAATTTCGAAATTCCAAAATCCTCCTCCCGCAGAGGCATATATGCGCAGAGCTCTGAGACCCCCTGCGAGAGAGACTCTCCGGCCCAACCGCAGAATAGAGGTGCTATCCTACTTTAGTCGTACAGGGCGTGTGCGCGCGAGCTGCAGAACCGGCCCGCATTATAATGCCGAGCATACACACAGCCTCTAACCATCCTTGCACGAGACAATGAGACGATTTTTGCACTGGCTTGCCGAACCGGATCTCGATATGCCTATATACTGGTTTGCCGAGGAGCTTTTTAACGCTAGATTTGCTTGTCTTTATGGGACCGTGGCTGCAGCTGCGACGAGAGGCGCGCGTGTGCGATTAAACTCCTCTCTTTACGCTCGCTACAGAAATTATACGTCTATATCTGGTGGAAGACGAAATTCGCAAGAACGTATGGTTGTTTGATGCTTGAGATTGTATGGTTTGATGAAATTTCGTGTAATTATAGAAATTTCGACACGCGCCTGGATATTCAAAGCGAGAAAATCACATGATCTAAAAGACTTGTGTAAAAAAAAGCAACGAGAAAAAATCTTAATTGAAGTCAATGTAACGTAACCTATTGAAATGAAGCGAGGGAAAAAAAAACCGTTCTGCGGCGAGGAATCGAACCAAAGATTCCGTGATGAGAAACCAGGCCGATGACTTTACGAGAAAATCTGATGAGGTGGCGTTAGAAAAGTTGTTTGACCCTATACTTAACGCGCGAGATTGTAAACTTCACCTCAAAGTTATCAAAAACTATAGAAAAATTCAATTATGCATTATAATAATATGAGAGAGGAAGAGAGAGAGAGAGAGAGAGGCCGAGAAATCGCGAAACAAAGAGTTAAACGCCCTTTAAAAATCAGCGGCGCCTGCCCTTCGGCTTCGCTAATTGAAGATCCCACCCCCCTGCATGAAAAAACGGGGGGTATATAGAGAAAGAAAACTGCAGCAGCGAGCAACTCGTCGACGCGGCTTTTAAAATCCAGCGAGCGGAGACTATTACATTAGCTGCAGGCGTACACGGCATCCCTTATAAAGAGTCGATGAGGCGCGCGGGCCGATTCCGATTGAGTCGTTAATTGCCTTAAATAGGACGAGACCTTGGGCTTGTCAACTCTACGATGGGCATCTTTCCGGTTACGCCGGCGACGAGCCACTCGAGCGTGACAATTAGCAGCGGCGGCAGCGGCGCTAATGCGCGCTGATTGCGGCTTTCGCTTTTTCTCATGCTTATACTGCTGCCGGATCTCCGAGAGCAAAAAACGGCTTTTCCATTGCCGGAGTTGCGAAAAAATCGGATTTCCGAGAATTCAACGGGGAAGACCTCTTGATAGGGATCGTATTCCACGATTGCAGTAGCTCGAGACTTTGGAATGACTTTTAATGTATCGCAATTAGGATTATATTGACGAAAATTAATAATAGCGTAAAGTAATATTCAGTTTGGAATTGTTGTATCTCGAAGGAAAGCTTTGACCACAGCAGCTTTTGTTAGAGAAAAAAGGAATCTATTCCCTAAGATTTAGACATCGTGCAAGACAATGGTCTTTGTACGTTCTATTCATTATTATTAATTTTCAAATTTGTTATGAAAATTATAATTTGCACAAAAATAGATACGAATACAATTTGTACTGAATTAGACATTTTGAAACTGGCTATTTTAGTGCGCAGACAACTTCTGTAATATCGATGCAAATCGGTATAACTACCCCTGAGTATAATAATAAGTTGTACGACAAGATGGCCAAAGCAAATTTGTATAAAAGAGACGAGAGCGTGTCCTTGATCTCTAAAAATATGAAGCCATACTTTGAGAAAAAGAAAGAAAAGCGAAGTGCGATCGTAAACGCTCGTCAAAAATAACTCCGAACAAAGAACGAGATTCCGCGGTGGATATGCGCGCGCACAAGCATTTCCAAAATACGCATCGAAATTATTGGAAATCCATGACGTGGACAATAATAATAGAACAGGCGGCGCGCCCCGCATATAAACAAGACATGTGGTAAAGAGCGGAAAGAGAACGGGAGAAGTCAGAGGGAATGTGCGAAGCACCGAGATGGATCGTCTGCAATATATATGTCGAAGTGTAATATACACAAGTGTAAAATTTATGAAACGCAATAAAAAAGGAAGCCAGTTGAAAATTCAAATTTCCCGCCGTAATGTATGGTAGACGAAGAATTAAGTAATTAATTCTTATCTAACTAACAGTAAAAATCATACTGAAAGAAGACACGAGATGCTTGCCCTATACATTATCGAAAAATCTGTTATTGTACTAATTTTCAATTTCATTATTTAAAATATAGCTGTGTGAATAAAAAAACTTATTCAAGGCTTTTCCCTTCAGTAGGTGCTGAACATGAACTATTGAAACTTTGCGAAAGACTATAGACAAACAACGGAGTATACCCACGTCGTAGTATTTTAAAATTTTATACGTCCCTCACCTGCTGTTTCATCCCCGTCGACCAACTTTTCACCCGCTAATACGTCCATATTAATCGAGCCTCGTCGATTTTTCGTCTCCTGTTCAGAGAAACAATACTCACGCAGGTGTGCCAATATACGAAAGACTCGCCTGAAAATCAATCCACCTATCATCACAAAGAGCAAGTATCCGAAATCTCGTTGACAACGCCCAGAAGTCGCGTGGGAGTTGGCCAGCAAGAAAGCAGCAATGCTCTATACCTATAGGCACGTGAATCTTGGCTCTTTGGCCTTTGCTGACGAAGTCTGGAAGTCACCGCGCGCGGCGGCAACAGCGTAAACACAGGGCCGGTTATAGAAACGCGGCTATACTACACTAATGCAGACTCTGGCCAACTTTAGAAGAGCTTGCCCATACGACTGCACACGAGCTCTGATTTTCCCTGGAACATGCATCGACGCTTTTTATCAGTTTGGAACTTTTTCTTGTGCGAGTTTTCACGAAAGCATACTGTCGATCTTGTGTGGTAGCTCCGAGTCATGGGAATTTAATTATTTTTCTACGGAAATACTATATGGTTTGAGATATTCTGAACTGGTCTGAGATGACGCCACAAATCCTTCGAACCAGCTATGTATGCGAAATCGCCAAAAAGTTATCAAAAGTATCCAAAAGTTTGGTAAATTTACTATGCGGTCTCAATGCATAACAGTTCGATTAACTGTGAGCATTCGACAAAATTAATAGTTAATAACGGTACATTAATATATCTAATGTCGTTGCTTCTAATGCTCGATGTTGGTAGAATGAATAATTGAAAATCTAATCGCCTAAATAATTTTTTATTTTTGCCAAAAATAAAAAATTATTGGCTCGAAGAGACGATTAGATATTCAATTATTCAGTACATTAATAATTTTCGTACTTTAACTTGGTGGCCGGATTGGAGCACATTTTCCCGAAATTTCTTCCCCAATCGTTCGGTCAGTGCATACGCCAGAATATTCACTGTTGAGTTAGAAAGCTTTGCAGAGCTTTTGCTCACATTACTGTATGTGCGTGACTTACGCTGTTGTGCTTTTCTCTTTGAAAACATATTGACTTGTCAGATCGTTGCGTTAACCTCTCTAAGTTGCAGCCTACAGTCCGTTGCGATGGATAGCTTACCTGCAACAGAAAAAAAAAATTGTTTCGTCACTCATTGTGCGAGAACAGCAGGAAAAGTGTTACGTTACACGAATACAAGTGAAAGAATCCAAGGACAGAGAGCGAGAGATAATATCGAACGTGCACAAATCGCAGACACGCGGCTATCGGTGCAAAACTGCGGAGGGACGATATCCCAGGAGCGGTAGCGTCCGCCGTCGCGATATTCCTTTTTCAAGACACGTTCACGCTTTAATGTATCCCAGCGTAATCGGAAGTTTATATCGAGGAGATAAGTCGGCAGACTCGTATATCGAAAAGGTATCGGCTCCCGCTTACCCTCCTCCCATCCCTGCGGAAGATATATCACCGCTATACGAAAATCGTCTCTCTCTCTCTATCTATCTATCTGTCTCACTCTGTACCAGCTCCAACGCCTCTCGATCTACATTACACGCGCTTCGAGCAATTTTATAACGACTCCTCAGTCTTCCCAATGCCTTCGGTCGTATCAATATTTTCGATAAGGCCTAATTGATACGACTGAGGGAGACGAGCATATTTCGCGGCAATTGCGCGCTAATTCATTGCCGGCATTTAATTGGACGTCTCGATCGCTCTTTCCCGCGGAGGCTTTCACGCATAGAGGGACTAGTAGTAAGTGATATTTAATTACGCGTTAAGAGACTTTTTGATTATGATAAGTGATCCGCTTTAGAGGAGTCGCTACTGCGAGAGAGCGGCTCATTTGCTTTGACGCGCGGTACCTCGCAATTACTTACTCTGGCCTACGACTATATTGTGTTGAGCGTTGCTGCTGTCGTGTAGCGAATGAAGCAAAGCAATGAACTTGATAAACTTATTGACAGCTCAATATCCTGCACTTCTCTCGATGCAAAGAAATATTGGAGGAGCTGGCGAGCTTTGAAATGCAATAATATACACGTCTGCGGTATATTAACCGCATTAGGGTTCTACAGATATTTTAGAATTTATAAGTAACCAAAGCTTGAGCTTAGACCTTTAAAATGAAACGAAATTTGTTGGTAATAGATACCATCCTATACATAAATTTACGATAAGCCAAGACTTCGTGTCCCTCCGTATTATAATTATTCACCTTTCCACACGAAGTTTGAAGCTTATATGTTAGTATCTGAATCACGTGCGATTTCGAGATATTATTCAAATGCCATTCAGTGAGATATTGTTTTTGGGAAGATATTTAAATCATATAACTTCGTACTTCGTGAACTGGATAGACATAATTAAAGTAGGGCAACTATTCTTTCGATTTCATTTTCTGGCGGGAAATTAAAATTTTGCAATCGACCACGACGTTCCCTCGAATAATAATTCCTTTAATCACGTTTCAAAGTCAATTTTCTCTCCCCCCCCCCCCCTCTGAATTTTCCTACTCTGCTCGAAAAGCCCAGCAAACAAAAAAAACAAGTGCAACGAAAAGCAGTGGGAAGAGAAGCAACGGGAAATCGTAGAATGCCGCTGGGAGAGCTCGTAACGCGTACACAGAGTCGAAATAAGAGAAGAAAAGCCGCCTACTCTCGCGCGGATCGTTACAAGCTGCATCGCGGCCGCCGCCGCCGCCGCGCTTTTCCGAGCGTCGCTGCATTCCTGCGCAGGCTGCAGACATTGTGCAATTTTCCCGTTTTCCTTCGAGCGCGCGCGCAAGAGAGAGAGAGAGAGAGAGCCCCAAAGCGCTGTTGGCTAATCAATTTCGAGGCTGGGACTTCGCGTAACATTTCTTTCCGACAACAACGAAACCTTTCACTTTCGCGCGCCGTCAAAGCCTGTTTCTCCATGCGCTTCCGCGTGTGCACGTATATATATACTATATAGATTACATAGGGTTGTATATACCTAGACACGCGCGCACATAGCTGGAAAAGTGGAAAATCTCCTCAACTCAATTCAAGTCGCGACGCCGCGACTTGAATAATGCATCGCGGGAGACGCGGTCGCTGCCGCTCAATGCGTGCTGTATATGAAACTTATATGGGTAAAATTCTCAGGCTATTGCCTTTTAATTGCTCGTAAATTGTCTTGCCGCGACTGAGTATCAATTTTTTGTTTTTCGTAGGTAGCATTCGTACGTATGCGAGCGATAATGAGGTCTTGTTGAGTCATTAATATTTCATGCCGAGAGTTTATTGTTAAAACTTGCGTACGACGAGCTTACCAAGTATTTTCCTGGGGGCAATTTACGTTTTTGCTATTGTTCGCGAGATTCATCGGACTTTCGAAATTTTGTTGATATATGCAGAGACAATCGAATACCAGCGAGTGTCATCCTAGTAATGTTGGTTTACGCGCGATGGCTTTGATGATTTACGCGTTTATACACTAAGTACTAAATGTCGAAATGTTCGAAAATTAGATTTATCAAAATTTATCGATATCATTACAGAAAAATCGAATAATCCTATGTTATTTTCTATAAACAAGCAAATTTTTAATAAATTCCTTTATTTAATTACAATGCACCCATAGTATCGATACGTGTGGAATTATTTTTAGGTACAGTTAATTATTTTTGCATGAGGGCACGCACCAATTAGAGATGACATGCAGTTACACGCATGTCAACACTTTCAACAGAAGCGTCTGCAGATGCGTCCTTGATACTTTCTCGCTTAATTAGCCAAAATATTTGCAAGGCGTTAAGTCAGCCATATTATAATAAAAAAAGTCCATCGTTATTATACAGTGTTGTTAAGCATGAGTCGCAGCAAAAAATTTGAACATCTGCAATGTATACATATACGATTAATACAGACGCCTATATTGTACGGTGTGCTTCGATCGACACGATAAAATTTTGACGCGCAACGACGAGTATACGAAAATTGTCAATCGAACAACCGTTGAAAGACGCACATAATTACAGCGGGAAAAAAACTGCACGAACTCGATCTCCTGCTCAAATCTTCGATGGCAAAAAAAAAAATGAAAACACCCAGACGAAGTTTATGCAAAAAGCCGAGAGAAAAGAGAGAGAGACGAGGCCTCGGAGGAGCTAGTGACTGCGCGCAGATCAGCGCCGAGAAGAATCAACGCCGCACCGCCGTGTACGAGAAGCTGCTTTGCATTGCGCGCGTCGCGCCGGCAAGTTACACGGGCTTGACAGGCGTGAAGCGCCGCCTGTGTATATCCTTTCGGGCAAGACGGGAACGCGAACTGCCGCGTTGTCCCTTGCGGTCTCGTCGCGCCTTGACGAGTTAATTATTTTCCATTTAGCTTCGCGCCACCCCTCCGCCCATCAAATGTTGAGTCGCTGCGCCTGGCGATTGTATTCGCGATATCCTGAGAGGATCGTACTCGATTACAATCTCGAGGTGATAAGTGGCGTAATGATTTGCGAGGGGCGCATTTGTTTTTTTTTACTGAAGGTTAATTGAAAATCGTCCCGCGAAAATGTTACTTTGAAATGTTACGGAGGTGTTTCCAGCAGTGAAACTTTGGCGAAATTTTAGTGGAAAATTCTTTAAACAATGTCTGCGCTGCAAGATCATCGTTAATACGATCGGTGTGCACGATAATAATCAATAAATGAAAATGAAAATTTATGCAAAAATTCAGTTTAATCGCACAATTGGCAGTTGTTAGTGCCGACGCTTCAAATAATATGGATTACCGCATGGTACTGCAATAGTTGTACTTTCACACACGGATCGCCGTAAAACTTAATCCACACAGATATGCATACTGGAATTACTCGTTTGTAATCATTCTTTTCAACACCCTTTCAGCCCGTTCATAATGCATAAAGCTCAGCAATTATCAATAGAGAGCTTATCGTCGTCCTATAATTGCTCTATAAGTCCATAATCACCAACTCTCTCATATGCGCGTGCATCGATTGAAAAGTAAATGATATATCGTTATTAGATAGCAATATAATATTATATTTCACTCTGCGAGAAAAGAACGATTACTTGCAGAATAGTATTCAACACAGCGCGTGCTACCAGCGTATTCCCACTGAACTATCTACATCGTTTGCTAATTGATTTGTTTCAGCTAATTAACTATCAGCTTACGTAACTCATTGCCGCAGCGGCAATTAATTTATGCACTCGACATAATGTTTAGCGTAGAATTTTAATCGACGAGGCAAATAATAAATGGCCATGCACGAGAAAATTCATGAAATTCGTCGTTCACGTTGTTTGGGGGCCTCATTTCTTTGTTTATTTTTTTTTGTCCTATATATACGGCACCCAAAGAATACAAAAAAACAGTGTACCACGAATCGAAGGAGCGATACATCGATTTTTAAAATTTATAAGATATATTTTTTCGCATATGTAGAACAAGAAAAGACTGACTCGGGCAGGTTTAGCGGATTTTATTTTTTTAAATTTTGGAGCCACCACAAAATCCAGATTGATTTTACCGATTTGACTCAATATTAAAACTCAATAATATAAAAAAAAGCTTTAGATGTATATCGCCCCTTGGAGAGCATCCAAGCAATGAGTAATTCACTCAAACGCAAATAAAACACGGCAGTATCGGCATTTCGGTCAATAATCGCGCGGTTCGCTAAGTTATCATTTAGCACGGAATAATCGTGCTCCTAATACTAAGCTCGGCCGCTAAAAATAAAACTAGTCGTGCGCGCGCGAGGTTGCACTCGAGTCAGTCTCTCTCTCTCTCTCTCTGCGTGCGATGCGAATAAACACGAGCAGCCAAGGTAACAAGATATGCATAAACTCAAGTGTATCCGCGTGCGGGCATTATTTTCAGCTATTTCTGCTCGTTAATATATATTTCTATCGATTTTTTTTTTCGAAGAAGAAAACGTTCGATGCGCAATTTAAGAGTGCCGTTTGCAAACGAAATACGAATTATGCAGAAATTGGGATGAAAGGAGAATTGAGAATCAAAAATGAAGTAACATAGTTGTGTGCGCAGTCAAATCATCAGAAGTAGAGAGAAACAGCAGATGCATCTAACAAGTGGCGAGGCGCGTATACGTCTAAACGCCGAACCCAATTCCAAATAGACGCTGAGCAAACATTTACAGATGAGAACAAGTCTGCAAATATGCGAAAACGATGAGTTATTCCCCCTAAAGCTTCTCGTCTTTTCTTGCTTGTAATGTATATATTTAACTCGAAAATTTGTCACGCCCGTAAATTTGTTCACTATATGGGTAGAAAAAATCAGGTGTCAAAAAAGAAAAATCTCAATATCTCGTAAAACGCGTTAAGGTAAAGATTTATTGAAAATTTCAAATATTCGAATTGTTGATTTATTAAAGCTAAGATTTGAAAGATGCTTTGAAAATTTCATGTCAACGCTTGTTTGTTTTTTAAACATATTCCACGTGTCTCTCCAGTTTAGCGCGATAGTACAAGTACAAAACGTGAACATTCGCGAGCAGAACGGCTGCTACAATGTTTACAATTTTCTCCGCGTACATTTTTTAACTATAAAACGATTGTTTTGTAAAAACAAATGGTTACACTTCCAAATGATATCGTAACGCTCGTGAGGTCGTAAAAAAATTGGAGCATCAAAATTTTACGCGATCGGAAAACAGATGATCGACGGCCGACGAAACAGCGAAATACGAGACGTGAGTGCGCGCGAGGCGTAAATAAGCCACCGCATCAGCAGCAGCAAGTCCACGACTCTGCGAGTATTGAGCATCGCGCCGCACATATGCAGACGTCAGTCGATCGCGTTTACGCAACACAGAGAGAGAGCGCCTGGCCGTCGCGCAGCTTACGGTTGCGTCTGCGCGAGCCGCTCTGCACATGTGCGTGAGTTACTCCGAGGCTCCTGTATAGAAATGCATCTCCTCGAGCGTCGCCGTCGCCGGCTCGGCTGTTTGTACACTGGGAACAGTCGGGCAGCACGTGTACTGCGCGACGATGCCGCGACGTTGACTATTTTAATATAATTTGTCTTGCACGAGGAGGTGGTGATTTTCTTTTGTATACAGTTTGACGGGCGATTCTGTGCCGAAATTCGTGGCAGAGTTTTAAAGATGTGTACGTCATTGTTCACTTCGTGGATCGTCTTGAGAATGTTTGTGCAATCCTTTATTGCAAATTTTAAAAACTATAGAAACATAGAAAGTATTTTTGGTGCGATATACCTGTTTGGCCAATCTTCTGTCACAAGCTTTTGTTACGACTCCAATATCAGATTAAGCTTATTTAAACCGCATCAATCGATTGTCCGAAATAGAATGCTTACTACTATTACTCTGCACGGAAAAGTCCGTGCGTGTATTTCTCTTACTTGGGTTAGAAGAATTTGTTCAATTTTTCGGAAAATTCGAGATCTATATCACACACCTGATTGCCAAAGCTATACGCAGTGCCAAAACACTTTCTCCGTCGGCGAACACAGATAAAAACGAGCCACGAGCATTGAAACGTGAAAGAACAATGAAGAAAAAAGTCAATCACTCTCGCAATGTTCTAATGAGCTCCGTCTCCGTGTCCTGTCGTCGCCTCTCTGTGCACACTACGCACTGCCTGCACACAGAGTTCGCCGCGCGCGCAGACCCGTAGGGTTGCATAATGGGCAAAAGACGAAGACAAGGATATAATGACCGCGGTAATAAACGATTTCCCAGAAGACGAGAGGAAAGCGCTCGAGAGTTCGGTAACTGCGCGCGAGATTTCGCCGGGGACACGCTAATAATTCGCTATTAAACTCGCGTTTACGCCCCCGAGTTTACGGCGCACACTGTGCTCGTCGAGCCTCGATCACTGTAATTCGCGAGCTGCTGCTGCTGCTGCTGCTGCTGCTGCTCTTTGCCGGGAGGTTTATTGACGCGCGACCGATGCTAATCGAAGAAAATGCAGAATTTAGAGTAAGGCTCGAGAGTATAATGTACACCTTGCACTGGATTTTTCGACATTACGATTCGCGACCTGCGTCAAATGTGCGAATTCCGATTTTTCTTCTTTCGGTGCTTTGCGCTGTTTATAAGGGAGTTTGTAGAAAAGAGATGTTCAGTCGCATTCTTTACGTTTTATTGCCACACTTTGTTATAATATTTCTTCTGGGTCGATGGTTTGCGGAATTTTTGATTGTACATTCTTATTTCGTATGAAATAATAATTGATCTTATGCAATTATTTCATTTTTAAATTTCGTATCTTTATGCCGCTTGCGATAACAAACAATTTTATAATCTAAAATTCCTTTTTTTTTTCTTAGAAAAACATTTCACGAAGCCATACTACCAGAGTTACGCGATCATTTACTAATATTATCGTCAAAACAGTATTATCAATTGAAGATTAATAACTATCAGCTGCGCACAGACTTCAAAACAGTTCACATATACAATTTACCATTATTTAGACTATTTATTATCATAACTATTAATAATGGAAATATTCTTGAAGTATTTTAAAAATAAAAATATTTTGATAATCGTCGCAAGTCTTTATACTCATTGATGAAATCTCTCGACAGCTCACTGATAACAGTTAATAATGGCCACACCAAAATTCGCTTTCGTAACTTCTCAAACGAGAACTTTTTATCTACCGCTGCACATCCCAACAAGTAAAAGCCATGCGTCGATGCATATAGTACGCTGTACAGCCAAGTTTCTTTCTCGCAGAGCGCCGAGTACATTATAGAAACAAGCAGCGGCAGAAGCTCGACGGCGACGACGACGACGACGACGACGCGTTGGGTGTTCGCGCTCGCAAGTTTAAATCGGGAGTGGCGGCGGGCCGGCCGGGAGGCCGCGTGTGTGTCGCGCGGGAGGCGCGATGGAGTATTTTTATCGGGCTAAATATAGGCCGAAACCTCCTCTCGCCCGCTCTAATACCAAATCCGCGGCCTGCAGCGGCCAGAGACCAGCGAGTCGCCCTTCTTCCTACCTCTCTCCCTCCCTTTTTTTCTCTGCGCGCTGACGTCTAAATCTCGCGGGTCAAAATAGAGCTGATCTGTAGGGATATACGGGAACGGAGAGGCTAACTACATGCAGCAAGACGAGGGTGAGTTTCTACGGCGAATTTAGTGGTCCCGGTACACATGCCGATAACCCATTGTTGGCGAGTCTTTATTATTTTCATTTTTGCAGTTCTTTCGTAGTTTTTGCGCAGACGAAATATCGATTTGTTATAAGTGTGCTTTTGACGAGAAAGGTAAATCGTTTGAACGAATAAAAATAATAACCAAGGTATTTTTGCCCTTTTCTAAAACTATATTAAATCAAATTAGAGATCTGGAAACTTGAATTTTCTTCTTTCAAAAAGAAATGTTTAATGACAGTCGATTCCGTATGCAGCAAACATCAAATAAATAACTATTGATCCATCCTACAAGTTTCTTTTCACCAATAATAGATAAACATAAACTTACAAGAAGTGTACCTGTATTTAACAGGTGATTATACTTTCGAAACTAAACTGGAAACATTAGCCGCATATTTCTTGGATTTCAGACGAATCACAGTAATTGAAATCGATCTAAAGCGTATACTAACTGTATAAGCGATCGGTGCTTTTAAAAAGAGCAAAGACCTAACACACATTTTCTGTCTCACTCGTAGTTAACGGAATCTCTCTTTCGCAGGGCGTAAGGGCGTAACTACTCATTACAAGGTAGAGCGAGCACGAGGGTTGCGCAGCGCATGAACTGCGGTGCGCTTACCCCCGCAACGACCGCAAGAGCTTCCGCAGAAACATCCTACACAGCGCATACCCACGCGTTGCATCGGCGAGTTGGGGGAAAGATGCAAATTTGCGCTGAAATAAATTAGAAATTCGAATTGCCCTTACGGCGAATCGTTGAAAAAACGCTGTGTCGTCGTACCTATACAAGTCGAAAGAATACCGCGAACAAAGTCTCGTAAACACCACTTTCATGGCACCAGTCGTTTCTGGCTGTACAAGCAGAGAAGACTTAAGCTCTCGCGATCTATAAACGTATATAGCGAGTGGTAAAAAAATATGCATAAGCGCGATAGAGTTCTTATCGAGAGATACGGGCTTATCGCAGGCCGGATCCGGTGCGATAGTCGATAAACTGCGCGCAATTTAAAAGTTCCCCCAAACTCCAAGTTGAGTTATGAAACTCTCGACTGACGTATAAATAATTCGAGTCAATTGTCTCGGTGTAGACTGGATTTTTCTCTGGAATATTTTGGTGATACACGCGCCTAGTTTCGTTTGTTCAATGTCTAAATAAGGCGATTTCGCTGAATTCCCATGCATCATTCATGGAGAAAGTGCAATAAACTATCGGTGTGTAACAACTAGTCGCTGAGGTTCCAATATTCTCGGGAAATCAGTAGAATTGAAGAGAGAGAGAGAGAGAGAGAGAGATGTTCGCCTGAAAGGTGCGAGAAATTCGCGAACGGGATCCGCTGTCGCGTTTCAAGGCACACGAGGGAGTTACGTCAGAGACAGAGACAGAGAGAGAGAGAGAACCCACTGCGACGACCCGACAATCAAGCGTCCGAGACAATGCGACACATTGCGCGAACATTTATGTGGAACGATTCTCTTTCTCTCTCTGTCTGCCTCTGTATTCTAGTGACCGCAGTAACTAATTATATATCCGCGAATCCTATTGCGTAGGGGAGTTACCGACGAGGATATACATATTTTGTGCTGCATATTATATGCTGAATGATTACTCCTCGAAGGGAAATAGAATAGTAAATTTTATTTTTTTGAGATCAATTACCTGCTGACAAAAAAATTTAATTGATATATTATAAATTAATACTAAATTTTATTGATTCATTAAGAAAATAAACATTTTGTTGACGTGTATTGTTATACATGTTTTGTTTAATTAATACAATTAAACGATGGATTAATTAAAGAATCTCTGTGATTATATAAACCTGAACTTGTATGAAATCGAATCTAAGTTTCCAGATCGAACACTCAATTCACTATGCAACAGGTGACATAAGAAAATCTATAAATTGTTTGAACCAGCGATTTGTTATTACCAAAAATTAGGTTAGAGTCGAGCCCTGCGGTTATACATTGGATTTTATTCCTTAGTCCTTATTTTAATTCACATAATGACATCATTAAAATTTTGAAATGCACTTTGTTTCTGATTGAAAAAGGTGCATTATTTATGACATTAAAAATTTTTTATTTTTATCCATTTAAGGGGGTCTTAAAGCCATAGTGACCAGTTAATAACGGTGCAGCAGAAAAATACTTGGATCTCAAATAATTTAATAAATTACGCAAATCCAAGAGATACTTGCCCTTCTTATTAGCATCACCTATCATTGTGCAAAGTTTGGAATCAAAATTTTTAGACATTGGAGAGAAAAGTTTGTCAGAAAATCAGTAGTTGTAATTCGACGTAATTTACTTCTACCGACAGCTACTGATTTTCGAACAAGCTTTTCTTTTCAATGTCTAAAAATTTTGATTCCAAACTTTGCACAATTATAGGTGATGCCAATACGAAGGGCATAAGTATCTCTTCGTTTTGCGTAATTCATTAAATTATTTGAGATTCAAGTATTTTTCTGCCGCGCCGTTACTGACCAACAACTATGAGTTTCAGACCCCCTTTAATGATGAAGAACTAAAACTTATAGGAAAAAATTGTTGTTGTGACTTAAATTTACGTCAGAAATAGCACATACGTTAATAGTATTGTAAACATTTTTATGTAAGTATATTTATATTTGAATAAAAATATTACGTTGTCACGAAAACAAGCAATTAGTTACCTGGTATAGCCATCGTAGACAACTCTACTGTGCAGTGAAATTTAAAAATAATGACTATTATCAACAGAAAAATTACAACAGTAAAATTTATCGAACATACAGAAAGTAAAATTCTAGTAAACGCGTAATAAAATTTACACTACAATCTTTCAGCGGGTGGCGTGGTATGTAACGTCGAACCCGGAAATACAGAGTCATATATAGACAATTGTTTACAGCCTCATAAGAAGTGGCTCATAATGTTCTGCGCGCCGCATACGAGCATAGAGGAAAGTCGAGGCGATGACGGCACAAATCCAAAAAAAGCCAAGATAAGATGGCGCATTATCTGCGAGAAGTACGATAAGAGCCGCGTCGCGAAAAGAATCGTCCTGTTCGAGAAAAAAAAGACACCAAGTTCCTCTTTAACGCTATCGCATCGACGCAGTATATTACGAGGAAGAAGTGCTCCTTACTCATCTGCAATGGCGCGTATATGTGCACACGTGTTGAGTTGCGCGGAAAGTTTGTGGTGCTCCGAGTTTCCGCGTACAATAAGTATAATAGTATATGTATATGCGCGTGGATTAAGAGTACCGTGGACGCAAAACACGAGCCTCTATACTTGGAGTCGTTCTCTCGCAAGGCCCACCGCCTCCGGTTGCTTAAAATAATTACATCCTGTAATGCCATATTGTTAAACAAAATCGTTTTTCTTTTTATCGTGCGTTACATTGCACAAGCTAACTTTGTGTACTGCATGTGTAACAAAAATTTTGTTTTATGTTTTATTGTTATTTTTTTTTTTATTTGATTTAAAAGTTTAACCATTCATTTTGACCATTTAAAAACGTTTTGCTGAAACTTTGCTGCAGTGGTCAATGGATTTGAAATTGTTTAATAATCAAAATGAATAATAAAATTAATTTGAATGGATGGACTTTATACTGAGGGGACATATTATACTCAAAGATCAACATTTTTTAATTATAAGTTACTGTAGTACTTATACAATTTACTAAAAAATGTCTTTGCGTTATGGTCACATTATAGATGCTTTCGGAAGATTCGAGCGACTAGACAATTTCACTTGTAAATTACCGACTGAAGCCGAAGTTTGAATAAAGAAAAGTATTCCAATTTTATTATACACTGCTGTTAAATATATTCTGCACATGTGACGGTCACGGAAACCAATTATGGCAGATCCGCATGTGCTCAGCTGGCGGCGACAGAATTTTTGCGCCCTCGCGGTAGGTTCCACGTTCCAAAATGGCTGTATAGTCGCCGCAAGCTGAACACATGCGGATAGGCCATAATCGGTTTCCGTAACCGTCACATGTGCAGAATATATTTAAGAGCAGTGTACATACTTATACAAAATCTTTGTCTCTTTTGAAAGTCTACTTTAGTATTTTTTTTTATTTTCAGAAAAACAGCGGCTGCTCCTTGAAGTAAACAAAACTTGTGCGCAACGTAGGTGTAATTAAGTGCTTTTCGACCAACAGCTTAACGCAACGTCGCATTAGTCATCAGGCCAAAAGAACGTTGCGGAGCCGATAGCAGTCCGATACCATTATCGCTGTTCACGGGTTGTGGTCGGTTGACGTGATTGTACGTAATGTACGTATGCGTACCTCAAAGTCTAGTCCGCGACGATATACTCACACTTTATGGTTCACCGCAAAATAATACCTATATATATGTAGGATGAACATAATATATAGACATATGCGACAGAGATATTTATATCGTTGGCTATTTTTACGTATATTGATCGTGTTCTGCCGTACTTTACAGTTGAACGCGTGCTGTTAACAATTGAATAAAGCCAAATCACTTATATACTATACCATACACAAAAAGTGCGGCTGTAGATAGTGTTGTCTGGAAGAAAAGCTTTCATAATACAAATTATGTAAAACAATTAATTGCAAGCGAATGTAAATTGAGATTGACTGATCTCATTGAATAAATTACGTTATTCAATGTTTAACTCATTATTGATCACTTTTTCTCGAATAATTAAAGCCCACTGATAACGTAATTAATAACCAAGTCTACGAAGAGCATCAATCATCGCAAAGTTCGATGAAAATATACGCCGTAGGGTGTGTATATGCAAAATTCAAAGCTTACAAGCATTTAATGAAATGTTATGATTCTGATGCTCAGTCAACTTCATGTGTATAAAAAAACTTAGCAAATCGCGTACACATTGCATGCGGTCGAGTGAATAACTTTATAATATTCATGATTATTTTTCCCGAGATTTTGAATGTTTTAGTAATAAATATGGTTTAGTTGCAGACGTAGAAATATCGACGGCATGTGGGAGATTGGCAAGAAGACAGCATCGATAGGAATTGGTCGTAAAGCTGGATCTAAGCAAGTAACCAAATAGAGAACTAGGTTAGTGATTTGCGCAGTTTCCACGTTTGCGTGGAACACTCTTGTTCCTCCGTATTTTACACCTCTCGTTCGCCTTCCTCAAGCTACTTTCACCTTCTTCGACTTTTTATTACACTCCCGATACCGAAAATTCAATACCGATGTAGCTCTGCGCGCAGACCAGGACTGTTGGATTAAAAGAAATTCTGGAGAAAGACCGAAAATATAACTATAAATTGTGCAGCTGCAACTGCGCAATGATTAATGAAATTGAATTTAATTGGTGCTGATGAGAAAGGGAATGGGAGAAATGAAAAGTTCATAATGTTCCAAGTCGAGCACAATCGTGTCAGCGTACTAATACTCAAACTTGATCTATATTAATGCAATGGATTTAAGGTTAATGGTTATAGTTGGCGCGACTATTAATAACAACGAAGCCGGTCATCGGCTCACCAATGATACACAGTCCTTGTTCTTCTAAATCGCGATACATGTCTCTCGTAGAAAATTGAGTACAATTTATGGAACAGGAGTTATAACTGTCGGGCTTATCTCTTAGTAAGTTAGTCGCTTTATCGTTTCTGCCGTGCGCTCACTACAGAATATTTCGACGTCAAACTCTATTGAGTTAATGGGAGATTTAAAATGAAATTCAAACGAATAGTTTCTGGTCAATAATATGTCATCATTATTCTATTTTACAAATCCATTCGCAACGATAGAACGAAAAATGTGTCTCATAAATCCATGCAAAGATTTCGAACCCGAAATTTAGCAAGATAATGAAGATAGTTTTTTTCTGAAATAGAAAGCTGGGTAATTGCTTAAATCGAATTGGAAATTGGAACACTCCCATAATATTGATCAATCTACAGTTTAAACCATTTGCATTATCCTTTCGAAAAAATTGATTAAAGAATTTCACAATACTGCATGACTAAATTATATCTTGAACATGTGTTTTAGTATTCGTCAAACATTTCTAAACTTACACTGTTACATACATGTCGATCGGCAAATAAATCCACACAGTAAAAGATTGATTGTACACTGTACAGGTTACATTATGCTGCTATACGAATAATCTTAAATCTCCTGATAGCATGCCGAGAGAAATATTCGATTATAAATTACTATATTTTCTTCTAATCAGGACACGAACTCAATTTCTGAATAAAATCAATACATTTCTGAATACAATTTTTGAATAAAATTAATGTTAGAAGAAATACTATAAATATTATGTTTGCATGATTTTATGGGTACATGGGTATGATACGTACAACCAGATTTCTATTAGCAATATTAAATTTCAGTTCAATAACCCCTCAGTTAAAGTTCAAAATTTTTAAGCCTAGAGAAATGATCTACGATTGGATCTATAGCACGAACTTAACTGTATTTTCATCAAGAGGCTGAAGGTGTATGCACTCGAACCCGACGAATTTTAATGCACGAAAAACATCAGGTACAAATATAACAAATCCAGAAAGCTCACCGTCGATTCATCAGACAGCAATCGCGCATATCTCGCGGAATAATTAAATTACGCCAAGCTCGCGACTTTGAAAACAATGCGCCGCATCGAAGCCCATCATGCATAATTCAAGCCGAAAATTTGCCCGACAGGCGCCGAGTAAACACAGAAAATTTGAATGTCAAACTTGCAGGCTCTTTTCCTCCCTCGTACAAGAAGAACAACGCAGCAGCCTAGCGTTACACGCAGCCCCAAAGTGTGCTCAGCAACTTGTTTTCCCTGGATCGATTTTTCATCCCGCGCAGCAGATTCGACTTTGCTGGAACTTCCACCTGTACACACTTGGCTCTTAAAAAGTTGCCCGAGTGTGATAGGCTTCTTCTTTTTTTAGACATTCCTTCCTAGCCTTCCCTTCAGAGCCTCACTCGATCTATTCTAGATCACGTGTATTCGCATGCCGTAGTTTCGACGAGAAACTCCTCCATGATTTCCGAAAAATGTGTACCAGAATTCTACGCTTAATTTTTTAAAATTCTATTCTTAATATTTTCTCTACAAGCTTTTGCCATTCTGAAGTGTAAACTATCCTCTAAGCTCGATGCTTTAAAAAAAAACTAATAATAAATATTAACAAAAAAATTAGTCTTATTCAAGTAATATTAATTTTATCGTTTTTCATTATTATATATTATTTATCATCTTACTTATCATTTTCATTGAAAATATTTTCTCTGTATTTCCGATTTTCTTAGTTTTTTTAATCCAGTCTTTTAGTTACAATGTATGATATTTATAAAAAAAATGTAATAAAGATAATTTGTTTCTAATAAATTCAACGTTCTTTTTATTCAAAATTGTAACCTTTAAAACTAAATTAATAAAATTAAAATTTATTAAATTAAGACATTTTACTAAGTAAAAAAAATTAAATCCATAAAATTAAAAATATTAATAACAAAATTAATCGTCTTTTTCTAAATAGTAAAACGTTTATGATAATAACTTTTTCATTTAAAAGGGAAGATGAGAAAATGTTGCGTTTTCGCATATTTTAGGAAGGTTCGAGAAACAATATTTCATAATAATTCATTGAAAATATTCATTAAAAAAAAATAATAAATATAAGAAACTAAAATAAAAAATAAAACAGAAAATAAAATGAAAACAGAAAACTGTCTTTAAAAACAGCTTTTCTTTTGTTATCCAAAGGTTATGAGCAACCGAAAAATCAATGTTTTGAAACAATATCCCTTCTATGCGGTTAAACATTTCCAAAAGGAGAGTTTAGCCATAAGAAAAAAAAAACGCCCGAACAGGGACTCGAACCCTGGACCCTCAGATTAAAAGTCTGATGCTCTACCGACTGAGCTATCCGGGCCGTGCTTCATCCGACTCGCGAAGCCAGCTATCCGAGTCGCGGCGACTCATGCGCGCAGTCGACCAGCTCGAGACTCGGCGTCTGCGCAGTTGAGCATTCGGCGAGTGCGTACGTGTGTGCGAACGAGCTGTGGCGCGCCGAGAGAAGGAGGAGGAGAAGAAAGAAAGAGAGCAAGCGCGCGAGCGGGAGAGTAAGAACGAACGAACACGTGGGAATCCCGACGCAGGTTCTCCCGTGGGAATAGGCGCACACGCGAAAACCGCGCGTAGCAGTAGCCGCAGCTCTCCTCCCTTCCTCGGCAAGCGACTTGGCGCGTCTGGCGCTGCGGGTTTGAAAGGCGAATTGTTGCCGGGATTTAAGAGGCTTTCCTGAAAATCGTTAGGTTTACCGTGCGCGATTACTCTGCGGTAGAAGCGGACACGATGTAGCTCTAAATCTTGGGACGTCTCGTGTTTTTCTCTGATGTCACGAGAATTCGTGCCACGCGCTCTCTGTCTTTCTATGTCTTCTCTCTATAAAAAGAGCCGAAAAATGTGTGCCTAAAAAAAGGAGTCGTATAGGAACGAAAGGGAACGGACGTAGACAGGCGCGCGCGCGCAGGCGGAGTATAAAAAGAATTTGAGGGAGTGCGTATACGAGGGGGAAGGGAAGGGAGATGACTGGTCGGAACCGAGACGTACACGCATGTCAAATAGGGGAAAACATCAAGGGAGTCGAATTTTACTCGTGTCGTGTTGGAGTAACGATACGCAGGTCGAGTCTATCGGTCTCAGTTTTGTAAGCTTTAATGCACTTGGTTGTCCAATGTGAAATGCATCAACGTATATCAACAGATGTGATATACCCCATTAAATTTTCATTGATATAAATATTGGAGTAAAATTTTAATAATCAATAAAAAATTGCTGGCATACTTGGCTTGTATTAAATTTTATTAAATTAATTTTTTTTCTTAATTTATTTATTTATTTTTTTAATTTTCTGTCTTTATTTATTTTTTAAATATTTTTTTTTATATCGCGGATTTCAATAATTCAAAATTTTTATTGATATTATTTCATTGCAGACAATGTTGTACAAATACTTTAAAAAGTTTGTGCATTTTTATATTTTCAGCGAGTGTGATTGAATAAAACTCAATAAGGTAACCTATCGACTCAATTGCCTAAATCCATCATTTCCGATATAAATGCCAAGGGAACTTTTGAAAGAAATTCTTGCACTATAACCTTGTTTACATGAATGTAAACTGACTGTGTTTTTATTTATTTATTTTTTTGTTTAAAAAATCACATCAACTACAAGGTTGTTAGTGATACACGCAATAAACATAATTTTGGAATAATAATGTATACATATAATTAATAAGAAAAAAATTGTTGGCCTAAGGTAATTAATACAATATATTAGGTTAAAAAAATTTAAAAAAAATGCTTATACATTGGACTTAGTTTCTATAATAACATAGTTATTTACATGATTTATCTCCATATTTCATATAATATTTTTGCATCGGATAGAAACTTTAGTCTTCTTTTTGCAAAAGTCTGGATCTAATATGATTTCTTTCAAGTTAAAATTTTTTACATCCAGTCTGTATGTTTTACTGTTATTAGTTACGTTACAGTCTTCACGATATGGTGGGTCCTTTTTAATTATCAGGTGTACATATACTAGTTGGGTACAGCCAATTCTTAGTCGAGTAATTAAGAATTGTTCTTTACTGTTTCGACTGGGATAAGGTCGAGGATAAGGTATACGTTTGTAAAAGTTGTTAATTGTTTGGTGGAATCTTTTATTGTTTTGGTTTATCCGCAATTGATTCCATTCTTCTTTAATGCCGGGGTTAATAAATATTTTTACATCTTCATGTATATTATTTATTTGTTAATAAGTAGTTTGGATTTCTGCAATTTATTGTTTGGAGAACATGTAGTTGATTTTTTACTACAATTTGAATCGATTGGCTGTTTTCAAGGGTTTTATGAAAAGTCTTTTTTTATACGATACACTGTTAGATGTATATTTATTTTTATAGCATTTTCAACGGAAAGGCTGTTTATGTTGATGCGTGAGTGCACGTGTCCTTTATTTTTTGTCTGCAATGCTATCGTCAGTGCGCATAATTTGTGGTTATCGTTGCTTACTGTAGTGGAGCGCTGAATTTTTATTGTAGACTTTTCTTCCTTAAGACATATTTCGGGTTCAGTGTTTTCTATAGTTGTGGTAACAATTCGGACTGGTGGTTCTCTCAAGCAATGATGGTTACTGTTACGCGATCGACGTCCGTAACCAGCTTCAGCTAAAAAGAATCTTAAAATTTCGCCTGCGCAGATTCGCAGTGTTTTGACAAACTGCATCCTTTGCAAAAGCTGCAGGATCATCGCAGGTAATCAATGCAGGAACGGAACGATCCGCCGAGAATAGCAGCAGTCCGTATAGGGAAAAAATCGTGGAAAAAAAGGCTCGAGCCGAGCAAACACATCGAGAGCCCGTAAATCATGAAGAATAAAAAAGTATTCTCGACGCGAGAGGGAAAAAGCACGAAAAGGCAAAGAACGCGCCTGCAACTATAACGGGGAGAGAGAGATGACTAGTCCGCAGCGAGGCCAAAAGCGATGCACGATATTTCTGGCCCGCACACGCGGCTTGCATAGAGCGCCTCGTTTTCGGCGATGCACGTGCGCTACGTTAGCCTAGCGAGCATAAAATAGACGCTTCTCTCTTTTTCTCTCGATGAATTCTAGATAGTTCCTCCTATAGCAATATATTGCTGCGCTCTCTCTATGCCGATATTTCGGCGCCATATCGCGCGAGCCTAGCTTTTTCGAACGTTTAGCTGAGCTTTTCACGGTGCTGACTGTGTCGTCCTGCGACGAATGCGCATATTGTATTTTCGTGTTCGCATGAGCTCATCGACACTGAGTATAATCAATCCGTATTCTTAATAAATAAAAACATTTAAAGTACATTGATTTCTACAGCTTTTTAAATAATTTATACGACATAAATTAAATTAAAAACCGATAAGTCTCTGCTACATTAACTCGGAGATGTTTTGAAAAAAGCAAGGGTTGACAATTGTCGTTTACGATTGGCACTGCTTACGTCAGAGTGGACGCGAAAGCTTGGAATTATTAAATTCCGATTAAAATTCCAGCGCGACTAGACATTCTACGTAATTTACGATTCTCGCGGTCGGTCTGCAGTATTTTTCGCTCGTGCCGTCCCTGCAATCGTCGCGTGCAGTCGCTCAGCGCTGGCAGGAAACTAGTTCAGAAATTAGCCGAGGCGAAGGAGGCGAGAGGCGTAAAGAGGAAGAGAGGGACGCTCGACGATTTCGATGATTGCGCGACGCTCCGTTCCCGGAAAGAAGTTGTATCGCGAAAGCTCAGTCGACTCGAGTCCTATTAGGATTTTTCGGCGCCGACGATTCTCCCACCGGTTCTCGTATAGTCGCGTGTGAATAATTTGCCAGCAGCGATGCCGTGCACGTGAATTTGGAGGTGTCGTCGCGCGTCTCGCTCTTCTTTTGTCGGCGGTTACGCGACGCCCTCGAGCCGCTAAGGCGACGTTGTCGAGGACGAGGAGGAGACATTTACGGCTTTCTCGCGTTGCCTCTTGGTCGCAACGGTTTAAAGCCTCGTCTGCGCGTCTCAGCTTTTATTAGCGGGATCTATATGGTTTTTGTTTAGTTTTTGTGAGGCTTTTAGTCTTGTTAGCGTTAAGTGTAAATTTTCGGCGGCTATACAGGAGGACTTGTTGGAGAACAGCTGTCCTTTTGATTTTTTAAGAATACAAAATATCTGCAGGGTTTATTACAAGCAAATCGTCGAAATGCAGGCGGGTCATTTAAAAACTCAAATTTCGCACCGTAGGCAACATAGCAAATGAAAAAGTAGCCGATTCGCTTATAACAAATATGAAAAATAAAATTACGAAAAGCCATGAAGACGTACTTTTACTTGAAAGGTAAAATGTGGTAAATAGTTAAATGGTAAAACAAAACTGTACCTTATTATCCTTTTTCACTAATTGCGCTTTTTGATCAGTTCTACTGTGTAGCAAAATTTTAATGTTTGATTGGCTTTCGTACATCCTCCAGTACCCGAACCAGTAACATTTTCCGAAGGATCCCGTGGCCCTCAATCTAGCAAAATATACTCGAATCTTCAACTTTACGCAGTCTAAAAGAATCCCCCATTAACCAAAATCATTATAGGTCACGCATCGCCCCGAGAAGTTATAGACGACACTTTCGCAAAGAGCCGATGCCGCGTAAAGCGCGCGCATCACGCCTCAGCAATTTGCAGGAGGTTCGGGGAGTATACATACGCACAAAGAAGACGAGATTCGGTGTCAGCAGCCGAATCGCGCCGCCGCCGCCGCTGCTGCTGTTACTGCTGAGTCGGCGACTAGACCGCATGCAAATTTCACCGATCGCTGCAGCCTGTCCCTTTCTATCCCCCGCCTGTCCCCCCCCCCCTCTCTCGCTCTGTCTCTTTTGCCACGTATATATATAGAGCCTGAAAGGATTCTCGGAGCGGGAAAACAAGGAGGGTGCATTTACAAGTCGATCGCAAAAGCGCGCACCCATCCTTTTTACTCCTTCCCGTTGTTGTACGCTACTGATGCGTGAGCATCCATTACACGTGTTTCCGGCTGTCGATATACTTTTCCGATATTCGATATTCGATTCTGCTTCTTTGCGCATTAAATGGCGACTGCGCTTTAGTTTTCGGATTTTCATTTGCTGCGCTGCGGCTCGCGCAATGATTTCTCAATGCCGCTGGACGCACAATTTTCACTGGAATATCTCTTTATCAACCTGTTTGTCAATACGTTATATTCGCCTGCATTTACGCGTCGCGCTTTCGTAATATTTTTTAAATCGTAATTAGCTTGCCCCCCCTGACTGTGGAAACAAGAATGTTCATTACGTAATAAAGTAATGCTTTTTTTTTTAATATCGGGTTATACAGGGATTCTAATACAGGAATATCGAAAGTTTGTGATGTAAGAGCGTGCATGAGGCGAATTGGTTTCGAGTTTCATAACCTCAAATCAAAGCTTACGCCTAGAAGAATCTACATGTCGTCTGATCTATCGGTCGACCGAGAAATCGCGCACACGTGTTATAACACAGTCGATTGTGCAGTCCGTTGGAATTTGTGTTTTTTGGTTGTTTTAGAAGAATAGGAAGTATCGTATGATTGATTGTGCAGCATACTTATTAATTATTTGATTTTCATAACGATTTAAATATAAGCAGAAATCTATTTACAATGTTTTGTAAAGCTATAAAACATAAAAATTTGCACATTGATTAATTAGCAAATCGTCTTATTTTTTAAATGGAATTTTTTAACAGTTTTTTTAAAGCAACGTATCTTGTTAAATTTAAACAAACTAATTTTAATTGCGATAAAGTATGAAAATTGCTCAAATGCACATCGCTTATTTCATTACTGCGTGTATCGCATAAAATTATTTCATATAAATACCTAAGTTGTTTCAGCATAACATATAATCATCACTTTAAATGAATATGTACAAAGATCCATCCATTCATTAATTAATTAAGATGTGTGAGAAGTGATTAATTAAGACTAAGATATCGAATTAAATACAAAACGTTTCTGCAAAGTGTGCTAATATAAGCGATAGTTTACTAGCTATATTTAACTCACCAAAATTGATATTTCGATCTCAGAAAAAATGCATTCGGTTGCCTAAAAAAATTGTCTCGATAGCTTACCTGTAACAAAAAATAAATAGAGGATTAAATATTTTCAATTTTACAATGATAAACGTTAGTTTTGTAAATGCAAAAAAACTAAAATCCCAAATCACTGATAAGTTTTTATTTGACCGTTATATGTTTGCACACCACTTTTTGCAGTTTACGTAGTATTCGTTTAAACTCTCATATCAAATAATTCATAATAATGCTTTCAAATATTTTCTTTTAATTCGAAACCTTCAATTATCCTCTTTAAAAAAAGTGATGGCTTTTGTTGTGCAGCATTTAATACGAAATTCTGATTGGTTACCAAGTAAACATAACCTAAATCGCGCCGCAAAGTAACCTTTTTAAAGAAGTGATGCTAACGAGGATGCTAAGTAAATTTGATTATGGTTAGCATAATTCATAGTTTGCGATTGACAGACATGGAGTCCAAAACATAATCCGAATATATTCCTTGTTTCTGGAAAAAAAATTTTAGATGTATTTTTACGGGGCGCGAACCTCGATTAGTAATTTTTTACGCCAGAGTTAACCGGCGTAGTTTAGCGATAGCTACATGTGTATGTGTCCAGGCATAAGAGCGTCAGAGTGAGGATATATTTTTAACGGTGTGCGCGTGAGAAAAAAAGTAATCTCGCAACTCAACCGAAAGTCTAACGTTATGTAGCACAATCACTGTTATTATCTTTCTGTTCCCATACATCGTTTCTGCCACTGCACATATACGATGAAATTCAAATAGTTGGGGCTAGGAATTTTTCATTTTTGATTTTGTTTTCGATTGTCTGAAGCAATTTAAGCTTAACAAACTATGATTAATAACTTCATATTTTTTAATCCATATTATATTGTCAGTAATTATTGAGCGAAACACTCAATAGAAGATAGTTTTACCTAACACGGTGTAAATTTAGCATAAAACATATCATGTTATAGAGATTATTATTAGAGATTCAACAGTTTTTGTTATTTGACTTATCATAATAAAACTATGATAAGTTTAATGCGAAAGTTTTTTATAAAAATTGAGTGCTATTATATTGAGATTATACTCATATCGAGTTGTAGAAGAAAAAATTTAAGATTTTTGCACGAATACGACAATAAACGCATTAATTCACCATTGCACGAGTCTTCGAAAATTTACGTAGCATAAAATCATACTCCCCAACAAAATTGAGCCTAAAAGCCAACGAAAAATTTACAACACGGCAAACAATCCACAATCTTCTTTTCCCCGTACCTCTTTTCTCGGCGATCGACGAGGTCCGCGCGGGCTGAGGTGTATAGGAAAAAAAGGGGGAACACGCGCGCGCAAGAGAGAAACAGAGACAAAGAGAGGTGCTCAAGAGGATCCGAGGAGCGGCGGCCTTGAGAGAGCGAAGAATACGAGGGAGAGAGAGAGAGAAGCAACCGGCCGAGCGAACTCTACTCCGACGCTAGCGAGGCTCCGAGAGCGAACGAACTGCTTCAGCGGCGAATAGCAAACGGTTCTCATTCTACCTTTGTATATGTACGTTCCTCGATTCGTTGGAACTTTGTGAGAGCGCGGGACGCGACGCGTTGAAAAGAGTCGCTCGAATTTTTTAGCTGCGCACGATTTTCCGTTTCGTCGAGCGGTATATTAAAAGTATAATCGAGTGTCCAACGCGGTAACCTGATCGGGCAGCGCTTTGAAAAATAAATCGATCGCTCACTGCTTAATATTAATGTAACAGGCTGGTCTAGCTTTTTCGCGTGGCAAAACACAATTATTTTGCCGCGAGTGTAAAAGCGCGTCGCTATTCAGCCGTGATAAATTGTTTCACGAAAAAATGTCCTACAAACATAATATATTTAAAAATTTCTCTCAACTTCTCTCTCTCTCTCTCGCGCAGCTCTTTTCCGTCCCGTTAGCGAGCGCTTTTTTGCACCGGTCCCCAGCCCCCCCCCTCTCGCCACTCCTCTCCCTCCGCGGACTATTAAGCGTCTTGTGCTGCACTTTGCTGCAACGGCGACGGCTCGTGACTCGTGCGATTCTTCATACAAGCGCGCGGTATATATGTACCTCAACGAGATTGCGATTTTTGCTCTCCCGGTTGCAACAGCCTCTTACACGCTCGTTTGAATCTCGCTCCCGCGACGCGAGCGAGTCGAAAAAAGACTTTCCAGCAGTTGTGCAGCGCGCGCCGGCGTGTGGTACTTTCGAGCGCGATCCCGCCTCGAGAGAGCGCCACCGGCGCGCGCCCGCGACGTTTTTGCCGATTAGTCGTCGGGGATCTGTCCCGCTTTGATTCGAAAGTGTGAGAGACGCCGCGCAGCCCGCGGTGCGCCGACGGCGCGCGATTGAATCGTAAAAAGCGAATGAGACTTTTTCTTAAGCTGCACTTTTAAAATTTGTGACTTGCGCTTTAGCTTGTCTCTGCTGCTGCTGCTGCTGCTGCGCGTTTCGTGTATACTTGTAAGCGGAGATGCAATGCCGAGACGCGAGTAAAAAATCTTATTTTCCTCGCCGCGAACAATTACGGGTTCATTTTCGCGGGATAACTTACAGACGAGGGGGAAAAAAATGAAAGAAAAACTGCGCTCCGTAAGTGTGCATGCGATATTGTATCTCAAACAACAGGATAAATATTTTCTGTAATAATTCTGTAATAAGAGATGTGCAATTGTTCTGTTCGTTTGGTAATCGATTGCTTGGTCGATCGTAAATACACCTCTATCAAATGAAAAATATGTACTTCAGTACATAGCCTTATAAACGAATTTTATAGAAGATTCAAATACACCTGTCGTTTCGAAATAAATGCAAGAACAATTGAGTGTTTGTGTTAGATATAAAAAATTTTCATTCGCATCGCCACCCATATATTCGTCTCAAAAGGACTTGCAATTAAAATACTTGGCCAAGAGGAATAGGATCGTTTCAAACGTTTATCTTTTCTTTAGCTCTGATCATATCGAATACTATTTAGTTTAGGTGAACAAATGACTAGTTTAGCGGAATGAATTTCTACAAAACAAGCCTATAATTATTCCATATTAAAATTGTCCAAATTTTAAAAATGCTTTTTCCTCTTCCATCGTTTTTTAGATGGCGCGTTGCCCGTTCATGTGGTGCTTATCATCTTACCGCCGATGAAATGAAGTTCGGTGTACAATGTGTCCATATATACATCCTTCCAGTAACAAGATTACGTTAAACTCAACCATTATGGTGCGCTACTTCAAAAATTGGCAATCGTGAGGAAACGTGAGTCAATCGAAGCTAAAAAAAGTGAGCTGTCTCGGGACAGTTGACAGATGTGAAACAGAGAATTTGATAACGATTGAAAGAAGTTTATAGTAAATGAAGAAAATGAAAAAAAATAAAAATTTTTTTACATTAACACACATACACAGTACATATATCTTAAGTAAGGTCTAGGAGGAAACGAAACATAGGAAAACCCATGAGAGCGAGTGAGAAGCATAGGAAAATGGATAAGAGCGGCAGACTCCCTCAATTTTCTCTCGTTCCTTACTCTCCGTCCGGCTATTTTTTTTTGCACTGACTATCGATGGGCCTGACTTTTTTTCCGTCGTCGGCCGATTCTCGAACATTAGCATCGGCCAGAGTGAGAGACGAGAGAAGATTGAGGGAGGGAAAGCCTGTCTCTGTCGCACTTATGCATTTTCCTAATTTCCTTATGCTTCACTGCTGTACTAGCAGTAAAGCATAAGAAAGAGAGGACTCGGCACGCGACAAGCTTCCTGTATCCGTTGAACGTTTTGCCAAATGTTGGAATTTTCTTTTGTTTTTACCTATACACGGTTTCACTCCTCGAGGCGCGCCTACAGATGTCTCGCATTAAAAAAAAGAGAGTATCAAACGACGCGAACACATCTGATTAAGAAAAGTATGGACAACGAAGCAGAAGCTTCACGCCCTGACAGGATCGAAGCGTTATCGAAGCATTCACTTGACCAGCCGAGTGAGCCTCTCTCGATTCACCTATACGCAAGCCTGGCGTCGCTGCCCTCCGAGTACACACATCCGCGTCCCGCACGCAGAGTGAAACGCACACGCGGGAGCACCACTGCTCGCCGATACGAGAGCATCAAGAGAGAGAGAGAGAGAGCGAGAGAAGCGCAGGTATATAGACGCGGCGGCGGTGGCGGCGCAGGTAGGTAGCAGCTCGGCCCGGACGGCTCCCCGCGGAATGCACTGCACGCGGCTGTGTGAGCTGCTGCAGTGGCGGCGACGGCCTCCCGAGAGGTCACGTGCACGAGAGATGCTGCGCTCTCTCTGTCTCTCTGCGGTTCATTCGGCGGTCAAGCGATCTATTCTTGAGGAAGATGATGCAGGCTTGCGTCGTTTCGACAAACATTCGAGAAAATTATTGGTAGACCCGAGCTTAGCTCTCCGATGTTCGCTGGATACGAAGAGCTTTTCGAGTTCCCCTTGAGAGATTTGGATCCCTTTTTCGCGATTGTTCACGGCAACCTATACTTGGTAGAAATCAATACGAGGATCGATATGGTTTCTGATGGGCTGCTAGGCTTATTTACGTGCTTAGTGCAACAAGTAAAACTAATGTGATGATTTGGAGATCACTATATGGTTCTATTATTGTTGATTCATTCAATATCTAACTTTTCAGTCAAGTAGAAATATTTGAATTTCGCGTATACAAGAAAAATCAAGTTTTTTACGCGGTTAACGCGCGATAATGAAAACACGACTGTTTATACACAACAGTTAGGGGAACAGGAATTTTCGGATTCTTATAAATCTTTTATTGTTCTTTTGCTCGACCGTTAAAAAAATTCTCGACCGAGTTCTTCAAGTTCAATGCTCTTTTACTAGTTAATAATCTTATATTAAAATCGAATAAAAAATCCTTGGCAAAGATCCACTCGTGTGCGCAGACTAATACCCGCATTTGCGTATGCGCGCGCATGCGTGCGTTGTATCAGTTTCAGCCGAAGCCTTAAACTACGAATCAATCGATTTATGAATTTTCGAAAGAAACTCGAAAAAACTGCCCTACCTCACATTATCCCGCACAGAAATATTGTGCGGACGGCAGGGGAAAAAAGGATATCCTCCTCAATAATTAAAATCTTTTTGGCTCCGGTCTACAGCTGCGAAACTTTGTTCCCTGCGCGCGAACGGCAGCGCGGACGCCAGTCAAGAAGCGATTGATTAATTTATTTGCATGGAAAAAAAAAGAAATGTAACAAGCCCGCCTGGATTCGCAGCCGGGCTTTTAATAACCGTCGGCAAGAGAAAAAAGGAGGGAGAGAAAAAAGTGAGCGTCATATCGGCAAAGAGGAAAGCAGGGGCGGACGACGAAGCTTTCAATAAGTTAGCGCGAAACGCTTGATCGCTCCTCTCCTCGGCGTTCGTATATAACAGTCTAGCGAAGATGAGCGGCTATATAGCTAAAACGAAAGAACGAATGCGCATGAATTATTCGGAGCGCACTACCATACTTTCGAGAAGGGAGACAGAGAGGGGGGGGCAGGAGGAGGGGAGACAGACGACATTAAAAGTTCGCGGACCGCGGCGGTACAATTAGCCGGACGAGTGTCGATAATTAGATGAGCCTGTTTTATTCAAGAGGCTCTCGCCCGCTTTTTCCCCGTGTAACGCGGCTGCTTTTTTTCCTCGAATGCTTTGTGATGCCTGTAATTGACCACTCGAGATATACAGACAATGTGCCGATTCATCGCAACGATTGGCGAATACTATATGCACTAATCGCGAGTTTTTGTACGATGTAAATATCGTGTCTTTGAAATTGAAGAATTTTATTGATAAGGTGCGTTGAGTAATGGAATAGTAAAGCTTGGTTAGAAATTTTACTGAATATTTTGGATGTTATACGCATAGCAGAACACGGTAAATTTATTTATATAGGAAGCTATACCCGCCAATGAATTGTAAGCAGCGATTTTTTTATGTTTCGAATAATTTTGGTACACGATTTTGGTACACACTCTCCTAAAATAACAGAAATAAAATTTTAAATCACACGTGTGTACATCATAACAAGTTATGACCAATTGGCCACCGCAAAAATTGCATTCACGAAAAAGTCTGCAAAATTTAAAATAACAGAAGATGTTTTTTTAAGGTGTTTATTCCATTGATTGGCAAATAATAAGATTTATAAATATATTAATTAAAGGCAATACGATCGTTCTGAAATTTATTGGATAACAATGACTTTGAAATATTATTCAATTTATTTTAAAAAGAAATATAAAAATTTCTTTGTAATGTATTGAATACACAAAAAGAGGAAAAAACATTGGCTAAAATTTTAAAAGAGTTTTACACGTGCATATGCCTGCATATGTTTCTTATTTAAGTCCCATACAGGCTTTCAAAAGGCGCGCGTATCAACCGTGCTTCTCACGTAAAGGAACTTTCTCGGAGAAGAAAAGGACAGTATACCGCGCGAAAATCTCATCGAGTTCCTCGGAAAAGTTTCTTTTTCCAGATTCAATCAGTCATCGTAAATCACCGCGAGCCATAAACTTCTTTCTCCTCTCGTCGAAAGACGTATTCATTATATTATACAATGGCATGCAACATCAGCGCAAAAACGTTTGCGCGAATGTTGCACATTTATATACGTGAAGCTATCGAAATTTCGTAAACGTTAAATATACGCCGGCGAGTGGAACGGTAAGCGGCGAGAGACGCGTATAACTAACCCAAAACATCATCAAAATTCTAATGCAAATTTTGAAATTTCACACGAAATTTCGAGAGAAAATTCGGAGCAGCGCGGAGTTACGCGCGCGCTCGCGAACACTGCCAAGAGAGAGCAGATACATTTTGTTGTGAGTTTTGAGTTTCAAACTAAATTGCAGAGAGAATAATGCAGTTGCACTGCCGCTGCCGCCGCCGCTGCTGCTGCTGCTGCTGCTGCTGCTTCTATGCCTAGGAATTGCTACAATTATCTCGCGCCAACGTAACCGTCAGCGAAATACAGCTACACGTAAAACATCATTAGGCCTTTCGAAAGAGGGATAAGTCGAGGAAGGACCTGTGAATTCGGTCAGCGCGTAGTTCTCGAAAAAAGAAAATTAAAGCTTCACCTTGAGATATACTATGCCCAATTGATGAATTGTGCAGTGTGTGTATTATACGCGTAGATTATACAATGCACGTATAGGTGCATTGTACATATGTGTAACATCGAGGCTATGCAAAAAAGGACGCGAGAGAATCATACGAGAAATGCATAGACGTTGCGTCGTCGCGTCGGTATGTCGTGGAATGCCGTCACAACCGAGGAACGCATGAAGCACTGGATATGATGCGATGCTGATGGACACCATATGTGTACCAGGTACCTTCACAGCATATATATTAGAGCTACAATGTATGTATACTGTAAACAATATACATACAATTTTATTCCCCGTCTGAAAATAATAAGATTGAAACGGAACGTGTACTATGTAAGTACAGAGCTTACCTATTATGAGAAAGTATCTATCTATATATATAAAGCGCGCACGCACACACACACACACACACGTTTACATATTAGATACATGAAAGAAATTAAAAAATGTCGAATATTATTACAATATTTTAATATGGAAAAATTAATGTTATTTTTGCTTTCTCAAAGAGAAAGCTTTGTATCGGTGCAAATTTCGAAATTGAAAATTCCGACGAATTTTCACTTAACGCGTTTCTCAGAGAGAAAAATATGTTTTTAAAAAATGTACATACATTGTATACATATCTCTGGAATTAATCGATAGAATAAATTCAAATTTTTTGTGCAGACCGATTAGATCTATACAAGACGTAAAATTAACTAAATATTATAAAGAGCAACATATTCTTATGAAAAAAATGCTCTTTCCGAATCTGAGGCCAGGTTTGAACAATTTGGCACCAAAAATTAAATATGGCCGCGTAAACGTATCTAAAATTCAAGCATCGGCTGTGCACTTTTTAATTTAATTTTACCTGGAAAATTGAATTTTTGCTTTTTCAAAAAAGCTTTGCATTACGGTGCAAATTATAACATCGAAAATTGTTGTTTATTTCAATGATTTAACTGTAACTCAAAACCAATTTCATACATTTTTAATTCACAGTAATTTGCAATAGTAAACGGATAAAGGAAAGCACTGTCTTTGCAATTGTCAATTAGCAGCGGTTTTTACAGTATGTTAATGAATGTTTAATGATTGATGGATTTTCATTTGAATGGTTATAGAAAATTTGTTATTTAAAAAAATTGATCAAAATTGAAAGTAGGCTACTTCCTATTATTTTCTTTCGATGTGGAGAGATTCTACATAGATTTATTGAGAAATGTAGTTTTCTTTAATTTTTATCCCCTTAATATACTGATTAGATAATTAGATGTTTAGGAATAATTAGTGTTGGTTTCTACATCACTAAACAAATTCTGATATAGCAGTAATTTTTTTACTTGAACTAAGTATAGAATTATCTAATTCAAGCTTGCTAAATGCATACTTGAGTCTTGGTTGACGTGTATGCTAAGCTAGCTAATTAGATATAATATTTTTCCGCAACGAAATATGTATCCTACACATTACACTTTGTCGCAAAAGTTGGAAAGATACCTTTACAAATGATAATCCGTTTGAGATAAGATAGCATCTAGTATCGTCCATCGTCTTTAAAACTACCCAATTACTCATGCAAGTGCGTTAAAACTGCGCGAAAAAAGGTTCCAGATTCAAAGAAACGTTCGATACGCATTATGCGCACAGCCGCAGTCGATAACTCAATAAAAAATGAAAACCTCGGTTGCGCGCGAAACGCCGGCACATTGTACACTGTATAGTGCGACGACGCAGTGCAGAGTCGTAAAGACCCATCTTGCCATGCAGGCACGTATACAGGAGAGAGCGTATATACGTGCGTATATAATAACATATAATAATACACGCAGTCCGTAGCGCAACCGATACGCCGTCCTCCAAGTCGGGCTGCAGCACGAGAGACCGATAACCTCGCGGTTATCCAATCTGCTGCAATTATCAGGAGCGACGAGGAAAGCCTGTATCGCCAATTTCTCTCGGGTTGAGTAATAGCTCCCACTCGACTGTGCACGTGTCTTTCCCCCATCGCCCTCTCCCTTTCTTTTCCATCTGCGAGGGCTTATGCGGAGTTATTCGCGACGACGAGGACGACAATCAATGGGAGAAGGGTTGCCCGCCGCGATGGCGATTTTTGGGCCAACTTTTTTATTTTTGCTCTCGCATACATAAGCGCGTCTCACAAGAAGCTTCGCTTACAAGTTTTAGTAGACCCGCACCTTGCGCTGAACTTCGTACTGAACACTAATTTCATTTCTTTTCTCAAAAGCTGACAACTAGTCAAAATACTTGCTTTCTCGCTTGTCCTGTCAGCCGATATTCTGGTTGTCCGCATAAGATGAACATTTAGAAAAGCAGAGCTTACATACGGTATACATTCACGCAAAAAATGTTTATCCAAGATTTTTTTCACACCCCCCTTCCGTCAGCTCGAAAAACCAAACCGCCAGTGCCGTTTAGAAAGACGATAAAATAGTAAGAGGTTTGCGCTGGTCTGAGTATACAAATAACCCTTACACTGCATTCGGGAATCAAGTGCCATGCAGCGAACAAATATGCTCACTTTTGATTCCCTGGACAAAATATGTACTGCTGATAAAGTCAGAGTTATCAAAGGGTCATAAATTTCATCTTTTGCATATTAGTACAGGATAACTTTTAGTCAATTTTGACTTGTGCTAATTTTGAAAACTATTCATTCTTGCCTGAGATCCATTTTAAAATTTGTATACTTAATCTAAAAGATACATGTAAAAAAAAAAATAATAAAAATCAGTTATATTTTAAAGACACTTTTCTACGAGTCCTGATATTTCAGTCGTAGAACAGTTTACATTTTCACGGCGCCTCTTCCAATCGAAACTACAGATTGCCGGACAGTTTTTCGGCGATCACAGTGAGAGTCGTCGAGAGGCAGCTCTAATTTTGCTTTCTGCATTTTAAGCGATAGCGCAACATTTCGCTCGACGCTCTTCCCTATAATCATTTGCGTCAACGTATTTTGTCATGGCGACTGAATTTCACTTGGAACAACAGAGCGCCCGTTGCTGGAGAAACTTTCTCCCGAAAACACGCGCAGCCGGGAGAAAACGAAGCATCGAAAGTGCCCGGACAATTTTTTCGTTCTTTTCTATGTAACAGCGAGCAAAAGAGTCGCGATGTGTGAATTGATCGAAAGGCGAAGCGAAAGAGGTCTCGTGCATGGGCAAAAATACACCTGTCGTATAGGCCGCCTCGTAGAGAGAATAAACGGAAAAGACGAGATGCACCTGCGCCTTCGCACCGGCGGTGTGCGCAGTGTGCACTGCATATATAGCGAACTTTTTCTAGGTAAACCGTGACTCAGAAAAGCTTCTCCCTCTCTTCCTCCCGGTCTCATTCTCTCGTCCTCACGGCGGATTATTGTCGCAATGACCGTCTCTCTCTCATCTCTCGAGTGCGTTCTCGCAATTCCGCTTTTCAGCCGTCATAAACGAAGACAGCGAGAACTCTATACCTGCGCGGGGGTCCCCGGTAAGTAGTCCCGAGGATCTTCTTCCGTATTTTCTCGCTGCTGCTGCGGCTGCTCCATCGAGAGAACGTTTCGGAAGGCTCGTCGGCAAAAATTATGAGAGACGGAACGAAACCTGCGCGCGCTCGACTCGGGACTGTGTGCACGTAATACGGGGTGTGGCAAACTATGGGAAATTTTTTATTAGCTTCGTGTTATTATCACCTTTTTACAATTATTCCGTCGGTATACGTTTTTATCATTATAAAAATGCATGAGATCGTTTGTATTTCCATTAAGATTGGCTTACGTCAAAACTACACTGAGAGAAGAGAATATTTAACCGAAATGTGGCATGTTTAACCGAAACGTGGCATTGTAACTATTACAATGTACATTGTAATAGTTACAATGCCACTTTTCGGTTAAATTTCTCTTCTCTCAGTGTACGTGGCCAAGAAGACACGCATTTTTCGGAGTTAAAATTTTGCCTCGTCATTTTATAATCGTTAATAAAGTCGCGAACAGACTACAGTTTATTCAAAGCTTTGCTATACTCGTCCATTTCGCAAATTATTGAGCTCTACATGATAATTTGCTTTCTTAAGTTCGCTCGTTATTTATATTAATTTTTTTTTTTCATTTTTCACACACGGCATCTCGCCGTTACGAAACCGTGTCAAGTGCATAGAAATAAGCAGTCGCATAGTTAGATAATTGTATTTGTTTGTTACCGAGCGCTCAACTCGGCCTTGATAATCTTGCTAAGTTAATTATTTGCTTCCGCGATAATAAAAGAAGATCAACAGTTTAATTTGCTGTAACTGAACTGTACTCGCAGTTGCCGCAAAGGAGAGATATTTCCCAGTACGCGCCAACCTACCTATAGACATCGGCACCGCGCGGCGACTTAGTCATATGTAACGTAGATAGAGAACGAGCGCTAAAAATTTCGTTACATAATTTCGAACGCGGAAAATATATTTTCGTTCTTAAGGCCATGCGAAGCCTCGCAGTTTTTCTTGGCTGGAACAGCAAGTGTCGTTTCATCAGTGATGATCCAACGAAAAGCGAGCGAAAATGTGGAAAATATATACAAACTATCTGCGTACAATTAATAATCAATCCTGTTTTACAATAAAATTTACGCGTCCAATTGCCACCATTCCAAGTATCACTTGAATTAACTTAAGCCCCCTGCTACGTTGTCCAATTGGTTCATCTAGAGAAAAATCGACTCACTTTACACACACGAACAACAATGTATTATGCAATATGAAAATTGAAGTACTAAAAAAAGTTTGAGCTATCCTCTCTTATATAAACAACAATTACGTTATCGCGTATTTCTTTTTCAAGGTAGCACCGTAAATCTATATATAGTTTCTACACAATATATCGATTCTTCGCGAATCATACACCTATATGCGCACAGTGCAAACCAAACTAAATTGCGACTGCACTTTTAAAATTGAATTTTGCGTTCGTTATCACGCGAATGCTTGTACTCGACGTTTTTTTTTTCACGAGTATAGCTGTATAATCAATTGACTGTCACGCAACTATCAAATTGTCTATGGTTCTTAGCCACTAAGTTTGCATTAGAACAGTATTTTATGGATACCATTGAACAAGAAGCACCGCAGTAACTTAACTGAATTTCACTTTAAAATAAATTGTCTTCAATTTTTAAAGACATTCCGTAAAGCTGTTAATCAATCCCTATGTCTTGAGATGCAGACTTGTCAATACACGTGTCGTATCGTGTCGTAGACATAGCTCAAAAAAAATTGATTAAATGCACATTGATACGTCGAGTATCAAATTATTTTCCGAAATTTCAACTGGACTCTCCTCGTTAGTGCTACACTGCCAGTCGTCTGGAAGGGAGTCTCGCAAAGGGCGCTGCACCTGTTCTGTCTCACCTGCAATCTAGAATACACGGCACCTGTGCACATATATGTATACGGTTTTAATACACTATTTTTAAGACGCACATTGATATGTGCATTTACCCGCGAAAAAAAATGTTAAAATATGGGAATTTTATTCGGTATGATAATAAGCGGGCGAGAAAAAACAATTTTAATCCAAAGAAGATCGAAGGATTTTACGAGTCCACGAGCACCTTATGGCCAAAGTGACCTCGGAAGTACGTGTGCGCGTGTGTGTTTGCGGAGCAGTGTATCTCGTATGGTTACGCAAAAATATCAGTGTGTGTGTGTGTGTGTGTGTGTGTGTGCGAACGTCGCGCGTAACCATTATCGGCATGCGATCTGTGCTCGGATCCCTCCATCTATTTTGTTGTTCGTTTCGAGATTTAACTATATACAGCTCGCTCTTGTCACGTAAACAAGTGATTTTTTTTCTTCTTCTTTTTTTTTTTTTTTAATTGAAAAGCAAGCGGATGCTGACGATAAGATAACTTTGTTTGATAAACAAACGTCTACGATAAGAGAATTTCGGCGTAAAAACAACGAGTCACTTATTTCTCATAGTCGACCGGAGTGAAGAACTAAATTTTAAAACGCGCAGCTGTTAATATTAAATTGAGGAACTCAATGTTTCAGTCGTCTAGACAGACCTCGAGCCGAGAGTACATCGAATTGAATTCTCATGCTCCGAACGAATCTCCTTTTGCCGAATTCGCTTTTCCAAATTGTCCCCGCAAAATTGATAGGGCCGCGCCGAAAAATGTAAAATCGCCTAATCAGGTGAACAGGATACGCCCATAAATTCCATCAAATACCGAGTCCAATTATTTCAAGCGATCAAGCGAGACCGCGCTCGTATTATGCGAATGTATAATATCCTCGAGAGAGTGAGGGAGAGAGCCAGGGAGATAAAAGAGAAAAAAAATCAACGCCTGCGTGAGAGTAGACGTCGAGCGAATGAATTATATTTCAGGTGTATAGCAGCAGTTGGATCGGCCCCAAGGACGCAACGGCAGCAGCAGCAGCAGCAGCAGCGACCACACGGCTCGTTTCTCGCATGTGATCGAAGCGTACAGCTTTCTCGTCCAGCGCTAGCCTCGTCATCAAAGGACAAGGAGAAGTATATATAAAAGACGAGGCGTCGCGAAGGAGATGGCGTATACGCGAATTTCAGGGACGCGAAACGAGTCGCGCGCGCGCGCACCTGTTTATATACGAGGAGTGAGAACGAGACAGTGACAAAGAGTCGGGAGGGAAAAAGCGCGCGTGGTGCGATCCTTAATTTCGTTATACGTTGCCACTTCCACGCTTACATCTGGATTCGAGCTGTAGGACAGATCTATATTCGCACGAGCTGTATGTGCGCGTGTGTGACACGCTTTACAGCGCGTTCGGTCTCTAGCCTAGATTTTTCCGTCTACGAGCTGCCGGGGAAAGAATCGCTGTCGATTCGGAGCGTAGCTTCCCGGTGTAAAATATATTATTTAGATATTGTAGGGAAAACGTGGGTAAACGCGATTTGCGAGTGAGACTATAGTGTGTACTCAGTACTGTGTAGTATAGAGTGCTACAGCGACGCGCGCGAGAGACTATGGTATAGTCGGATAAACCAGGACGGCTCAGCGAGCAACACGTGCTCTGTAAGCATATGCATTATTTTTACTATACACGAGTGTCCTTTACTCCCTACGCCCGGCTATCTCACAAACATGACGGATATTACAAGTAATTTGGGCCTGGAAACTTGAAATTTCAAAGGGGTGGATTAAATTGATTAATCTGGACAACCTATGACTTAAAATCTTCGTTAAATTAGACGATTTTTTTTTATCAACATAGAATAATTTATTTATCTTTTTTTATAGTAGTTGTAAAAACTATTTTCATAAAAATAAATAAAAAATAAATGCGTCGTAGCTATTATGTCAGAGTCTTTGGCGGTGAAAAGTAAAAATTCGTAAAACTAACTTAAATATCAACATAGAAATAATTTATTTATCTTTTTTTTTGGTGTTATAGAAGATAGTTGTAAAAACTATTTTCATAAAAATAAATAAAAAATAAATGCGTCGTAGCTATTATGTCAGAGTCTTTGCGGTGAAAAGTAAAAATTTCATTTCTTAAAACTACTAAATTTACCATTAATAAAAGAACGCACGAACGCACGTTAAAATAAGGTTATCGCACCAGTTTCTAAAGATTTCGACGAAACCGAATGTTTCACGGTGACAAACACCATCGAGAGGAAAAAGTGCACATTACACACACGGAGAATCTCGATTTCACTATATAATTAAAATCGATCAAGCCCCGCCATGCTCGTTTTTCTCAGTGCAGCGACCGGAGCTCTCTACAGCGTGTACCGTTCTCTCATGGCGCTCCATCGTCCCTTTCGTTTATCCCGGAATTTTTCGTACTCCCGCGCGCGCGCGAGCTTGTGTATATACTATATATAGATCCAACGCCGCGCGTCGAGTCTCATCTCGCGGAGACGTCGAAAATTCGTATCTCGACGAAACGAGCTCGAGCGAGCGCGCCACCGGTAACGGATTCTCGGGGTATACTGTTAGCGAGAGAGGCCCGAGCGAGAAGGTGCGCTCCCGCGGCGACATTATACACTCTGTGCCTGTGAATGTGCTCGAGATGATGGTTTAGCGCGAAAATAATGAACGCCGGAATGTCCTACACGTCTTCTCGCGACACCAAGGTTTCCAAGAGCTGCGCTTTTCTAGTCCAATGGGAACTTAAGTGTATAATAGAACTTTTCAAGACGAAAATGAGAAGAATGTGCACGTTTTGACTTGCGCCGTGTCCGACTAATTTCACGCAGGGACAAATCGAATTTTTTCAACTCGATTTCTTCAATTATTGCTTTTTTGATGCACCGACACTGTCAAACTAAAGGTGCGTTGATTGTTCCTTTCATATACGACTATTTACATATGAGAGACAAGATGATCGGAATAAGCAAAAGAACCTAAATAAGGCTTGAGAAATTATAGCACACAATTCCATACTTCAGTATACCATTCCATCGTATCCATAAGTAAGCTTCAAAAACTGTAAGAGAGCAAAATTTTCCCTACAGTCCAAGTAGCATTGAAATTCAACTGTTAAAAAGGACAGCAGGCGTGTAATTCTTTTTTATTTCTCCGGTGCGTCCCTCACCTTCTCGCGCATCAGAAGTCCGATTTCCGAAGCGCAGGAACGCGGATAAAGTTTAGCGCGAGAACACGCGCATATATAATGCGATGCAATGCGAGAGAGTCGCGGCCGGGCGCCAAGATTTATGGAGAGACAGAGAGAGAGAGAGAGAGAGAGAGAGAGAAAGAGAGAATGCAGCCTGGCCTGAGAAATACGCTTTATCCCGACGTTTTACGGCTCGCGAGGCACAATAAATGATCGCCCGTGATAAATAGCACCGACGACAAGCGCATTAGCATCAAGTCCGTTTGATTTAAGTCGCCAGATGCAGATTTCATAAAGCGTTCGACAAGTACAACTGGCCCGTAATCACTATACCGTCCGCGCGGTATTCCGGCATTCGTCAAACGCTCTCTCGTCGGAAACGTCATTCGTCATATTCAAGCGCAAGCTTTTTCGAGAACGATAGCCTGCAAGGAAATCAATGCTGGAGGGAAGAGCACCAGTTAATGTTGATTATGTACAGGTCTAGCAGTACAAAAGCGTAAGCTGCAAGACCAAGTTTTGTCGGTATTGTAGACAGTACCTGAAGTACGGCGATCCGAAGGGCGAGCAGTAGAAGGGATCGTTGTGCATGTGAGGTTGTCCAGGTACTCCGGCTGGTCCTTGCGGATGAGGTCCATGTGGTCCCATGGGGCCCGCAGGCCCCGCGGGTCCGCACATGCCGGGAGCTCCCTGAGGTCCTTGCATGGCTCCGGGTCCCATCATGGCTCCGGGGCCCATGTGCGGACCCGGGTGATGCGGTGAGCCAACCATGTGAGGCCCCGGATGGTGAGGGTGGGGCGAGGGCCCGCCGCCCGCCATGTGCGGATGGGCTGCGTGGGGCGAGCCGCTCATCATGCCGTGGGGCATGGGGTGGGGACTGGGTGAGGCCCCGTTGAGGTGAGGCCCGGGGACTCCGGGCTGATGAGGCGTCGGTGGACCGCCGTGGGTCGGCGTCGTAGCCGGCTGAGGTGGCGGCAGGACTCGGGGGACCCTGAGGCCCGGTGCCGAGGGGCGGCAGGGGCCCGTTGGCCATGTTGTTGAGCTGGGTGAGCGAGGCTGCGGCGGAGGCCATGGCCTGGAGAGGGTTCGGCGCGGTGACGGGGCCTCCTGGGCCAGCGGCTGCGGGGCCCACGCCTCCGGGTGCGGGTCCGGCCGGGCCGGCCGTGCCGGGACCGCCGGCTCCGAGGCCCAGCGAGCCCGGCAGGGGGGGAGAGCCGCTCTGGGCCGGGCCGCCGAGGCTGCAACGGCCCGCTGCCGCAGCTGCGGCGGAGACCGAGCCGGGACCGCCGCCGACTACGCTGCTTGGCGCTACCGGCACGCCGCCGTGGAGTAGTCCACCTGGGGGGCGCGGCGCCACCCTCACCGGCATTACTCCCCCCTCCACGACGCCACCCGTCTCGCCAAACACGAGGCTCGAGCCGAACACGCTACCGCTCTGGCTCGCGCCGCCGCACGACAGGGTTGAAAGAATGACGTTGGCCGGGGTGGCACGAAGGCCCTCAAACAATGGATCTCTACTGGTGCCGCGGGCTTCCGCGGGCGTAGCGCCGACGACTCCTCGACTTCTCTCCTCTGCGAAGGATCTCTCCCGCACTGCTCTGCTCTGCTATCCGACAGCCTACGCTGTGCCGAGCATTGACCACACTCCACCTCCGAGTCACTGCTCAATCGACTGCCACGACAACGCACTCGACTGTCACGAATCTCGATATCAATATACGCGTATGGCTATACTTTTCACTCCACAACTCACTCGCAACGGCGTTAACGATATCTGAAAAAACACTTGGACTGCAGTTAGCTAGTTTTGCCAATGGCGACACTGGACCCTAGACTCTCAGCTACGCAAGATTACTATTATTCCTATTACTACTACTACCATACTATTATTATTATTGCACTTGTCGTTTAGATCACGATTAATTCACAGATTCACATGATGCGGTAGAGGAGAATAACCGAAGGATAACGCGCACCGACACAAACGTACGTAGAAGCAAGAACGACTGCCTCGGCTGTCTCGAGCTCGAGAGCCCAGTGTAGGAGAGCTGTCTTGGGGGGGTAGCGGAGAGCACGTGGTTGTCACGTCGTCGTCGCCTCGATGCAGCGGCGCCGATGCTGCCGTCTAGCTCGGAACGTGCGAGCCATCCTCATCGAAGCTCCCAACGCGCACCGCGTCACACTCTCGCGAATACGTCCAACGCGATTCCGATCGAGTGAATTTCACGGCTTTCCGAGCTGTGCTGCTGCTGCTGCTGCTGCTGTCGCCGCTGTTTTCGTCGACGTATTCCAGTGAGTTATCTCGCTGCGGGAGTCGGTCTCGGTTGAGCGTCTCAGTCGCCGCAGGGGATGCGCCGAGCTGGGCCGATCCTCCGTTGCGGCTTCATCCCTCGACGGAGTCCCTCTGCGCTCGATGCATCGGTACTGCCGTCGCCGCCGCCGCCGAGAGCTTGATCGAACGTCCGCGCCGCAGACGCGTATAGCAGACGCTTGGCGAGCCGAGCGCCGAGAGGAAGACGAGCGATGCACTCCCGGGAGTCACTATAGCAGACGACGAGGCGCGCGAACGACACGCGCGTCACACTTGCTTGCACGAGGACGAGGGGGATGGGTGGGGGAGGCTGGGGGGCGAGGATGCTGCTCGGAATACGAATTGCTTCGCGAATCGAGGAACGAGTCGGAGAAAACCGAGATTACAGCGGGAAGAGCGGCGACACTGGCGCGAGCACACTCCTCGGAAGCGGTCGCATTACTACTGCGGAGCGTAGCGGCGCTTCGCCACGGCGGCGCTGGGGTCGCACGAGGCGCTTGGATTCACCGCCGCCGCCGCCGCCGCCGCTGACCGAGGGGGAAAGGGGAGAGAGAGAGAGAGAGCTGAGGCCGCAGTGGAGCAAGAGAGATGACGCGACTGCGAGCTGGGGTAGGGGGAGAGACGTGACGCCACGAGAGAGAGAGAGAGAGAGACGGTGGTGGGGCTCTGTACGCACAGCGCGCCGTGCGCGATCTCTCGCTCTTTCTCTCTCGCTCGCTCGCTCGGCTCGCTATACACATATAGCGACATAGCTCGAATATTGGAGCGAGAAAGAGAGTTATACGCGCATACGTATAGGTATAGTCGACGGGTGGAAGGGAGACACGTGAAGCTAAGGCAGCAGAAGAGAGAACGAATATAGGTACACCGCGACTCGAGAGCCCAACTGAGAGAGAGAGCGCAGCTGAACTGAAAATCATCGCAGACGAGTCCTCGCGAGCGCGCGTCGACGAGCAGCGTCTGCGTGGGCCGCGCTGTCGCTCTTCTCCATGCCCCGAATTCACACTCGAGCTAAATAATAAACTGAAGCTCGATTCAACCTTCCCGGATCTCTACAGCCTGCCCGAGTTTCGCTCTTCGGCGTCGCACCTTTACGCACTTTTTCCCCCTTCGCTCCGTCTTTCGACTTTTCCAATTTTTCGAAAATTTTCGCCGGACTTCGCAACTCCCGCCGCGAAATGATTTTCTCTCTCGCGACTGACTATTCATAGCTGACGCGAGCAAATAAATTGACGCAAACTTCGCAGAGCAAAATAGTCACGCTTTTTTTCTGCGGCATTCGCTACACTGTGTAGCGTGTACGGGCCGAGCGACCGCTGCCAAATAATTTGTTAGCAGCTTGCTTCAAACTGATTTATCATTGTGTCTAAATAATTAGCAATAATTAATATTCTAAGTATTTGTATTTTTCTGCTGGATCTGTTTCTTGAAGCGACTTTATATTTTATACTATAAATAGTTTTTCCTGCATCTCCTTTAGTTGCCAAGTTGTGACAAAATTGTCGAAACATCCTTAATGTGCAATATGTTTCAGAATATAATCTTTCTAAATTTATTACAAATCAAAGTATAACCATAATCCAAAAGTTCCACTTGATTTTTGTTTTTATTTGCAGAACAATTTTCGAGTTAGGAGTTACATACCTTTTTGACAAAAAGCGACTTTCATTAATAATAAAGGAACTATAACAGCCGAAATCAAAATTATAGCTTTGAAAATCATGGGTACATTCTACATTTATGAAAATAAAAAGTTATGCTTTTACTCAATTCATTTCATAATCAAAAAAATTGAAGTTAAAATTGAAGTTGTAGTTCTCGAGATAAAGTTACCTCTTCGAGGAAATAATCGTTACGAAAAATAACAATTACTTTGAATTCGTAAAAAACAAAACATTCAATAGAATCTGATGTCTGGATACATAAGTACATAGGTGCGGTACCTATTTGTTTGCATATTACCAAAAATGATTCTGAGGAAGGAAGCAAAAAATTTGAGCGTAGCTCACAGGATAAGCAAAGCATCTCCCAGCTAATTAAGCTTGCTCTCCGTGCAATTCGCAGCCCTGCAAAAATAATAAATATTTTGCCGCAAAGCCAGCTATACTTCTCGGCTCTATTTCGTACTTTTATACACTCTTTGGTTTAGTTCCCCTCGCGCGCTCTGACGCACGTATTAGGCCGAGGTATATCTCCTTTTGCTGGCGGGCCTCCTTCCTTCCTTCCTTCCGGCGTATCTCTTTGGTCTGCCCTCCTATTTTCTTTCCTACCCTTTACGCGGATGGTCTCGTGCGCGCTCTCGCTCTCGGGGGACGCGGTAGCGGCGTTAACCTATTTCCCCCCACCCCCCACCCCCCGGAACTGCCTCTCTGTCTCCCGCTTTCTTCGCCGATGCGTCTGTTGCGGCTACGCACGCGAGGAGTAAAATAAGGCCGACACACATCCGCGGGATACGCCGAGCGGACCGCCGAACTCGCCGGAAAATTTCGGGACGATCGTCGGATTATTTAAGCGCCGACTCGATCCTTTGTACACACACACATATGGAAGCCGAGCGCGCGCGCGCGCGCGCATGCGAGCGTACAATTTGGAATTTTGCGCTGACGCCAGGTTATTCAAACGGATAATACGTTGTATAACGCGTCCGAGAATTCCTTGTCAGCACTGCGCAAAGTCACTTGCTTTATTCCATATAAACACTTTGCGAGGCATCCACGTGACTAATTAAGAAAAAATGCCGTTTATATAATGCCCGCCGCGACTTGTCGCAATGGTTCTCCTTGAAAAGCCGATGCGTTTTGGGATCTTTTTGATAATTTTTTTGGTTTCCCTCCCTTGCGTTCCTTGCCCGATTTCCTATTATTCGCGAATTCCTGGCTCATTTTTCTGCGTATCGTAAACACGAATGACTCACCTGTAACAAAAAATAAGAAAAACCTTCATTAGACTCACTGCGAGCAGGAAAGATATTGGGAATAAAAAGTTAGCTTGAACACAGCTAGGACAAGCAAGGAATAACTGTCGCGCTTGTATTTTCGAAATTAGTTTTCAAGTTAATGCTTTGAGATAAAGACGCATAAAGAACGAGAAAGCAGTTCGTTTTTCTTGAAACTTTAAGTACGATATGCACAGTAATAGTACACTTTTCATTTTTATTAATAATTTCAAAAACTATTCTAACCATTCGCCGTAATTATTAATACATTTTTTCAAGGTCAAGCGTTTTTCTCTTTATTATCCTCATACGGGTTTTAAAGCTTTCCTCCAATTACACATTGGCTTTTTGTAAAAAAAACTTGGGAAATTGGAATTAACTCGAAAAGGCGGTCAATTTGTCCAATAAATAGATTCAAAAAGAAATTTGCGAATATATAGAAATTCAAATATTCATAACTTCTTTTTTTTTCCTATTTCGATAAAGGTATCATCGAATTTTTTTTCAAGCGCATAATTCTTGATTTTTCTAAACCGACAACCTCATTAGACAATAGACAGGGTTACCTTTCCAGAATCGCAACATCGGGAGTTGCTCTGCCATATCGACAGGTCGAGCCTCTTTAGCAGCTCATCGATACTGAAAGAATCTCACGCGCACTTAGTCCTCTTGTAATTCGAGTGTCCGGATGTGTATAGAGTAACGCTAAACGATTCCACGTTCGCCGTTGTCTGTATGCGCTGTTAGACAAACAGTCGGTAGAATTGCGCGGATGTACACCAGTAGCCTACTAATGGAAATTTGATCGTCGCCGAACAATTTATAGGATAGGTGTACGAGGCCTCAAATTTAACAGAGAAAGCACAGCCAATATAATCAATCGTAAATAAAGATCATTTTATCATCATAATCGTCATCATTTTCTTGCGTTACGTACGTAAATTGTTGAAGATCTGTCATCGTTTTTTTAGATGAAATTACTTAAAAAGAAAATGGAGCATAAATCCACTAAATAAATTAGTGAACTTGAGTTATTCAATGAAACTAGCCATCCAACAATATTTTTGGTACCGTCACTACATTCAATGCATTTCTTATTCTCCAAATAACGAGGATTCGCAAATAATTAAACGTTTTTATGGCATAAAAATCGCAACTTCGTGATTTGTTTTTAGACTCTCGTGCTACAAAATATCCCATAGATCCAGAATGTAAAGGATTTTTTTCACAAAACTCGTTACAGCACTCGCCTTTGATTCCTGCGCGTAATCTCGCGTTTCGTAAACAAACCCTTTCCGTACACCTATACCCGTTGCGTAATATACCATAAACTGAATTTTTCAAAAAATTCATAAAAATAAAACTGCACCTTCAACTACTTCAATGCAAAGTTTTTCGTGCAGTAAACGTGACCAGTCGCCTTCCGCATTCTTATTCGCACCTGCGCAGAGTAAGCAAGAAAAACTAGCGCGCATAGCACTTAATAACTGCGAAAGATCGAGACCCGCAAGAATACACCAAGTGAGCAAACGACTTCATTAGACTCTCGTGAGTTTGTGTGTCGCGAGTCGTTTTTGTTTTGCCGGCGCTGATGCGACGACGGCGGCAGCCAAGCTTTTTACACCGCATCGCGCGAAAGAATTTCACCTATCCAGATGAAAAATGACAAGCGCTACGTGCATGATCGTCGCGATTATTTGTCGTCGGGCAAATATCTGCTCGTCGATTACGTCGGTTGTTCGCAAAAAAGCGTAGAGTCGCGCATTGGTGTTGTCGTCGCCGATTCTCTCTTATGCAAGAGCAGCAGGCGGTAGCAACGTCTGAATAAGTGATTTACAGGTTCATAGGAGAAGCTACTTAAATGACCTGCCGCAATTATTTCGTATTTTCGTATCATTGTGAACGCGCGACGTTTTTGCGCAGCAATATAGTTTCATCGCAAAATAATTTACGCACGACAAGTAATAATCTTTTAACTACTGTGCTATGTGTGTGTTGATGTGATAAATTTGAGGATAAATTTAAAAAGTAAATGATGAAGAAAAACTTGCTGATAGAATCTTTTTTGAAATGAAACTGATTATCAGCAGTCCACGGTCTATCAGAGACATGCATTTTCCAAAAAATTAAGTTTGCAAAACCGCTCAGCAATCGATTCACGATTCATTAAAGTAAATAACTTTAGCGTATAGAACTTTATTCGTCGTATTAAATATTTCATTTGATTGGCTGAAAAGGGACGGCCGCAATTTCCATGTGACAAGCAACAATATCCAATTTCACACTAATTATATTTTCCGCGATCAATGTGATAATAGAATGATTATAGCCAATATAGCTAAAGGCCTGTTATCAAATGATTGTATGCGTATTAAGCTACACTAGGCGTATTTAATGCATTCAGCGAAAATTTAAAAGCCATTCAAAATTCAAAATTCAAGTTTACTCGCGTAAACTTGCATCTCGTATGCACAGACATGGCAGTGGCGTGAGTCGCTAATTTACAACCCGACAAAAAATTTGATACCCCGCACTGATACTGTACTCTCAAGAAAACAAACAAAAACGTAAAGGTCAGCGACTGATCCGCTCGTATAAGTACGTCTAGACGCGGCAGAAGGGTCGACGACGACGGCAGCAGATTTAGCCCCGAGTACGATTTTCATGGAGAACCTCCATCGATTGTATTATCGTTGAATTATCAAGCTTTTTGCACGAGCGCCGCCATCGAGCGGAGAAATGATTTCCGCATCGGCTACCACTGCTTTATGCGTTCCGCCGAGGTAAAACTTACGCTCGGCATAGCGCAGCGATGGAGACGCGATGGCATTTGTCCTGCGGGTTAAAAAGTATTTTCGGTGCCCGCGTTTCATTTGGATCCCGCATTTTTTGAGCCTCGCGCCGTTTGATGTTGCAGAAGTGCACACTGTTTGAAAATTTTATTCCGGCACAGCGCACGGCCTACTGCATATTCATTCGAGCTGCGCTGCGCTCAGTCGTTCATTGAATGATTTCTGCTGGGAAAAAGCAAAAGCGTGGAGATAAGCGATCTTGGTAAAATATGGATGAATTGTATAATTTTGAAATAATTAAGTTTACAGCTTATTTTTATTTTCTGAGTAATTGTGCTATTTTTATCGCGAGTAATTATTTAAATTAAATGAAAATGCCTGAAATTTCATTGCCTGAATCACTTAAATGTTTGTTAAGTCTTTAGTAAAAATGTTCACGAAGTACTCGAAACCATTAGCAGAACAATAAATGGGTTGTTCCAGTATTTCAGCTAAAAGAAATGATTGCATGGATTAGATATCGAAAATATTAAACAAGATGTTCATTGCAAACATAATTATTTTTTGCTACTTATCATTCCAAGAAGCGATAATTGCGACAGAAGAAAATTGAACAAATTCGAATTGACTGCAACCCTTCGAAAATAATCATTCTTGCTCTCAAGATTATGTAATTGTGCGTATGCATGGTAGGTACAAACATTCTAATTGGTAGTCCTTTGTTTTGACAAACATCAAAGGCAGAGAGGCAGAGAAATGATTGTTAAGCCAACCGAAATTCCCATAGGACTCAACCTGTCAACGAAGACCGCACGACACTACAACAGGCGCCTCGAGAGAGAATGGAATCTTTAAAATTCCCCTTCAGGTAGAAAAGCCAAGGAGTAAGGCGTGCGTAGGAGGCCCCGACGTTAATCACTTTGACCACGACTAAGTGTCAGAGTTGAAACGATCGCTTGGGAATGAGCCGAAGTGTCACATCAGTAACCTCGAGAGTCTCGCAGAAACGATCGTCCTTTGAAGCCGCAGGGCTTGACTGGCACGTCCCCCCCATCGAGCTTGTCCTAGTCCTCGAAAACTCGTTTAAAACGATAACTAGACAATAATTGATTAGTGTATGATGCTGCAAGCGCGTATGCATAAACGTTAATGAGGGACTTGAATGTATTTTTATTGTCATTCTGTCTTTTTACGTCGTATAGGCAAGCAATAAAACAAACGATTACACGTTTGCCTCAGTAGCGTTAATCTTACTTATCGAAACTGTAAACACAGTTGCAAATACAGTTTGGCTTATTTCGCTAATGTAACTTTCAACTCTATTTTCTTCGTTCAACTGTTCTGCACTAAAGTCGATAAGTACAACTGAAAGGTCAGTTTACACATGCCAGATAAATTGAATTAACCGAAAGGATAAACGCAAGAAATATGAATAATCCAGATCCAGATAAGTAAGTAATTCTCGTTCACAAAAAAAGTCCTGGCTGCATTACACAACGAAAGAAACAAGGGCGTATATGAGCGACGGCAAAATCAACAGAGAAAAGTGCACGCGTATAAATGCGTCTCGCGCATCTTGTCTCTCTTTCTCCTTGGCTCTTCTTACCGCCGCAACGAGACGCAGAGCGCGCGCAGGTATATAGAGGCTTAGGCTCGACCGGGAAAGACAGAGATAGAGGGAGAGGAAAAGGAAGAGAGATGCAGAACTGTATCGCTGTCGAGCAAGAGAAAAGGAATGAGAGCAGAGGTCTAAGTCTGGCTCTTGCCTATACAAAGCAGGAAAATTCCAGATGAATATACCACTATAGCTGCGCGTATGTATAGATGCATACGCACACCCTGCGCGTGTATGAAGATAGAAAACTGAAAAGCGAGACAGAGAGAGAACAGACGCGGATGAGCACCTTTTCGATGCACAAGAGCGCAGCGAAAAACGGACCAAGACGACGCTCGGCTGCGATGTTAGATTTTGCTTCAAACTTCACGATATCCTACACGTTCGATGGATATTTTTTGGAAGAAAGCTGAATCGTGATTAATTTTTCGATTCTGAAATATTTTTTATAGGGTCACACAGAAACCAAAAGGAATTCTCATCGTTTTTTTTTTAATATACGTTCTTACGCCTCTCCATAAATAGTTCCACATTTAGTTCTCGCAGTTTCTCATTACACGCACACATTTTAATAAAAGCAATTATTCCAATATCGAACGTGCGCACAATTCAACACAACATTCCACTAATCCTGAAAAATACGTAATTACATAATTCACAGGTGCGCCGAGCAATCGCACGAGTGTTTTACACGCGCTTTAACAGCAGCCGCAAGGACCGACATGGTACCCAAAAGAAAACTCAACCGCAGCGCCAGCTTTCCCTTCGGCGTGTAAGCCGCCCTCATTAAATCGCACTCGACGCCGTTCAAGACCCCCGCGCGCACTTCTGTCTCAGTTCGCGTCCTCTCGACGCGTTGTGGGCGCCGCCGATAACGCCTGCGTCGACCATCTATTTTTTCGTCGCGGGTCTGCACGTTCGTCGACGTATATTTTTTTTTATTTTCTCATTTGCTGCAGCTCTACCTTGTTTCACCGAGGGCAAAGATTCATCTCGCAAGGACTCGTCCAACTTCCTATAATTATACTCTGTAAAGAATATGTGCGTACAGTATAGTGCTTATACTTCGTGAATTGATTGTTAGGCTAAACAATCAGATCGGTCTTGACTGTGGCGCAGCATACTTTGTTCAAAATTTCTCTCCGCTTTCTGAGATCGTGCGTAACAAGTGTTCTGACAAGCTGATCAAAATAGCTGAAAATTGACTATCGCGGCTAAAGTTGCAGTGTCCTTTTCATATAGGTATAAGTGCGGTGACAAAATAATGGTTTTAAAAAAATGATATGCAATTCAGCATAAATAATTGTGCTGCTATATGCTTTTAATTCTTTTGCTTTTTTGCTCGAGCACGTACCACATAATACGTAATTGATAACGGTTCTGAATATCAAGCTATTCTTTACTTTTAATTGATTATAAAATTGTGTATAGCGTCAACTTTGTGCAGTCAGTAATCAAAATTCAAATACTTCTCGATGGGGACTTCCTTAGCAGTGCTATTGGAAATTGAAGTATTATCAATGCTTCCCACAGAAGCTGCGAATGGATTTGGTGTAGCAAACCGTGTAATGCCGGGGATGCAACTCTCTGGGCACTTGCCCAATGAAATTCCCGCAAACTTCAGGAGCAGCAGCGGCAGCGGCAGCGCTACACGTGCTGAAGAAGAGCGCGTCGAAGTAAAGGCTATGGATACGCCGTGGTCCCGGTTTCTCCCTCTCCCTGCGACCGGCCCAGACTACCAAGAATTCCTCAAGACCATTAATCTGACCGCTGCGACACCCGGCGCTCCTCCCGCCCTCCCCCCCTTCTTTCGACTTGCTCTGCTTCTCTCTCTCTCTCGCTCTCTTTCTCTATATACGCGGCTTCATGAAGAGCCACACTGAGTCCCTGTCTCCTTTTTATTTACTTTACTATTACTAATCCATTACTAATACAACACTCCTTTATTTATCTCGTTCCTTGCTCCATATATTAAGTTTTCGAAAAAGGTTGTTTGACTTTGAGAAAAGGCGCGAAATTCAAAGGGTAAACGGAACACGTAACTTCGTCACGATTTGGAATTTCGGTTAGGTACCTGGTATTCACCTCAGTCTGTGTTCAATATTGGTATTCTGTAATAAAGAGCAGTGTCCAATGCTTCATGGATTCCCTTTCTAATACTTTTCGTCGTATATCACAGTACAATACGCAATAGGTGTAAATACCTGTACAGAGTGTACAGTGTAAAGTGTAAAGCGTATACTGTATACTGAGCTGAGGCGCAACGGCATCTCAGGTATAGTCGCAGGAGTGTCCGCTTGTCTCTTTCTCTCCTCACCTTCGGTTATAGCTATGACCTCGTTCGACTCGACAAGACTGTCCGAACGCGGTGTAATGGAGCCGGCATTAAGTGGGATCCTCTCGGCGGCGCGGTGGTGACGACGACTGTCGCCTAGTTATGAGAGAAAATGGAAGAGGCTGACCTTATACCTCTAAGGAAGATGACTTCTGCAAGAGCTGCTGCTGCTGCTGATGGGGGAGGTTATGTGCGAGTGCGACAAATAGCTGCAGAAAGAATGGGCTCCAGCGATGATGCCCCGACAGCTGTTTGCGCCTCTTCTGCAGCACAGAGACGTCAACAGCTAGTAGATATTCCACACATGCATCTAGCGATCGCGGACCGAACGAGCAATGCGACTGTTGGGATCAATCGGCACTGATTTCACTCGGCTGCTCGACTTTTTTTACCATTTTTCATTATACTTATTGATTGTACTCTACGCAAATTTCATTAAATCTAATGACAAAGGAAAAGTGATTAAATTCATCTCCAAATTGCGATATCAATCATTTATAGTTTTCATTAATAATACGAATATGTACACGGCGCAGAAAATGTAATTTTACACAATTATAAAAATACTGATTATTTCACGAGAACAATGTTTGACAATACCATACCACTTCCATACAGCAGATGTGAAAGTAATTTTTAATACGTAGATAATAAGCTATATTGCATTTTACGCTGACTGCGTCCGAAAAAGCCATTTTCAAGTCCTCCGCAGAAAAAAGAACGAAAATATAGTGGAAAATTTAGCACGAATAGCAAAAAAGGCGTATACGATTCTGACAAAGAGCAATTGAAAATTGATCGAAGAGAATAATTTGCTCGAGAGGGCCGACGAGTTAATTTCTGACAAAGACGCCAGGCAGAAAGAGAGCAGCCGAGCGCTTTGCATAATCCCCGCAATCGTCCTCCTTCAGTGTCTACGTCCCAACGCGCGCACTGTCGAGAAGGAAATCACGCTGCACTTTGGAGGGCGCCTCTTTTGAATTCCCGAAACCGCGGGGCCGAAGCCAAAGGTGAGCTCGCCGCGGTCGGCGTCGCCGCAGAAGAACAATTAGAGGCCGAATATAAAGATGAGGAGAGAAGAAGAGAGAGGGAGAGAGAAAGAGAAAAGGAGTCACAGGCGAGCGACTTGCACCGAGCCAACACATGTGTGTACCGTACGTATATATATATAGGTGTGTGTATACGTGTGTGCTCGCGCGCACGCGCGTGTGGTTTAGTGGTTTTGGTCACGCCGTGGCGGCTGTACGTTGACCTCCGCCGGCAAGAAAAAGATCGGGAGAGCATTTACTCACCGCGCTCCCTTCGTCTCTCTCTCTCTCTCTCTCTCCTTTGCCGGCGTACACACTCACGCAGCGTATCTATATACGCAAGCGCTCTCCGTCTTCCTCCTCGCGCCGCGCTCGTCGCCTGCACTCGGCTGCTTCCATGAATGCACTTCTCATTCTCTGTATAAGTGCGTGTGTGTGTGTGCGTGTGTGTAATGTGTACTGTGTACACACAGAAGATTCCAAATGATGCCTCCATAGGTTGTGACGTTTGGCCACAAAGATTCGTAAGTTGTGTGTGTGTGTGTGTGTTTGAACGTGAAGGTTTTCTTATTGGTAAATCAAAATAAACTCAAAATCTCATTTCAATTATTAGACATATTTAAGATTTGGATTGTGTTTCGGAATTATAATTTACGTACACTTTTAAAATTGTATCTAAACTATTATCAATTTGTTTCAGACCAAAGTGCGTGTCCAATCGTGACCTAATACCGGAAAAATAAGAAAGTTCTTAGATTGAATTAGAAATATTTGTTCGAGAGGTTGCGGACACCGCAGACTGTTTAGAAGCGCCATCTAAAAACTTTCAACGCATCTTTCACAGTTATATAGGACTGATCTGATCAGCTCACGAATAACTTGTGAGAAGACCAACAGAAATATGACTCATGTATAAGTTTTTGGAATAGAGAATAAAATAAACACAATGAGTACATTTATCCTAGAGTGTCTTGTGGATGATCCGCGCGTGTAATAGTTTCTTCAGCACGAGGCTTTTCCTAAAGCAGAAAAGCTTGTTGCAAGACGAAGAAGGAGTGGACAAGAACGAAGAAGAAAGAGCGGGAGTGAACCGACAAAATATTGAAAGAGGGAGAGAGAAGGAGCGAAAAATAGCAGAAAGAGGAGGCAAGGTAAAGGACACGCGGCAAAAAGGAGTAAAAGAGTATCACAGAGGAGAGAAAAAGAGGAGGAGGGGAAGAGGGGGAGAGAGTCGTAGAGAGAGAGAGAGAGGGGGGGGGAGAGAAACCTCCAGCCTAACGTCAGACCTCTCGACTCGATTCCGAACTATCTTGCGCGGGCATTATGTGGCTACAGTCAGAGAGCGAGCGTGCGAGAGAGAAAGAGAGAGAAAATACTAGCATACACGCGAGTTCGAGCATAGGGAATCAAAGAGGAAGAAGGTTGTAAGGTACAGCGGAGAGGATAGCGGAGGGGAAAACGAGCTGTGTTGAGGAGAGAGAGAGAGAGAGGGCTATGAAGCTGAGAACTCACTTCTTTTCGTGGCATGTGTGTACACTGTAGATATAGTTTTGTTTTGTGTATAAGTTGTGCATGTAAAATAAGTTTGGATATAGAAGCACTGGATTTGCTTTTGTTTTATTGGCAATTTTTGAAGAATGCCGCAGGACTTGTGAATTTTCGTGCAAAAGATTGTGCATTAAAGATTGAAGCGTGCATCGCGATAATCAAAGAAATTTTATCGACCAAGAACCACGTAAGAAATTATAATATTTTAATTAAGGAAGCGGATGTATTATGCAAAATTAAACCAAGAGAAGGAATATAAGAGATTGAAGGTAGGAAATTATTAAATTTTTGAACTCGGAGAACAAATTTAAATAATTATTAAATAATATTTCTGTTCTTACAGATATACAACGTAGACTTACTTTGAAGAGCTGGGTATCGAGGATGTACTCTATTAAATATGTGTAATTATTGTACATGTAAGCAGATAAAGTAAAACAAAAGAAATAAAATATAGTGAATAAATTAATTAGAACAAGTTCAATATAACTTGAATGCACTAATGATTTTTACTCTTAAACTTCAAAATTACAAAAATCCCATTTATTTGGATACCGCATACAAGTGATTGCTAAAAAGCTCTAGTTCGTGAATCATGCTTGCACGTTGTGTATATACTTAGGATGACTGAAGAATATCGATATAAATAAAGGTTGTAGTTAATCGCACTTATAAAACCTATTGCTTTAAACACGTGTTTACAGATGTATCCCAAATACTGATGAAAATTTCGGTCTCCTATTGAGAAGAAATATTCAATTTTAATACCTCAGACCAGTTCGCCGTTATAATGAACCAACGCTCACCCAGTTTTAGCAACTAGTATTGGAAGTCATTGAAAACCCTACATATAATACAGCTCGCCAATACTGGACCAACCCAGCAATTCTTTTATGGGTAGCAACGTTTACGCGTAATCAAAGTGAATGATTCCAGCGATAAAAGCGTTTATCACGCATCTCAAAACGAGGATGAAAGTCACATACGCGGGGGGAAATATATCCATCGGGACTCTTGCCCTCGGATACACATCGCATCTGCCTAGGTTAGCTGCTTCTAGCCAGCGGTGTTGGCGTTAGTCTTTATCGGTCCTTGGAAGAGCCGCCGGTCCGTCATAAAGTCGCGTGTTTTATGGTCGTAATGCGCGTCAGTGCTGTCGTAATGCCGCCGCCACCGCCGCCGCTGCTGCTGCCCTGGCTCTGCATTATATTTTTGCTCGGATGATTAGCCGGAATGGCGTCGCGAGAAATGATTGTTCCGCGAAATCAAGTATGAAACCGCCACGTTTTCTATGCAAGCGCGAGAACGGAGAAAAAGAAAAAATAAAAAAGAAACGAGAGACTGCAAAGATTATGCATGCATAATTGCTGCATATAATAGCTTTCAAAAGTAACATGTTTATTAAATAACTGTCTTACGCTGCTTTCGACAGTATCAATCCCCGAACCTCATTGCGGAATGATATATCAAGACGCGTGTTTTTGGAAATTTATCAAAAAATTTCTTCTTATCAATTGGGCGAATAGTTACAAAATTTTTTTAAAATAAATTTTAGAATAAAATAAGGATAGTACATATTATAATGTTGGTTATTCGCATGTACGACACTTTTCACAGATTTCTGATATCTGCTGTGCAAGAAATACAGATACCTATGCGCATACGTTTTTTGTTTATAGCTACGATTGATTTTGACCAAAATATTCTGACTTTTCTAAAATATTTAACACCTACTCAGCAACAACAATGTTGAGATGAACTCAATAAATTCGGATAAACATATCACAAATATGCGCTTGTTTCCAAAACAGTGTGCTAGAGCTTTGAATATGGTATTCTCAATCAAAGGACGACGCCACAATGCAGCAGAGAAAAATTGAAAACAGATGAGCTACCGGACTGCCGAACCCTACTAAGTATTTTAAATGCACTTTAATTCTCGTGTGACAAGGGATTATATAGGCGTAGCCGTAACATTAATACCTCCTTACCCAAGCGTGCAAATTTAATCCACTACACCGGTCCCTCATTGTTCGCTCGCGCGCCGCGTAGACTCACTGACTCAAGGAACATGATGTTTCTTCTTTTATAGGGACAACTCGTGCCCCGGTTGCCACTGTCGGGACGAGTGCAATCCTTTGTCCCTCTGGGGATACACGCGACGCCGGGACGAGAGAAAGAGGCAAACTCTGGCGAACCGGAGCCGAGAGAGCAAAATTCGCGCGGCGGCGGCGGCGGCCAGCTGAAATGACATTGTGGAAATTTGGGGCGCCGCTCCTCGCCAGCTGCAATTCACTACTGCTTTCCTCTCTCGGAACAATTCTAATTTCAAATGTCTCTAGGTGTGATAATCTAGTACATGTATCGAGAGACATATATTCTTTCTTTTTTATAAAAGTTTGATACTTCTTATTTTTGGTATTTATACGGAGAGCAAGAAAATAACTATATCGATTAAGGTGAAATCTGTAAAATATATAATTAATATATCCTGATATTTTTATGAGTTAAGGTAGGACTTATTTTCTATCGATTGCATTGTTTATTAATATAGTTCAATCTTATCCGTCATAAGGCGCACAATGCACTTTTGCGAAAAAAAGTGCACACACAAACGCGCGCGCGCGCGCGCACAAAGATATTTCTTAAAATTTTCTGATTGAAACTTGTAACCCCTTGAAATCTAAATTGTAGAGGGATTTAACGAAACTGGAAATTTCACCATCGCAAAACTTCTTTTTCGCGGAAACAAAATTTTAAATCCGACCACGCTGGATAAAAATTATCAAAAGAACTAATATCGAATACTAATTTTTTCTCCCCGGCACGGTAAAATCTAGAGGGAGGAGCAAAAAAAATTATTTAATTAACAGAAAATCGTAGAGAGCTTCATCCCGCATTGGTCGGTCCATATCTCTCTCTCTCTCTCCCTCGCGCGCGCTTTTCTCTTTTTCCGAATTATCACGAAAAATGCTCGGAGAGCTTGAAAATCAGCTCTTACTTCGATGCGTGCGGATTCAATTTGCACGGCCGCGCTTGCGCCTGGCGAATGAGCGGTATGAAATTTGCATTGCAACTAATGGATACGCCTTTCAGTGCGAGGATCCGGGCTGGCCCACAGCGGCAAAGCTGGATTAAAATCAGAGCTTCGACGCTGCGCGTATAATACACACGTACACGCGAGCACACGCGAAATGCTATCCGCCTTACTCTCTCGTTCTCTCTCTCTCCCTCTCTCTATCCGTCTGTGTAGATGCACCAAAGGTTTTTTTGCACGTCTCAAAATTGAGGTAATGCATTTTTGCAATATTCACGCCTCGGTGCGGCGAAATGAGATTTCGAAATTTGTGATGCCGAAATTTCGTTTATCTCGCACAATAATAAGCCAGCTTTAAGGGCTGTAATTCAAAAATCCATAATTCAACACGCTTGGACTGAATTAAAAATGGTATCACCATCAAGTGAGAAAGAGAGAGAGAGAGAGAGAGAGAGAGAATGGGGGGGGGGGAAGAAAGAGAAAAAGAGGGCAACGATCCGTCTGAAGTTTGGATAGGCCATGGTTGAAGTTCGCACTTCGCGCAGAAAGTTTCCAAGTAAGATTGAGCGCGAGGGGAAGTGGACTTTAATAATTGCAAACTTGTGGAAAGATAACTTTTTTTTAGCTTCGGAAAAACGGCTGATTATTTCACCAGCATGTAATTTCATCATCCGGCGAAGCGAGCCGCACGGGCGCCATGTCGTTAGCCGCTTAAAACTCGACGTCGGGCGTCCGACGACGAGTGACAGAAGGATATAAGGAGACGCTTATCAGTTTCTTATGGTTGGGCAGCAGCAGGAGCTCTGGATTTGAAAGATGACGGTACGATTGTCGAGTCGGATCCATCCGAGAATCCTGTCAATCCCTTCACTCGGCAAGTACGAGTCCCGGGACGTCGTCCCTCTCGTCAGAAAGTTTCTCTCTGCAGACCGCGCGGCATCGACTGCGGCTCGCAGCCAGTACGCGAACTGAGCGCGTCGCGCGCGCAGAAGAGGCAGAACAAAGCTGCATCGCGGGAGAGCAGTCTATCATCGGGCTGCACGAGTGCGACGCTCGCGCTCGCAGTGTGGCAGCGTCGAATAAACCGGCCTAAGCGACGACCTTCACGCCGCTAATGTGTGGCCTCCTCGATACAGCAGCAGTAGCAGCAGCAGCAGCAGCAGCAGCAACAGCAGCGCATGTCTCTGTACACGAGTACACGAGTGTGTGTATGTGCGCGCGGACGGGAGAAGGAAGAAGGGAGAGAAGGTAAGAGGCTCCAGAGCTCGCAGATATAGTCCTGCGCATGCAGCGTGATACAAGCAAAAGCCGAGTGTTGTCGTCGACGTCGTGCTGCTACAGTTGAGCGCTTGAGAACCACTGGGCTGCTGCGCTCAAGCGCGGACGGGAGGTGGGAGGCGAGCTGCTGTAGAGAGCAAGCGAGCGAGAGCGAGAGAGACAGACAGAAGGCCTGGAATGGGGGAGGAGTTGGTGCCAGGGTAGGTTTTGATCAATATCTTGCCTCCACCCCGTTTCTCCATGCCCTGGCATACACCACACCATGCAGCCAGCCACCCCCGCGTACTCGCTGCTCTGCTGCTGCTGCTGCTACTACTACCGCTGCTGTTGCTCTCTCTCTCACTCTATCTCTCTCTCGCTCTCTCAAACGGTAAAGTGAGAATCGCCCAGAGATGGGAACCCCATAGCCCGACGGCCATGAATAACCAACAGTATATGTCTGTATCTACTGATTAAATACTCCAGGAGACGATGACGATTCAATGTGTGAATAATCCCTTCGACAATCTTTTAACCAAAGGTTCAGATTTTTTATGAGTTGGGTTACCCATGTTATGTTGGGATGCTAAGGGATGAAAGTAAAAAGGACGGATCACGATGTAAGTACATTGAAACGACTTTCTCCAAAGCCGAACTTTACTTTGATCTCAAAGTTTGCTTATCGATAATTTTACAACAGTCTGCAGTCACTTTAAATTTCGATTGCAGTTAACAACTTCGTCAGGTCTGACACAATTAAAGACACATCGTAAGCCAAAGAAAAGCAAACGCATGTATTACACAATCAATGTTGCGTTTATTGTGTTACTTCTTAACAGCTATGTCCTACTACAAGCTAGGTGTTTACATTCTAGATTCTCAAATTAAGTCAGGTTTACGGTTAAAGGTGCTTAACACACGAGTACCCACACTAGCTACAATTTGACGATCGCTATTCTCATTAAAGATCCATTAATCGCTGTAATCATATACACATTTGTTATGGGTGTCAACAAAGCATAATCAAACTTTAGCCTTAACGCGTGAAATGTAGGCTTCCGCAAGATGATGTATGAACTTGAAAGTCCTTTTTCTATGTGAACTAATGAACTACTGCACTTCGTTTCTTATTCTATTTCCGTTGCATTCCGGTTTTACTTTTAAATTCAATTGATAAACAAGCTCAGTGGATGTTAAGGACTTTTATTTTAGTGTCATTGAATTTCAGTAAAAAAAAGGCGGATAATCAAAAGTTTTGACTTCCAAAGTAGGTATCTCCACTGATTTCTAATGTACCTAATTATTCCAGTTTTAGAAAGACTTAATTACGTTCATATTTTTTGCTGCAGAAGTGCGCGCAGAAACAGGGCTGAAGTCGTTGAGGAGTTTCTGGAAATTGCCTCAGGGTTTCCGCGAGCGCGGGGTTATTCGAATGTTCAGTCCACGTAGTGTGGTTGCGTGTGTACGTGTACGTATGTGTCTGTGGGAAAGAAAAAGGTACAGTAACTTTTCTTCCCATTGCCCATTTTCCAGCCATCTATTTTGTAGATTCTTAAAATTTTACTTTTTTAAGCGACCATTGATTGTCAGTGAGATAGAAGCTCCAGTCATACCAAATGTTTATTTGCACTTTCAATGAGATATATATTTTGTTTTATACACATAACATACCAAATTTATCACAAAGTTGCTAACAATAGACATTGTGGTACTATATGTCTAAGTCTGAGTCTAGGTGCTGTTCCAATTTAGGAGGACATTTCTTGAGATTACCGGCATTTTGGAAGTTGATTTGAGATTATTTTATAGAGAAGCGATATAGAATTTTAAACTGTTTATACCATATATATTAATTGAAATTTCAACAGTAATACATAATTTTTTTAGATCATTCTTCTCGTATATCCACGATTCCTAAAAAAACTTTGTTTACACTTCTACTTACTTTTTTATTTATTTGCCAGATTTGGAAAATAAAATGTCAGAAGCACTCTTTGGTGGCTCATTTTATGGAATAACTGATTTTTTAACACACCCTGACTTAAAGTGCGTACTTTATCCTCGGCGAACTGAGAAAAAAATATGCGTTCAATCCCTACCCCCACTCTCGTCTCTATAGAGAGCAAGGTTAGGGTTTCAACGTACCACTTTTTTCAGTTTACTGAGGATAAGTGTACGCACTCTAATTAAGGGTGTGTTAAAAAATTGTATATTGCACTCGGGAATGAAGGTGAGCTGTTTAAACTTGCGAATTTGTCGCCCTCGCTTCGCTCGGATGACAACTCATCCCCAGGATTTAAGCAGCCTATATTATTCCCTAGGTGCATAATATACTATATTACTATAAATGTCTCTTCTAAATGGAAAATTTGAAATTTTATAAAAATTAGTAAAATTCCATCTGAAAAGATTCTTATTCTTAACTAGTCAACAAAGTATATCTTAGATAGAAACAAAAAATAAATCTTGTATAAACTTAAATTTAAAAAATGTAAAATCTCAAAAAATTCTCTAAATATTTCCAGTCATGGTTGTAACAGAACACGCACCGAATCTACCATACAAATTTGAACGAAATCTCTTTTCAAAAGTCACTTACGCCAATAAAAAAAAATTGAGTTTCAAAAATAGTGTAACCGAAAATGAGAGAATTCATGGTTAAAAAACATGAACACATTTATAAATAAAGTGATATGCTTTCTTCATAAAAAAATTTCAAAAAAAAAGGTAAAGGAAAAAGAATTATCTATCTAATGAAATTACCTAAGTCCCATAGTGCAGCCTAACTCATCCAAACTTTTGTTTCGTTAGATCGTTGCTTACAGGAATAGAAAACATTTTCACGATTTACTGATTCATCCTTTATTACTCACCTATAAAATATATAATAACTAATGAGTTTTTCAATTCCAGATGTAATGATTAGGAAGAAAAAGTTTTATCGTTAAATTGATTATTAATTTATTCTAAAAATGCATTAAATTTCAAACTTTGAAAAACTAAAAAAATTTATTTAAAAGCACGCAAAATTGCATAATAATTAAGGGGATCCGATAGCCAGTGGCTATCGGATCCCCTTAAACCCATTAACGTCCAAAACAGAGAAATTATCTTAGAAATTATCCATTCGACGAAAAGATCAATAAAAACAAAAAGTGCGTATAATTAGCGAAAGAATACGTCTGAATTTTTTCACCGAGTTTTGAGCAACTTTTTAATTTTTGACAATTGTCAATTTATGACAAATTGCAAAAATTTATCAAATCGTCTCGAAAAAATTCATGTGCACTTCTCGATCAATTCTGAGTGATTTTTATTCTTTAACTTTTTCTTATATAATGCATTATTTTTGAGTAAAAAATTAAAAACCTTAAAAAATTTAAGTTATGCACCTATTAAATTAATTACTCAAAAACAATGCATTATATAAGAAAAAGTTAAAGAATAAAAAGTACTCAGAATTGATCGAGAAGTGCACATGAATTTTTTCGAGACGATTTGATAAATTTTTACAATTTGTCATAAATTGACAATTGTCAAAAATTAAAAAGTTGCTCAAAACTCGGTGAAAAAATTCAGACGTATTCTTTCGCTAATTCTAAGCACTTTTTGTTTTTATTGATTTTTTCGTCGAATGGATAATTTCTAAGAAAAATTTTTTTTAATTTTTTAGCCGCCATATTGAATTTCCGGATTCGGCAACCAACTGAATTTAAAGTACAACTTGTTTATACACCTATAGTTGAAATAACAAGTTTCGCCCTCAACGTTAACGCAAAAAGAAATTGGATTAAAAAAAAAGAATTGTCGAAATTTTGTATTTTTTGTAAACATCGACATATTGGATTTTTGAGCGGCACATTCGCAATTCTGATGCCGGAAATGGAAAAGGAAAAAATAGGAAACGTATATTCTCCTCTTGCATTGTGACATTAAAGAGATAAGTCAACCGTCTTTTTATGCCTAAATTTTAAATAAATGATTTAAACGTACTATAGAACCTTATTATGGTACACATGTGTCTCTATAGCGCCGTCAGCGGTTGATGGGGGGGAAACAATAATTTTTAGTGTAACTTAAGAGTGAAGGGGAAGGGTCAGTTGGCTTACCTCTCTCTCTCTCTCTCTCTCTCTTACACACGCGCGCGCACATACGTACACACATAGATACATACCCACATATCTTATGCACACACGCACGCGCGTACAGACGTATACACACGCATACATCGTTGTCATTATCAAGTAGCATAAGCTTATTCGTTTGTGAGATCACGTATTTCTTAATATTACTCAAATGTCAAACAACTGAGCGAATATTGTTGTATATCTTTGTTTGATACTTATAGTTTAATTTTAATAAAAAAATGCAGACCGGTCAATAAAACAATTTTACCATATAGTTCTACGTTTTAAAGTATCTCTTATTTTTAATCAGAATCACATTGCATTAGAAAATTAAAGTTAAAAAGTGAAAAATGCAGATGTATATGCATGAAAGAAATGTCTCAATAAAATTATTTTTTTAATTATTTTTCGATGAAAATCTGGTCAACCCAACCCAAAATAAAAATTAGCAGATTATATTATTTAGAAATGATTTGATTAGTATTTAAATTTTAGACGTGAAAGAAGATTGTTTAACTGTATTGTATAAACTTAAAACTTTTTTAGTAAGTTCTAAGATCTTCATGAGGATTTTTAAAAAACGGTAAGGTACACACGTTTGTTGAGGTAGTCGATTTTCTTGAATATTTGTAATGCAAATACCATGTTTTGACAAATAGACACAAAATACATGCGCACTGCCAGAATGCTTTGAATATTTCTTAAGTGTCTGTTTAACGTAGTTTATGTTGTAAACCGCTGTATAATGAAACAAGCAGACAGGAACGCATACTGATCCAAAACTTAAATTATAGACTGATGCATATACAGAATCGAGTGAAGCTTAAATAAATATGTAGCAAGAGAAACTGGACAGTTTATGGGTTGCAAAATTGAAGTAATAAAAAGAAAGATGAATGATTTTTAGGTAGAACTCAATTCATTTTTTCACGAAATATCTGATTTTTGTTTATTTTATATTTCTATTAGAAATGTCTTGCTTCGCCAAAAAGCAGCGATATCAAAACCTAAAGTTCTGCATACAAAATTTGGATATAACTATGCATTTGAGCAAAAATTTTCAAAACGTTTTATGCACTTATCTTATAAGTAAGAATGTTCAAAACTTTATGCAATAAGATTTTCTGTAAATAAATGCTTATCACTAAATTTAAACAGTATCATCTGCAATTATTCTGTTTACAAATTTAGTTTTTTCATATCTCATACGAATCTGCAAAAAAGTTTGAATATTATCGCTAAAATGGGTAGACGTACATGGAACATTTTGAGTAGCTATTTTGTGTTAAAAAAATATTCATAAACTGTTATAACTTACTACAAAATTAATCATAATAGCAAAAAAATTCACATAAAGTGTCTTCTAATTTTAAATTTACCATTATTCCTATTAGCGGGGCTTGGAAAAGCGGTATGTTTTTCATCGTTCTCAAACGCGTGCACAACGAAGAAAACTCGTCTGAAAGAAAAGTATAGCTGCTGCCAAAGCATTGGTGTTTACGGGCTAATCGTAGAATACACATTGTCCCATTAAAAGTACAGGGGGAGGGACGGGGATGTACAAGGTGTTACCGTTCGGTTCGACGCAGTGATATAGAGAAGGGTGGGCGCAGCGGCTCCGTTGACTCGGCCGGCACGACGACGCTGGCAGCAAGAGAGAGCCTGGCTATGCATCAACATCATCGGCGGCGGCAGCGAGATCAGAGCGTGCTCGGGAGGTGCGCGTGATAGACGAGGGGCCTCGCGAACAAGTGGCCGAGTCCGTGGCGCGTCTCTCTGCAGCGCGCGAGTTAAAGTGATCTATCGCTTTAAGGTTGAACCCAGGTTCGTCGCTTCGCGGCTACGCCGTTGCTACTCAGGATTCCAGTTTTCCCCTCCTTCCGTTCCGCCTTCTATCTCTTTCTCTCGCTCGCTCCTCTCGCGCGCGCCTCTCCGTCCCTCTCTTTCCTGCTCTTCGACATCTCGTCCTCTCTGTCTCTCTTTCGGCGTTTCTCCACACACACACACACACACACACACACGCGAGCGCGCGCGCGCGCAACCCCACCCACTCGCTAGAACCTGTTCCACCCTTCCACTCGCCGCCGCCGCCGACTGTCTCTCTCTCTCTCTCTCTCTCGCTCTCGCGCGCGAACGCCGCCACCCAGAAATTCTCCGTCTCCTTTGCGACCACGAGTCTTCCCTATGTCGTGGATCGCTCGTTCTCTCTCTCTCGCTCGCCGTCCTCTTCTCAGCCGACTGGCGACTCTCTCGCTCTACTCGTTCTCTCTTGCTCTTTTTATTATCTTGCGCTACTCTCTCTCTCTCTCTCTCTCTCTCTCTCTCTCTCTCTCTCTCTCTCTCTCTCTCTTCAGTGAGCGAGCGAGAACGAGAAAGAGAGAAAAAAGGCACGAGTCGACGAGCAAGAACGAGAGTGAGAGAGTCGAAAGAAATAAAGAAATAAGAAGGCATAGAGAGAGAGAGAGAGAGAGCAGCGAGTGCGAGCGAGACAGAGACTATAGGTGCACGCGCTCCCATTGTTTACCGCGTGTGTCTCTCCAGCCCCCTCCCGCCCTCCCTCCCTCCCCCCCTCTCTCATTCGGTACTCGTCTACCTTCTCGAGCTCCCGCTCTTTCGCCTGCGCCTCATCTTCCTTTTTTCCTCGTCCCTACTCTCTCGCTCGCTCGTCAGACCTTCCTCCCTACCTTCCTCCTATGCTCTCTTCTCCATCTTCTCCTCCCAATCCCCCCGCGTTCGCCGGCGAATGCTCTACCTTACGGAATTCTTTTTTACTTGCATCTCTCTCTGCTCACCCCCCCCCCTCTCTCTTAGTTTTTCTCTTTAACTCTGCTGTTTCGTGGACCTCTTTTTAAAATTCAGAGTATATTGTTGCAGGTCTGTATTATATTTGCATTAATACATAGTTATCGATTATTTCGCTAATTTTCGTCAGTACGGCAAGTGGATTTACGGATCGGTTAGAAGTTTCGCAATCCTTTTCAAACTAACGTCGTTCCCGCGCGCAGAGAGTCCAGTACACTGCAGTCATCGCAACCTCAAACCAAGGACGATGATTATTGCTATTAGAAATTCGTAGCAGGTGAACTGGCACAGTAAAGTAACTCGCGAGAATCCCAAGCATTTGCAATTACCCGGCGTCTTAGCGGCTGAGATCCAAAAGTCGGCTCGAAAAGCGAAATTTCGCTAGCGGCCAGAGCGCTGCCCCGATATACACAAGTGTAAAACTGTCTCTGAGCCAGCGCACGGAAATACCTGTGTTCTCGCGCTGCAGCGCTGCAACGGCCAGAGGCAACGACGAGACAGCCGCGGCAAAACGGACGATGCGAAAAAAACGCGCAAAAAGGAAACGCCTCCGGAGAAAATGAAGCAAAGCGAGGCTAAGGCATCCAGGAGTAGCGAGAGAGAGAGGGAGAGAGAGAGAGAGCGTAACTGGAGCGATACGATCCTGGCGCGCGCAGCAGGGGAAGGCCGCTAAACTCATAACCCGGTCGCGTTTCCGCGACGGCCGGCTCGATTCTCTCCTCTCCAGGAGCTGCTGCTCCGTCTGATGCCCCCAGAGACAATTCTCACTTCTCGCTGATACACGAGTGCAGATATTGCGGACAGGCCGCTGCGGCTGCGATCTTGTTGATGCCGTTGCCGTAAGTTGAAATTTGGGGATTCTATTTGTATCAACTTACTCGCTCGTGGGAATGATAATTTAACTTGACGATGACGATGCACCTGCATAATAAGCTCGTATCACGAGAATTCCACTTAATGCGCTGCAACGAACGGTTTAATTGATAATTTTGTAATGGATTTTCGATGTGGAGGAAAAGTAGCATTGTGCAAAGGGACGAGAAATTGTTTTGTTTTAACGCGAGGCAGACAATGAGCCGGCGCGTCCAGAGAAACGGCTGCACGCGGAGGCCATGAACTGGTTACAGACAGATTTCTACTTTCACATGACGGAAGATTCGACGCAACGTCAATTGTCGGGACTGCCGTACTTTCATTTTTCATCATTTTTATCCTGCAACGGAGAAAAGGAGAATACACGCTCTCCTGGCCGAGAGAAAGAGTCCGTCATCGTATATACTCTTATTTAACCTCGATTCTACACAGCTTGCGTAATGATCGGAACGTGATTGGCTTTAATTCAGCCTCTAATTATCTCCTTGCTCGCTGTACTCCGTAAATTAATTAAAAGGGACTTTCCGATTCATTCTTCGGCGGCGCGGCTTTCTTAATTTCTTTATTTTCCGGAACACACGCGGCTCGCTTTAATTCAGTCATCGACATGTCAAAGCGCGCTCCGGGTCTCGCCGTCGATGTGCATATCTCTTTCAGAGTCGATTCGAGAAAGAGAGAGAGAGAGAGAGGAGACTCGAAGCAATAAGTCAAGCGCGCGCGAGCAAATGAGTTAATAGCCCGTGTGGGCGAGTAAAAAATTGCTCCGGCTTGCCTCTGAGAGAGAGAGAGAGAGAGGACCAGTGCGCGATCGATTGGCCTATAGCGCGCAAAAAGAGCCAGTGGCATTTGGCCGACGTCGATCGTCATCAACGTCATCGCGGGATCGTGAAAGCGCGCGAGTAGAGGCCTCGGCTCCGACAGACTTGTTTGGCGCCAATGCGCGACGCGCTGCTCGTGGCGCTCCCTGTACTGCTCTCCGACTGGCGGCGGCTGCTCGCTGCTGCTGCCGCCGCCGCCGCTGCTGCAGTCGCCGGTAGCCCCCGCGGCGGTGGGCCGACGTGTGGACCGCCGCGAAAAAAAGGAGGAAAACTGCGCGGCGGAGAGGGGGGGGGGAGAGAGGGCAGATAGAGGGATATAGAGAAAAATCAGAAAAAAAGGAAGACGCGAGAGGCGGAGGGAGGTGAAAAAGGAGTAAGATGACGAGCCGAGAGAGGTGGAGAAAGAAAGGGAGGGGGGGGGTGGGGTGGAGAAGGACGCAACAAAAGAGAAACAAAACGAGGAGAGCAAACGGGAGGGAGTTTGCGCTGGCGGTGGCTGCTGCTGCTGCTGCTGGCCAGTGGGCAGGTTAGGGGACAAGGGGGGAAAAGGAGGGGGGGGGGGGAAACTTGCGCGCACGCCCAGGCCTACATTTCAAATTCTTTAGCCGCGTATATATGTGCGCGCGTGCGCGCGTCTTTTATCTGCTGCTGCTGCTGCTGCTGCTGCCCGCGACTTTGTTTATTTGGAAATCTTTCTGCGAACAAGTCCTTTTTCTCTTCAATGCATATAAGTATAGCCTGCTGCCGCGGTTGCACACTGCTGCCGCGCAGCAGCGTTTGTTGCTGCGGTGCTTTTCTCTGACCTAACTCGGTCATTTTCGAGAGGCGTTTTATCTTACATTTTACACGCGTTACGTGTACTCCATATCGAATTTCGCTCTCGATTATACTCCAATATTCTGGTTCCAATACCAGCCGAGCCAACTTTTGGATTTTGTAAATATAACCTTTGATCGCGACGGCAATATCGATGAAAAAAAAAAAAAACATTTCGTGAAATGCAAGTTAAAAATAAAAGCAGCGCAATGCAAAAAGTTGTTGGGGATACGATGATTACTTTTGTTTACCTTTATTTTTTAATATAAACAAGGACTTGTAGATACTCAGTGAATTTTAGGTATATGAAATGTTTATAGTGTGACACGTAGATTCTAGGCAGATTTTACAATTAGCTGAGTAAAGAAAATACGTGAGAGCTTGTAGAGAAGCTTTGAGGTGATTTAAAATCGATGGTGATCCTTCACTAACGATTCGATGGAAAAATGCTTAGATCGTTGTCCATAGTCTAAGCATTACCAGTCATTGTAGAGATGAATTCGAAATCAGTAGCCATAACGTAACGTAACCTGCTTCTTTGAAGCGAGACCAAAGTAGCTTCTTATTCCCTCCTTCAAAGATTTAAAAATTTTTCAAGTTTATAAATATTTTTTAAAAATTTCTACAAACAACAGTCACTAAGCATTCTTATTGGAAGTAAGAGTGTAAATGACACCGTTGAAGGTAAATTAGTTACCACAAATAAAATTCTAATACAAGGAGTAAAGTCGATCTGGCCATCGGTATTGTCTTTGCCTTAATCAATACTGTTACGCTACTTGAAAGCTCATCGAATGATAAAAATTGTTGCATTAATAAATACGTAAACGGAAATTGACAATGTCCGAACAATGTAATAACAAAGCTGATGTAAGTAAATCCTTTGCTTTTAATTTGTCGAACTGAGGTGGCAGAAAGAAACGTGAATTCGCGGGGCTAATAGCCCTGAAAAGGGCCAAGAATACAGAGAGCATTGTACTCATGTCAACAGAGGTACAGGCTATGCGAGAATTGGAAATTGAACGCCGCGATATCTGAGTTAACTAATGATGGCTCGTGTAGAGCGCGACAGGCCCAAACTATTTTGCCGCGCATGCCACCGAAGAAACATACACGGGAGCTTCAAATTAAAAAGTCGCAATGTGTTTCGTTAAACATTGAAAATTTGAGGTAGGTATTCCTCAGTGAATCTGCAGCTGCTCCAAGTTAAAAATGCCACTTGGCTGCTGTCGGTCTGAAAGTGCTCGGAATTATCTACTAGCCGTCGTGCTTGCCTATATAGTCTAGAGTGTAGTACAAAGGAATCTTAAAGGATCCTTATTTCTGAAAAGTTATCGGTGCATCTTTTTTAATAATCCGTTAGATTCAAATGAAAAATTCATTCTGAATGGACAAAAATAATACTGATAATAAGCAACTTTTTTTAAAATCAAGAAATGTTTAAAAATCATTTTTATTTACCATATTTAAAAGAATTATTTTGATTCGAAAGGTGATAAGCGTATTATTCGACGTTATTGCAATCGCAACGCAAATCTACAATCGAAATGGACAGAGAGCGAGAATTAGCAATGGTGACTATACATGCGCACCTACGTCACTTTGGCCGTCGACTGCGAAAAGACAGAAACGAAGAAAGAAGACGTCGACCTAGTGAAAGCATAACGCAGCAGCAGCGGCAGCAGCAGTAGCGAGTGCCTGTACTGCAGTTCCGAAGAAATGGAGATGGTGGAGATTAGCCTAGCTGTGCACTAGTCTCGCGCGACGTCAGCAATAGGGGAGACGGCGGCGGCAGCGGCGACGGTGCAATGAAAATAGTTGGCCCGTATCCAGATCCAGCATTTTCCCGCTGGATTAACGAATGTATTTCTTCCGTGCCACAGGCGGCGGGGAAGCCAACTCATTCGGCTGGCGAATTCTTAAATCAAAAGCGCCCGCGGAGATCGGGAAGGGAGAGAAGCTCAAGGCTACGGCAAACAAGGGAGACGCTGCTCAACTGTTAAAGAACTTCCCGGACACATTGCCAGTTGTGTACTTCTCTAATCGTCTACTCGTTCATACTTACTCTCTTAGCAATTGTTCGAGACTTGCGAAACTGTGGTAACACATTGAGATTATGCTCTTGCGTTATAGCTCCTGTATGTTGCTAGAAATTTTAGCAATCCGTTGACTAACCTTCAACTCGAATATAATTCTATTGAGATTTTTATCGATTTATCGTTTAAACTTTTGAATGCTGCAACGCTAAGTATTATTTATTGCAGAATGTGAAATGCATTCCAAGAATTAAAAATTTTGGAACCGCACCTCGATGACGACTTCTATTGAATAAAGGTTTTTTCTGCTGCTTTTGTGATGCTATAGTTGAGGAAAAATCAGAAACTGAAAAAGAAAAATAATTTCTCAAGTTTTTGGGTCGGTTGACAATCGAACTATGTCGAAGCGTTCTCTTTCACGTAATCGCAATTACAACGGCCAAGACTTGAATCATAATTGAATGAATCCTTGTGAGATGGAAGTGAATTTTCATCATGAACGAGAGGTTGCAGAGAAACCGCATCCACCGAAGTACGTAAAACAAAGATGAAGCTCGGGGTGAAATAAAGTTTATTTTAAACGAATTCATTTTATTTTGCAAAAGCTAATCGGCTAATTGTACAACCTAGTGAATGCGGAGGCAGTCCTCTTGCATAAACGGAGGAGTAAAAGGAAGAAGCCTGTGGAATCGCGCAAGAGTCACCCTCCTGACGTCACCGACTTGGCGCGCGCACACACACACGCCAGAGCTGGGATGTGGTGCCGGGAGGAAAGTGGTCGTTGGTGAATCGACGCTACCCCGAGGACGGCGCGCGTCGGCGAGCGGAAAATCCGTCCTCACCCTCGTCGCCTGATCTGTAGACCCCTTGTTCTTTCTGCCTCCCTCATTAGCTTTCTCGCGCGAAAAGCTGACGTGTATTCTTTTCTTGCTATACAGAGCCTTCGAATTTTCGGGGACTCCTGCTCTTGCTCACCGGTCTGGCAATTTGGCTCCTGAGACGATTATTTCTGCTCGATAAACTGCGCGAGACGGTTTTTATAATTTTCAGCTTGCGGCGCGCCCTATATTGAAGATTTTCCTTGACAGCTGGTATGCTTCTTTTTCTTTCGCGGATACTTCAACAATTTTTTCTGCACAGATTCATTTCGATACGGGGTAATGACTAAGACTTTATTTTCTTTATTTTGTTTGCTGTGCTAATTTTCGTACAGAACAACGGTATGATGGCATATTATTGATGAGTACTCTTTTAATGTCAAAGACTTTACAATTATTCTAAGTTTGTGAATTATCACTTCGAGCAGTGATTAATTCAAATCGGCATCAAAAAGTCGGTGCAACACAAGATTGCTCAACCGCAGTATTTCCCGAGTCAAGAAAAATGATTGATACGATGGTAATGAAAGCGCGCGCCGATAATTGGGCTACATCGGTAGCAGTCAAGTCGGCCGAGAGATTTGCCGGAGAGGAAAAGAAGTGAAGAAGTCTCAGTGGTCGAGCCCCAAGAGCTTGAAGCTTCATGTTGGCAGCGGTAGCGGGATCAAGCATCCATCATCTCATTTCTGCTCTAGCTCTCCGCCGTCTCTCTCTCTGCTTTTTAATCCCGCCGATCTCATTTTCCTTCGTAATTTTACCGATTCGAGGCTGCTGGTCTGCGCTCCGGCGCTCGTTGTTCCCCACTCCCGATTGCTTTCTTGTCCATGCATCTGTACACGGACACCTTTTGGCCAACGGTAGCAGCAACATCTTGTCGGCTTCCCTCCTTACTCTCGACATTTTATTTCCTGCTAATACCATAGCCTCCCGCAGCTCTTTCATTTTCCTCCTAATTTTTTTCACCGACTCCCTTCCGCGCGCGCGCGAGCGCCTTTCTTTTTTCGTCCATGACCGCGAGCTGCTCGCTGGCTTGGGAGCAAGACCGAGAGAGAGAGAGAGGCAGCGAGAGATGAAAAGAGAGCGCGAGTCATCCCCTTTAACCGGTGGATTGAATTTTTCCCCATCGCCGCGAGAGAGCGAGAGGGACAGAGGCGCGGAGGTAAAGTTTGGACTGGTTAGGCAAGGATGGAAACTGAGGAAAGGGATCGCGCTTCTCTTATTTTCTCTGGCCAACCCCCCCACCCTGCCCCGACCGAACGAGGCTCTCTCTGTCTCCTCGACTGGCTCCGGCCTCTCTCCGTCTCGCTCCGGCGCTCCTGCAATCGTCCTGCCGGCGTCGCTACTGCTTTTCCACGGGGCGACAAGAATTTCCCGTCCGAGAGCCGAGGTTGCCCGTAGCAACTGTGCTGCCAGCGCGGAGACTCGTCCTGCCGGCTACCGCCATGGAATTGTCCTGTCTCCCTCTCACCCTCTGCGCCTTTCTTCCTCCTCTCCCTCCCTCCCTCCCTCCCTTCCACCCTCACCCTGCCGCCGCCGCTCTCCAGCTCGACCGAAAGACGAACAAAAAAGAGAAGAGAAAAAGAGAGAGAGAGAGAGAGAGAGAAGGAAAAAACGAGGAAGCTCGGCGCGGGAAAAAAAGGTGGAAAGAAGGGCTGCGAGCGAGAGAGGGAAAATGAAGGAACGAACGGAGGGGCTGAGCGAGAATTTCGCGAGCTCGCGCCGGCGCGACCTGCAGGCAGCTCAAATTTTAACAGATTAGAGTCTCTCTCTCTCTCTGCAGAAAAGTTGCTCTCGTGTACTATTTAATGCGTGCCTGACCGATTTACTATCGCCTCCCCCCCCTCCCCAGACTTTTTGTTATCGACCAAAGTTTTCACTGCACTCTGCCTCACTGCGTCTCTGGACAGAAGGCTGCGTGTCAGCGAATAATTAAGTTTGCCCAATTCCGCACACAAAACGTACTCACCAATCACGACACTTTACTCCTGCTCTTCCACCTCATAGGACTAGTCTGTGTACTTACTCACCTAGAACAAACAAAAAAATTGGTTAAACATCGCTGCAGTAGGAATCCAGTTTTTAATGCTTGATTTGAATTTTTATGTCTACGTGAAAAATGGATGCGTACATTGCACGAGCTGAGAAATGTTTTATGAAAAACTTCTGCAGTTTTTACAAGTCGGGAAGGAACAAACTTAAATTTTACAGCAAATGTAATACATTTCTGTAAAAAAATTATTGTACACGAAGTACAGTAAAAGTCACGAGAACAAAACATCCGAAATTGTTTCACGTACTTATATTTTGCTGTATGTATTATATAGTAAAATTGAACTGCAACTAGTAAAATTGAAGAGGTAATAGTAATTATAGCTACATAATATATTGTCAGAGCAGTAATTATTCAAAAATAATTTTAATAAATAAAATATAATATATTGTCAGATTTATACGAATAAAATTTTTGATTTACTTTATACGTTTGAAAATTTACTGCACTAATATATAATAAAATTCATTATGATTTGGGTTTGTCTGCTCGTTAATGGACCGCATAGTAATATTTAATATAAATTATAGACCAACTTTTCCCCTACGCCAACTTTTTCTCAGTCGTAGTCGACGAAAGGTTGAGAGATTATTTAAATTTAGAATGTAAGTGTACTTTAATTCGATCGGAGCATGCAAATCAAAATGTAAAATCAAGGCGCGCGCCATAAGAATTTGAATGACAAAAATATCAAAGTGAAGAGCGGGCAATGTAATGGTAGCACGTATACATATAAGGCAGTGACTTTGGAAGGACGCGTAAAGCCAGAATTGAAAAGTAGCACTATGGCGACTTTACGGGGGCTCGACTGAGATACCCATTTCGACAGATACATATCCACGTGTCGTTCGGCCGACCGAAAGGATTAAGTGACCACCGAGTAGTAGCCTGTCATAGCTGAACGGGAACCACCCGTGAGACGGCTTCAGGATGGCTCAACTCTTCTTCAGACTCGCACAGTCTTCTTATTTTGGACGGTACAGAAAATACGATATGAGATTTCCTTGAGAAAAATGATTGGAGGTGCTGTGCTCATTGCGAAGAAAAGAAGAATCGCGAATGTTCTACTTCTGAGTTCGCGTACAGTCGAAAATAAAAACAACGCGTTTTGTTTGATCGGAATTAAAAAAAAAACATTGAACAAAAACAAGTGTAATTTTAAAGGGCAATCGAAACATCAAACTTTGCATAAGTCCTCGTATATTCTCGCTACAAGCGCAGAGTTTACGGATGTCGCCGTGTCAAGAGCGTATATAATTTAATCAGTCCGGACTCGTTTCGAACACTGATGTACACTTGCGGGTGGCCGCACGCTAATCCAGTAGAATATTTTGACATCAGTCTCAGTCCTCCTTTTCTCCCCTTCCACTCTCGTGATTACGGATCAGACGTTTTTTGCACAAGCGGATTGAAAGCTTCGACTTATCGCACCACAATTCTTTGTTGCCTATCACAAGTTTTTTCATACATCACTTCGCGCTGTTTACGTTCGTTAATTATTTTCTGTACTGAGTACTATTTATTGTAAATATCACTTTCGAAAATTTTACTTTTCTCTTCACGAAGTTGTGATACTAAACTTCGAAGGTATCTGGAAATATCGTGAGTACGTGTGTGTTTCTTGTATAACGTATAAATTTTGCATTTTGCATAAGTTTAAAGGAGGGTAAAAACTACAAGATGTAAATTATAACTTTACGCATAACTAAAAGTATGTAAATGTTCTACGAAGCCTAGAATGTGCCGATCGTATTACGGTAAACACTGACGTATTACGAATAAAACTGAATAACGAAACATCAAAGTATTTGGAAAAAATTATGGTGATAGTAAGTTATATTTTTACAGCAAAAATGTCTGGAGCAAAGTAATTGAATTTTGCTAAAAATTATAAACCATTAGATATATAACACATTATATTTGAAAATGTGAATAATCCTAAAAATAAATAAACAAATAAATAAATAAATATACATGTAAAGTTACACAAATAAAATTAATATAAAAAAAAAAACGATAATTTACAGCAAGAAAAAGTATCGAAGAAAAGAGCAAAAAGTATTTCTCGCTCACGAAGCAAACTCCCAGAAGACTCATAAAGGAAAGTCGTCGACCCCTATGCGTTTCTTAAGTATAGAGAAAGAGCAAAAAAGCACACGGTCTCAAAGCAATCGTGGAGATTTCCCTTCCTCATATTGCTCGACGAAAGTCCTCCTGCGCATATATAATCGGACGGGTAAAATCATGAGACTCGGCGCCATTACTCGTCTCTCGAACTAGAAATTTCACCGACGCATGCACATGCATATATGTAAATGTATGCATCTCTCTCTCTCTCTCTCTCTCTCTCTCTCTCTCTCTCTCTCTCTCTCTCTCTCTCTCACGTACACACATAGTGTAAATAGTACATATATGTATGTATACACTTACACACACAGACAAATATAGATGTATATTATATATACATATATAAATGCAACGTGCACTCCTGCTAATGCGCAAAACATCCAAGACCTACGCGTAAATGAGAATATTATCCGTTATGATGTTGTGCATCGAATACTTTCGTGTATAAATACGTCTGGCTTCGGGTTTCACGATGCCTTTATTTACGCGACAGCGCAGTATTAAAAAAATGAATTCATTAATTCCGTTGAATAATTTCCAAATAATCGCATGGGAAAGCCATCGGAATCAGTGCAGCAGCAATAAATTGCATTGTACACGCTCGATCTACCGCGAATCTTTTCCTACACTGCCGTGGTTTTCAATCCGAAGCACTCCAGCAAACTTTTCAGGTATCAGCATGTGCATCGCAAAAATTTTTCGAGCTTTGTAAATATTCCCATACACGTATGCACACAGTACACACGGAGGCGGCAAATCTCTCTCCGCATATAGTCGCAAGACACAAGGCATAGCCAGCGAGAAAAGCTAGACTCGAATGATCAGCCATGAACTGAGTCAGCTATACGATAATATTGTCTTCTCAGCACAATTCCTCCTCGTAGCACTTTCTCCCTCTCTCTCCCTGATATCCCGCGGCGTTATTCTACTCATCGGCCAACTCATCCAGCCTCGTGGACTCTGGTCTCTCCTTCTCTCCTGCACTTCTTTACGAGAGTCTCCCGCAACTGCCTTTGCCGAAGAAACTCCAAAGATAGGTATAGAGGAAGGAATGGGGCGAGAAAAGAAACGAGAGAGAAGAGAAACAAAGGAAGAATTCACAAACGACGAAACTGGCATCCAACCCCGATCTTTCCACTCCGCACCCTGCATGAGGAGGATAAGAAACTCTTTTTTATGCACGATTTTCTGTGCTTTTTCATAAACTTCGTTTTAACCTCGAAATGAGAGCAAAGCGCAGTGATCGAATTGGCATTTACGAAATTCAGGCCTATGTGTCTTCAGTGTATTTCAAGAGACACGCAGCGATTGAGTCGCAACTTTTAGAACCGTCATTTGCCAGTCACATTCAATAGATGATGAAAAGTTTTGATGTTACGTTTACTCCATCGACCACCGACTCTTACACTTTTTTAGGATAGGAATAGTGACAGCATCTTGGGATCAAATAGAAAAGTAGTGATAAATGGAAATAAATTCTCATCTGTGCCCTGTGGTAAATATCGAAAAGGTATCAGCGATCCGTTGAGGGCAAAATTAAATGAAACACAAAATGTATTTAATTTAATTTCACCCTAAACGGATCGCTGATATTGTTTCCACAGAAAAGTGGTGATATTGGTTAACATATACGAACCATAGGCATGCAAAATCTTTGGAATTACTTGGTGACAGTAATCATCATTCCAAGGCGGTGTCAATTGGGAAATGATGAAAATACCATCAGATGCACCTCCAGCTGTCGCATTCCAAGTTCATTTACTGAAAATTCGCAGCAACGTAACTTGCTCAAACAGATTCCAGTATAAAGTCGATAATTCGAGCGTATATTGCGATTACAGGAAAAATAAATGTTTGTCGTCTGGCTCAATGTGCGTCTATAGCATGGCGATACAAAACTGTCAATCAATCGGTATTTTTCCGATTTACAACGAGGTACCCGCGTATACGGCATTGCATAGAGGCAGAGACGTGCAAGTGACTTTGCAAGACTCGCGCGCGTGCCGCTCGCATTTTGAAATTCGCCATTCACGAGAGAGCTGCAGAGGGCTCATTGTTGAGTTTTCACGGGGTGCAACATTGAAGTCGATTGTTGTTGGTAACGAGTTTTCCGTTTCAGGCTCAGTAGGCAGGCTCCGCTGTCATCGCCGTGCGGTTACACTGCCTCTCGCTCGGCAGCTCTGCTGCTGCATGCGCACCGACAATTCTTATCGCTCGTTGCGAGGAAACGCGTTTAAACGACGCAGTGACGTAAAATTAATTGCTGTTCATAGTCGAGTCTCTCTCTCTCCCTCTCTCTGCTGTCTCGCGCGCCGCGGCTTCTCGGCCTCGGGCCTCTGGGAATAAGTTATCGATGGCGCGCGACATTAATTATGTCGAATCATATGAGCTAGTGTGTGAAAGAGTGAGATCGATGTGCAGAAGCCCCTACTTCGATGACTCATTGCTTTCGTCAGTTTTTATCCGCAAAACTCCAGGTGCTTCTGAGAATCTGAAATCACAAATATGTGACAGTGCGAAAACTGTTGATGAATAGATGAAAGATGCAAAAATATAGAGATGTGAACGATTGAAAATTTTTACTTAACTAGTACATTTGCAAAAACGCCGAAGGTGTTGGAAACATTAACTATTCATTGCAGCATTATGATTTGTTCGACAATCACAGGTATAAACTGCAAAGTAAACGTCTAAACTGTGCATATCCTTTCGTTGTATGATATAGATTCTATATATCAAAAATCCCGGCTTGTAAACACATAATTTCGTTTTTGCAAAAGCTGTAAAGTACTAGTGTAGCATAAGCAAATTTATTATCATATTCTCAAAAACTAACTCTTATTGAACAACTTGCCAAATTGATAAGAGTCCTTACAGATAATCATTTAGTCTAAAATCAAAGTACATAAAAGAAATTGTAATTTAAAAAAAATCCTGCGATTTTCTTTCCTTCCTCAAATTGAAATTTCGAAGAATAGCCTTTTTTAAAAAACGAAAGATATCCTGAAAATGAACTCCCTTTTCTTGATTCAATGTTCAACGGAATATTGATAACGTTTGGTGCATCTACTGGAAGAAGCCCGAGTGAGGTCGGTCCAGAAACATTATCAACTCTGTAATAAAATTAATTTTTCACTATTTCACTCGATGTACCAGCAAATTTGAAGGCCAATCGCGATTCAGCGCCTCTACTCTCATCGCTCAATCTTTCCTGAATCTCGATTCGTAGTGAGCAGCCGGCAGAGCATCGCCGCGTCAAAGGAGAGAGAGAGGGAGAGGGAGGGAGGGAGACCGGCTGCTGGTAGAGCATCAGTGCAGCACTGGCAGCGCACAGGGAGCAGCCTGTTGCTGCCGCCTCCGGTCTCTTTCATCGACGGCAGTAGCAGCGGCAGCAGCAGCAGCAGTAGCAGCAGCAGAAACGGCGGCGGCAGCCCCTGTGGGCTATGTGCTCTACTGCGACTCTTGGCATGCTCTACTGTACTTCTTGGACGGTTTATCCCTATGTGGCTGTACGCGTATTTGAATTCTTGGCCGGAGGCACTACTGCTCGCTGCCTGGACTTCTGCTCCCTTTCGATTTGTCGCAAGGGCTTTGAGGAGAGGAGAGCTGCTCTGATTGATGCGGTTTTCGTTGACCAATTGATTGTCTGTTAGCGTCCTTCTTTCTTAGGGCGAATCTTCGTCGGCTAAGGGAAGCCCTGACTGCCGAATTGATACACTAGCTGTGGTCAGATAAAAAGCCGGACAGATCAGTGCGCAGTAGGTTTCGTTAATAGTCTTTTCTTGAAAGGCTGTCATGCTCATCTGTGCAAATTTGCTTTGGTGAGTTAGTCAGGGTTTGCGTGTACTTAGTAATCGTTTATTTGTTATCAGTAGATCATCGTATTTATTCTTTAGACAGGAGACTATAGGGATCTTAAGTGTACTCTATTCAGTCTTACGTTGTTAAAGTTAAAACCTCAATTTCAGTTTATAAAAACAATTGAGTCAGTAATAATTAAGCAAATAATCGAAATTACAGATGCGTTTAATACTGTTTAAATATTGATTTTGATCTGAACATCTTTATTGGATCGCATCCCATAGAAAGAGAAAGCATAAAGGATTAGCCATCAGAATCTCCACAAAGTGACGATAATGGTGCAACCCCTCCTTTCCAAGCGAGGAAGTCGTAAAAACTTTAACAACAACTATCCTTTGCTTTCCTTAATACATGTTGGTGCTTATCTAACAAAACTTATTCAAGCAAAGCTTATAGAATCTTGAACAACCACACTCTCTGGTTACCCAAATGCCAAGTTTCCCAATCGAAGATAAGCTTGGCAAAATTTTCGACAATTTGTACAAGGTGTGACTACCCGTCAAGAGGTACAATTATTTCTTTCCAAGTGTTTGGCCAGCTAATCTTTTGTGCAAATCATGTAGAATGCGAAGTGAAGAAACAAGTGATAGAAGGCAAACAAAGGTATTTGCCCTGCTTCTCGACATCCCCTCTAAATCAGGAGGAGCTCCTCATAGTCCGGCAACGAAACAATCAACGCAACGGGTCCACAGAGCGAGTAGAGTCCAGCTGTAGGGTGGCGCTCGTGGCAACGACTGCACGACGGCGGCGGAATTCTCCAACCAGCCAGCCAGCCAGCCAGCCAGCCAGCCATCCATCAGAGCTCGCGTCAAGCTATGCTACGCGCGGGATTCGCCAAGCGAAGCGGCTCATTCGCTCTGTCAAGTGCGTCCAGCGGCAGCTCTTCCACGCAAGCAGCAGCAGCAGCAGCAGCACCGGCGTGTATACAAGATAAAGGGGGAGGGGGGAGGGACGTTTGTGCAGGTGCACTCTCGCTCGGCATTGTTGTCAATCGCTGCGAATGTACACAGAAACGCGCGGAGGTGCTTTTGCGGACACTGCTCCACCGCCTGGCAAAGGACCGAGTTGGCCCCGCGGCGGTCGCAGCGCCAGTGACGCAGAGAGCGAGAGGGCTATGCGGCCTGTGCGGAGAAGCCGCGCTCGAGACCGCGAATTTCATGCTGATGCGATTCTGAAATTCCTGCAGCTCTCGAATGGTAGATGCACCGCCGCTGCCGCTGCCGCTTTGGCTGCACGAGTACAGTTTCCAGCGCTCTCTCTCTCCCTCTCTCTCTCTCTCTCTCTCTCTCTCTCTCTCTCTGTCTCTCTCACTGTAGCCTGGTTGTGCAGATGGGAGGGAGAGAGGAGGAGGCAGGTTGAGCCGCGAGGCTCGATCGATCCGTCATCGACGGCTGTATGATGTGCGTTTAGGCTGTTGCAACGATGCTCAGCTCTTCACTATGTTTTCATCGATATCAAATTTTCTCTTTTCCAAAATGCAGATCTCTCTCTCTCTCTCTCTCTCTCTCTCTCTCTGTTGTACTTTTATTATTTTGGCGTCGGCGAATTATTGTAATTTCATCAATTTTATCGAATTGTAGTATACCATTAGCGAAAAGTATAAATCTGCTGTCGCATTTAAAATATTTTCAAAAGCTATGGGACCGCGAATTTATATTTTAATGTCTATAATTAATCTTTTTAATAAACGAATTAAGTGTTTTAATTATTTTAATTTTTTTGAACATTTATCGACCTTAAACATGTTGAAATCAATAACTATCATATCACCTTAATATATAGATTGAAATAAATTTTTACTCTATATTACTTTTGCAGAGACGTCTGATAATTAGGTGCATGCTATTTATCTTGTATACAGGCTAGAATCTAGATTTCCTTTTCAAAAAAATATTAAATACTAATAATATAAATTTTTGCAAAACAACTATTATGATTTCACTTTAACATGATTTTTTTCAACTAGTTTATTTATTTTTTAACTTTTAGGGTTGTAAGGTTTTTAAAAAATATTTGTGGTATAACAAAGGAATTGTAACAGCTAATGTAAAAAATGTTCACGTGTACACGAACATACAAAAAATTTGTTTAACCCATCCAATTGATGAAAAAAAATCAGAATCCTATGAAATATATCTAATTAAAAGCGAAAGACGAACTCAAATGGACGTACGTAATAAATTTAATTAACAGATTCGTTTTGGATATACACCCTTAATTAATATTATTATTTAAAGAATGATAATACTAATAAATATAAGTAATAATAACATGTCGGAAAAAAGTTGGTGTGAGTCACAAACTCGAATGTAGCAATTGTTTTGTACAACTCTAACCTAAAATGTCGTGGTAAAAAGTATGCTTCGTTATTAATACGTAAACAATTTTTTAGCTCGTATAAATATTGCTTTGCTCGAAAAATAATACGTTAGTTGAATCATCATTTTGTACTATGGTGTATTAAAACGTGCAAATATTCAGAAAAGTTTATCCGTACGTCAACATTTTTAAAACCTCAAATTACTTTCAAATTTGTTCCACAAAATTTTAGTATATTTTGCCCAACAAATGTTACCAGTATTAGGCAGAGTTTCTATAACCAAAATGCTTTAATCTGCCCACCGAGTATAAAATATAGTATGTTTCGAACAACTTTTCCAGCAGTACTATTTATAAAGCTGTAGTGAGTAAGAATTGCAACCACTAAACGAACATTAACTTTATTTTATGATTATTTAATGATTTTATTAATTAGTATAAGAAAATATTTGATAACAATTTTTATGTTATACATATTAAACTTAAAAAATATTATACTTTATGGAATAATTTTCATTATAAGCAGTAATTACTTTACTTCTATAAAGTTAAAGCTTCTATTTTGAAAATAAGTAAAATCCAAGATCTGTATGAAAATATCTTTCACAAAGTAGTCAAAAATAGAACAACGCACTGTTTTATTATGATTTGTCTGAACAAAGAAAATCCTGAATATTTTAGATTATAAGTATATGTAGGACAAGAATCTCTAAAGATATCCCACTTTATTTATTGAGCCACCCATAAAATCGATTACAACTGTGCTGTCATCTCATATGTCCTGTAATATAAGGTGTTCGTGGCTAACTGCCAGTTGGAAACAACATACTTTCGCTATTGTTTCCAATTGGCAAGAGCAGTTGCCGAATTTTTATTTGCGTTTCATTATGAAAATAGATCTTCCTAAATTATACAATCGCGATAGGTCACCTACCCTGGTACAAAATAGTCTAATCAAAATAGCATCAGTTTGTTCCTTAGTCAACCTTTGTCAACTTTTTTTGATTAAAAATAATGAACGTGGCAAAAAATGTATAATCTATAGTATAAAATAGGTTCATCGCGTATATTTGATCACTATATAAACGTTCAATATTTGCAACCATGCCGTATCATTTGAATAAACACCTACAGCTACAATTTCTAATCTAAATTACATCAATTTTCATGCATTCCAAAATAGATTCATTGTGGAATTTTTATAATAATCAATGTCCTAACAATATTGTAATTAACGATTAATTCGTAAATCCCAAAAATAAGAAGTGCACGCATTTGTATCCTGTCAGTAAATCACATCATATTCATCTATAAATTCCAACAGAACAAACTTTAGTTAAACTCTACCTAATGCGTCCAAGATCGCTCGAGTTTTTGTGCATCCGCGAGAGACAAACTCTGCGTGGCTTTCCGCGAAGTTGGCTCACGCTCGGACAAATTATTTCTCCGGGCTCCATGCCAGAGCTGATGCGACGCCGACGTCCGAGAGTGTGTGCAGGAAGAACGGCTACGCGTACTCGGAAGGTCGGCCATTATACACTTATTATAATTATACAATCGCGCACATTGTCGCGAAGCTCATAAGAACAATTGCTCGTACACTTCACCTGCTTTTCTATCTACAAAACCAGTAGCTGATATTCAACGTCTGCATTCACGTAGCTGTCATTCACCACTGCACATATTTTTCTAGAATCAAGTCTTTCTGGTCGACGTTTATGACATGTGGAAAAAGGATATTAAAGTGAAATGTGAAAGTTTTATAGCTTTTAACAGACAATAATAATAAACATAATTAAAAATTTTGTAAAATAATTAATTAGAAAGGATGAGTTTCCAATTATAAAAAATAAATCTACAGGTATTAATCTCGAAATTAAAGACGAGTCATATCAGCCCGCATGTAAATTTGATACGACTACTTTTGATGTATACAGAGCGATGACAACTTTTCGCGAGTCATTGGATGTTCTCACGGACGTACGAGCGTGGAACGCGAAGTTTGCGGACGCGTTAGATAAATCTAGCGTGTAAATGCGCGATTTTACGCGAGATTTACGTTAACGTTGATGACTATAGTGATTGCCGAGCATTCTTAACGATTGCTTGTTGATATATTTCGCATCGTATACTGCATAAAGTAAGGAATTTATTTCTACGCTTTGATTACTATCCGTAAGTATTTTTAATATTTCCTATTATTTGTATCATAAAAAATTCAGTTTAATTAAGGCTCGTCCATTTCGCGGTTTTCTCTAATAACTTACGTAAAAAGAAAAATAATTTCTCAATATTATTATGGACATTCAACAAATAAAGGTAATAAGTTTACATATTACTTTAATGACAAAAGCATTAATGGCTTTTTCAATGTAGGCAAGTTCTTTTTAAATGTATATATTACAGCAAAAGCAGTGTGATTCGAGCGTCCTAACCTCAAACTGAACCATGAGATAGAAATCTAGGGTAGCTCTATACATGCGCAGTACTCGATTGAATCACAAAACATCTAACCTGATTGGCTTCACAACATCAAGTCATGATTTTTTTATAGAAGGAAAAAGGATCACACAGTTTTAAAATAATGTATAAATGAATGAGTGCTTGGACCGAAGTATGGAATCGTCTCATAACATTAACAATTTGACAGTAGTATTCAAAACTGACTCGTCATCTATTTTTAAATAAACAAAATAAGTGTACGTATAGATAATAGAATGTAAGTACGATGGTTAAGTAACAGTGAATTTCCTTATCATGTTATAATGATTTCCTTATCATGTTTATCAATTTCCATTTATAAAAACGAGTGAAACAGTATAATCTAACAAGAATAATATATAATATATTTTCCTCATATAAAGTAGTAGAAATCAATCTGAAAATTTGGGATTAGTTAGCCGTTACTTGCATTTAGAGGATTTATCGTCTAAAAAGGTTCATCTGCACTTGAACTTCTTCTAAAAAGCTTCCATGGCGTGAATTTGAGATAAAAAGCACCAATCTTACACACAATGAAGGTTAAGTTATTTGTTATTGAATGATACGGAGTCATTATTGAAAATATATAAGTGTATAGACAGTCATATGAAAAATAAAAAGAATTGGTAGAAATTAACCTTAAAACTGGCCAGAAAATGGTCATTTACTGATATTAATATCAATTGATCTTACTTAATTATAAACATTTAGTGGCAAATTATTAGATAAAATTTTATGTTACAGAAATTGTTTAAATAATTTCCGCTAAAAAGATACAATATTACTTTTTATAGTTTCACTATAAAAACGATTATTTTTGTTTGCGATGTACGTAATTGATAAATAAAAATTACATTTTTTCCGTGGCGTATATTACATAAATCTTAAAAAATTATTGTTTTCTTTATGAATAAGAAATCAGGAGTTTAAATTGTGAGAACCACTGCTAAGATGCAAACAAGTGCAACACGTTCTGTCATGCGTCAATGCGTGGGTGAAGTGTATGCTCTCATCCGCTTTGTATTGGTCCTTCTCTAACTCTGTCCAGTCCTTCTTGTTAGCATACTCTCTTATGTGATTTTTTTATTTTTGTAATGTAAATACATGCGTAGCGTTATGCTATAGCTATGCGATAGGCATAGCTTTAACGAATTTATATAGATGGACATGAAAAAAATCGCGAAACGAAACTTATTCAACGTGGTCAATGAGAAATAAAATAATAAATACATCAAACTAAATAGGACAGACGAATAGTATTTTTTACGTCAAAAAGTTAAATTTCTTTATATAAAATTAAAAATGCGAGAAATCTTTTTAAAGTAAGCGGTTATTAAAATTGAAATAGGAAAGTAAAAGAAATCAAGCTGCGTTTCAAGTACACTGGAGGGAATAGTGAAATTCAGTCGTCTAACTAAGCTATAAGCAAGCAAGATGTAGCTTTCCGCCGCTTCAATATCTTGCACTTCTTTGGAATGCGTAAGCATGAAATATTTTTAATTATTTATTCGTAAACTGAGATTTAAGAAAAATAATTTGAGATTTGGTTACACGCAGACGTTACCTCTCTATGAGAGCTACCCGGAAAACGAGACAAACCGGTGCAAGGGCGCCTTATTAAAACTAATGTGGAAAAAACGTCAATTGAGAATAAGAAGCAACGATGAGTTCAGTGGCTCCAGCAACACACAGACGCATGTTTCAGACGGAAAAATACAAAGACGACGTGGAAAATAAACGACTTTTCATGCAGCAGAGAGACATGAGCAAAAGATCTAGAAATGCAATCATAAGCATGATAGTATTCTTCACTGATGCCATGACTAAAGGGAAGGATCGAGACGCAACTATAAATAAGTTGCAGGACGGCAATAGAAGAGGAAGAAGAAGAAGAAGAAGAAGAAGAAGAAGAAGAAGAAGAAGAAGAAGAAGAAGAGGAAGAAGAAGAAGGAAAATCAGTGTGTATGTGTGTAGCAGCTCCATATAAAAGAAGGGGAACAAAGAGAGAACCAGAAAGTTGGAAGGGGTAGAAACCGGCCGAATTTTTATGTTCTACGCGCCGGTCAAATGGCGGCATGGTGGCGGCCTATACAGAAAAAATAAAAGCTTCGGCCCTCTCTTGCCGACATTTTTGTACCAATTACGGTATACCGCGACCAGTTACTACTCACGTACCTGTGCACTCTCGGTTTTTCTTCGCTGACGTTCCACTTAAATATTCTATAAGTACATAATTTCCATCTCCAACGATTTTTGTCTTGTATCGATGGAAAATGTTACTGAAACTGTTATTCGTAACGATAGCGTATAATTTAAATAAAGACTATTTTATCCTCGCAAATCGATCGCAATGTTTTATCAATTAATTTTCTATTTCATCTTTCGGGCCGATGAAAAAAAGCATGTGAGCACTTGCTGTACACGATATCACGGAAAACCAGGATGTATTGCATGAAAGCAAAACGTTAATAAAACAGCATTATCCATAAGTGCATGTAGACGAGGAATCCAAACATAAATTTGACTACGACGGCGCGTAAGATCGATGAGCAGCTACGTTTGCACATCGTCTGTGGCACTACACACTACAGCAGTGTCTTAACAGCTAATTGTCGCCAATGAAGATTTATGACTTTTGATAGGCGCTGTTTTTGTTCCGCTGGGATTCAGAATCGAAACTATATTTTGGAAATTCTCGTCGAAGAGTCAAAAGGACACGTTTCATCTTTGTTCTCATTCTGTTTTCTTTGGTCTTTGAAGCCCTGGTAAAAATCGAGTACGATTTCTTGTCGTTTTAATTTGTAAAGCACAATACTGACAGTTAATGGACATTGTTTGCCCAGAATCTGTCTAATAACTAAATGCGACTGTGCGATGCACCGTTAATTGCTCGCTCGAAAGCTCTGTCGACAAGTCGATAAAAAATGAATGACCGAGAAGCGGTAAGTACGTACCGAGTGGCATTTTGTAACCTCAAATTTTGTCCTGAGATTCAACAGGATTTAAACATGAGTTCTGCTCATCAAGCGTCACCAATAGACACAGACTTTCTCACCAGTTGTTAACGCAATTTGCCTATACCGACCAAAAGACAGGACAGGTTTTTATCAAGGAATTTTTTTAACATTCACCGATGCAACATGTCAACATTGTTAAGCGATCCTCTAGTAAGAGGGCATGTTTCTACACGAGTATTGTTGATAGGACTGTTTGCCGAAAATGCTTAAGGACTTAACGAAGCGTGACGGTGAACGCGAAATCGATATTTACGCGTCGCGGCCGGGGCGAAGGCTGGCTGCTGTCTGTCCGTCTCTCTCTCTCTCTCTCTCTCTCTCTCTCTCTCTCTCTCTCTCTCTCTCTCTCTCGGACGCGCCGAATACTCGTGCGACTGGTTGTTGTAGGAGGAGTGTGCTCGAAGGCCGCCGATCTCGCCTTTTGTCGAAAAATATGTAAATTTATTCGCTCGCGACGACGCGCGCGCGGCTCGTCCACCCGACTTCCCTTTCGCACTCTCTTTCGCTTTTTATCTTTACTTATCTTTTTTCATCATAAAAATCCCCTCTCCAGCATCTCGGCTCGCGTATCTGTTTCGAAAAATCGTTCCGACTCTCTCGCATTTCTGCGATGAGTTTGCAGTGCGCAAATCGAGTAGCGAACTTCACTGTACGTTCAGCGCAATGATTCTCTTACATCGATGAAGATTTTCCCATTTCATACTATCCGCACCCAGAATTTTCAATTATTAGCGACTAAAGCACACAGCAATATAAGCCTCGTGTTTGTTGTGTAGTGAATACTCAAACGGGACTACTGTATATTTGCTGTCCGTCTGCGTGTGTGAGGTCACGTATGTATATTGGCGTATACACAGAGCTTATAACGGCAACGGGTCAATAATTTGGACGCTGGATGTATCTATCATTTACCAATAAGCCAGGAAAATCATTCATGTGTACAGTTGCTTGTAAGCATAGGTATACGTATTTCACGAAGAAAAGAAGTTAAGAAATAACATTTGACTTTTGATCCCATTAAATGACTCGGGGCGAAGACAGTTGGAGGAAACGTCAGGCTCTATAAATAGAATTACTCAAACAAAGAAATTGACCTTTTCATCGAGACCTTTTATCCTTCCAGCGCGGAAGGAGCGCGAGAGCGAGTATACACGACAGGTGAAGTCTGCACGCGCCTACGTAAAACACACACACACGCAGACAACTAAGTACGCGCAACCGGACTCGAGATAGAGGGGGCCCCGAGGCCCCAAGGCGACGAGAGCCGTGATTTACCAGCTTGATTTTGAGGTTAGGTGCTGCCGCTGCTTCTGATGCTGCTCCTGCGACCCTGAGCTCGCTTATATACACGTCTCAACTCTTTTCCACCTCAACTGGTTTTTGGTTATTATGTTAGCTTGTATTATTTTCCTCAAATATTGAAGGAGGCGCCGTATATAACTGAACTTTTTTAGAGCCGTCAATTAACGTAAAAAACACGATATTTTGACAAAATTGACAGTTCAAAATTATTTAACAAACGGCAAAACGACCGTCATTGTTTCGAATCGATCATTATATTTTTTTGAGCTTATTATATATACTCTCTATATTGCTTCGAGTGACTTTTCACTTGAAGCAATTTAGAGAGCAGCTGTATAGATGCAAACGGAGTTATTTTAACTAGTCATCAGAAAGTGCCCTTTTCATGAAGGAAAAAATGTTTTTTCTTCGAACCCACATTATTGATGTAATATTATTTTTATCCTTTTAAGATGATTTTGCCTCCGAATCAAATGGTTTTTTACAAAACATATTTTTCTTGCACATTGCACATAATATATTTTTAATTTATGTCCAAGAAACAAGACATCTTCATTTTGACCATCGGCGCACATCCATTTTAGACGAGTCTCTCCAATCCACCATTGCCACATCCTCAGTCTAAATCATGTGTATTTTTTCTTTTCGCGCAATCCTCATCCTCTCCCGTGCCACTGTGTCCTCGACGGCGTCTCATTTTCGAGACGCCATATAGGCGATATAGTCAAAGGGGAAATGGATCATGTGGCGCAAGCTGTGTTAGAATACAATGAAAAGATGCGAACTTTTTTTGCCCGTACCTTGGCCGCTGGTTATGAATACCGTTCAATTCGTAATCAACGGTATATGTAGACCGGATCACCGGGCGCTTTTGTTTGCAAAAGTACGCGGAATTGTTTCTTTTAACAGTGTGCGTATGTATGGTTGCCTGTTGCCTGATTTTTTTTTTGCGCCCGCGCGAGAGAGAGAAGAGAGAGTTGAGGCAGCGTTGTAAGCTGTCGCGGGAGGACAATGGCACCCCAAAATTGTAGAAAGAGTGTATTGAGAAGTTGGCTCGAAGATTTAACGGTTGATTAAAATCTCTGAGAAATATTCGATTTATATGAAGAATTTGAGATAACAACTTGTATATAAATTTACTGTATGTTTAATGCCTGCGCTACGAGTTCTGGTGTCAGGTGCATTATATACGGATATATGGAAGCTAAACCACCTTTTTTAATTTTTTATTATAACAAGTGATCACATAAGCTTTCAATAGATCTCTAGAACTTTTTACTGAGCACACTCTTAAGATCTCAATTATTCATCAGCTGCATCAATGAATTATAATTACTTTTTTCTTATAAATACATTGGAAAGATTTTATTTCTCTAAATCATTATCAAAATTCGAATGTATTTGTTACGTACAGTGCATCTTGATGAAATAAAGTAAAGATTTCTAATATGGATTATTGGTATATTTTACGACGAATGAGCGTAGCACTGGAAATGATTATAATGTAGGTTCATTTAAACTAAGAAATTGACCGTATTTTTATGATTATTAAGTCGATTCTCAAAGTAAGAGAAGTTAATAGTTAATACTGAATGGTTTGTCAAATCTGCACAGGAAGTCCTATCGATTTGCGATTGGAGATATATTTTTGGATTGATTTACAGAGGTAATTTTTAATGCAATATATATATGAATGTAACACTTTTAAATGATGAAATTCTAAAAAAAATAGATTAAATATATGACTTGTTATCAATTAATATATGAAAATGAAAAATTTATTTATCACTAAATATCGAAAACTAGTTACTTCTACGAAAAATCAATTTGAGTTAAGACCAATCAATTTTTTTTTTAAATCATCATTTTCAAAAATTGAAAATATTTCATTAAAATCGTTTAATCTGTATATTCACCAAATAGCTGCCAAAGAAGTAGCTTAGCTCAGCTTAAGTTGTATAATTTTGATTTTAATTCAGTCAAACCCATGAGCACAAGCAACTAATCAATAGTAATAATCCGGGGACACATTCGAATCCTCGATACGAGTAGAAAAATGTCGAAAAGCTGTCGTCTCATCGACGAATCCGCGACGCTCATGAAACTCGCATTAATCAGTCGTCTATTCCATCGCTCACTTTGCGCTTTCAGGTATATATATATCGAGGAGCACTCGAGTTTGAGAAATGACGTACGAGATCCGAAATTGAGTTTCTCGCGAGAGGGAGAGAAAGAGAGAGAGAGAGAGGGAGAGTCGCGTGGTGAATCTCTGTGTATCTGTTGCGCCCACGTGCCAGTTACGCCGCTGCAGTCTCAGAGAGGGAGGCTAGAGTTAACTTCATTAGCGGCAATTAAGCGGCAATTAACTGGCCGGCGGCAGCGACGCGCGCCAGTCCCCGTTGACGTATGCGGAAACACGCGCTTGACGCGTCGTGCATCATCCTCGAGTGCAGTGCAGCAGCTCCGATCAGCAGTCGACTCGAACGAATCAAATTGCCCGCGTTTTGCGCGCCGCGAGCTTTCGCCTCTTCCACACAGAGCTACACGTACACATCCACTCCTTGGCTAATGCATTACCGCGAGGACTCGCTCGATTAATTTATATCTTAATTAATTTGGCGGTAAAATCTCTCGCGATACCTGTTAAGCATGGTCGGATCAAATCAATTAACTCGTTAGTAATCTTAAAAGGGATTGCTTGTTTGAGAGACGCTTACCCTTACCCCCTCCGATGTTTATCGGCTTCAGCAGGTGCACTCGGTTATGTGCATCTTCCAGATTTTACATCCAATTTTCATTTATTTAGCTTACCTGCAATCAGAAAAAAAAGAATCGCTTGTTAGTAGAATTATCGAGGACTAGCTAAATTGTAATATTTCAACGACTTTACACGACGCAAATTATGTAACTCAAGCACAAATGTAAAGATAGCAACGTACTGGTTTACCACTTTGTGTATAGCAAAATAATCTCCAAAGAGATTGAAAATGCACAAATGATAAATAGACAATATATAGACGCTTTATTAGTGACGAAAGGGACATTGCTTAAAATTTTAATTAATTCACGAACGCATTAAAAGTATATCAGGGTTTCTGATTGAATGCAGTGTTTTACGATTGAACAAAATTCTCTCTCTCCTCCCCCCCCTCCTCTTAACGAATAAAACGTACATTACGGCTCTCCGAGGGAAAATGTTTAGTTCTTCATTCTGTAATTTAGAGCATGCATTTCGTTGACGTGTCGTGCGGCAAAAGTAGTAAATTCTGTTACGGTCAGCAGAGGTTACGACATTAAAGGTAAGAGCCGCCGGTAATTAATAAATCGCCCGGTCCCTCCGCCGGTCGGTCCTGCTATATGCACCGCAGCGAAAAGAAGCTGAAAAAAAGTAGCCTCGGCTGCTGCAGCGAGACACGAGCTAGGCCTCTAAAAGTAAAAGTATCATGTACTAACGGTCGCTTAGATTTATTGGCGAGCTTCTTTTTTCTGCGTGCTTTCTGTTAATGATTCGAATCTCTGCGATTAAATGACTCGGCCTCACACTGTAAAAACTTGAGATTTTATTCGAGCCTTTATTACGCTCGTATATTTCGAGTTACTTTATTTATAACATATGTAAAGTTTAATTTTTATTTTTTAATTTTTTGACGATTTTTTCGTTTTTTTTTTTTGCATAACGTAGAGGCCAGTGGCTCAGTTGATGCGGTGCGGGTCTATTACGCTGGAGACCTCCGTTCGATTACCGAGCTCGGCAATTCAAGCTACTCTGCTGTCGACGGGGATCACGTGAAATTACATTTTACTTTGGCGAATGATAGTTTTTTCGAATCACTTAGAGATGTGTTGAATAACTTTTTTAGATTTAAATTAGATTTTTTTTTAAAGAGTAAGAACAAATTTCTTATATTTTATTACAAACCAATAAATAAATAGTAAATTTTCTCTCAGTCCGTGAACTAAGGACATCAAAAATCGCTAGTAGAGTCATTGCGATTTCAGGCTCCTCTAATCTAAATTGTCGTTCCTATGTAACATAAGATACTAGTGGGGTTTCGCTCGCCAACCACCCAATTTCATTTTCGTTTTTAAAATTTAAATTAACTGAAAATTATCGCTTTGGTTTTGATAATTAATAAAAAAAGTTTTGGTTCCAGTTATCGTTCTGTAATAAAGAAAAAAACTCAGATTTTCCATCGCTATTCTTTATTCACGGCAAAATAAGCGCTATACCAAAATAATAAATTTCAATCAGACAATAACCAAGTATAATTACAATAAAAATGTGATTATGTTTCATAACATATGTAGCTATTATTAAACATTCTATAAAGAAAATATGAAATTGAAAAAATCGTTATGGAAGTAGGTACATTTTTCCTCCCAACCTATGCGCACCCAGCGCAATCTAAACTCCTTACGAAACAAAATCGAAGTCGTTAAAAAACTAAGCTATCGGACATTTTAGAAATCGCATTATTCCAACTTTGAGCACCTCCAAACATATATTAGAGTGTAATAGGTGAAGTAAAAGAATGCGTTTACTCTGGTGCACCGCAGGTATTAATCCACTCAAAATTTAGTACAAGAGCTCTGCGGCCACACAAAACAAAAGTGCAAATATCGAGACGGACGTGTGCGTAAAAGGTATAATAGCTTGAGCATCGGAATAACTGCGGCACTGCCCAAGAACCAATCCGTCAGAGCTCCGCTGCTTCTTACAATCTCGCCCTGGATATTTGTTGCCCTCCCCTCCTCTTTCTCTCTCTCTCTCTATCTCGCGCGCGTACTGTCTCATTTGCCACGCGGAAATCGATTTTGCGGCCGCTCGTCGCTGTTTCTTCGTGTCACTGAACCTCATCGCAATGTAAATAATTCAAAGCAAAAACGGAGCACTGTACCGTTACCTTTTTCGCGAATCTCCTCCCGACTCGCTGAAAAGTTGAACTGCTCAGTGTTTGAAGTTGGAATCCACGTACGAAGAGACGATGTGTTATTACCGAACGAAGGCGTCACCTTTATTAGACGTATTATCATTATTGTATCGAGAAAGAGTCTCGCTCCTGCATTGACCTTGACTTCTTTTTGAGGTTAAGTGCGATTCTTATAATCCTTCAATTCATTCATTCATTACTTCTTACTACAAAGAGTTAAGTTCAAATCATTACACACTAATATCTTATCTAAAATTTCATCAAAGTTTAAGCGGGCATTCAGTGACCAACATCAGTCAGCATATCATTAAATCTGAATAATAAATGGCAACGATTGATTCAAGACTTTAAAATAGAAAGCAGTTTATGAAAATATCGTATACAAAGCGTAAACAATTGTTCCGCGTTTCAATTTCGAGGCATTCCTCGGCTCTCGGCAAGAAAGAAAACGGAACAGGGCCAAAAGTTTTTTGATGCCCTCTCCGCGCGGAGTTTGCGCGAAAGCCAAGAAGAGAACGGATGAACGGACAAGTGAGCAGTAAGAGGCGGTCGACGCTCGCGTTCCAACTCGCTAGTCGGTCGCGAACTCGTCGAAAGAAGCGGGAAAAAGTTTTGGTAGTACGCGCTGTCGCAGCAGCAGCAGCAGCAGCAGCACTCGGAGCGTCAAGTGCCTATCAAGTGGCATCCCTAATCTCGCCACGTGCTGAATAATCGAGCGCGAGACCGGCAAGGCTTGAATCGTTCGCTCGTAGCCGGGGCAAATTGGAGAAAAAAGACGGGAAAGGGTCTCGCCGGCGGAGCCGGGGAAAAGACAAGATAAACACGAAGGAAAAGTCGAGGGTTATCCGGAGGATATGGGAGATAAGTGAGATGAAAAGAATTAGTGTAGATAGAGCGTAATGACTATGGCTCGCATAAATCCGGCGCGATAAGCTCGGGCATGCTTTCCGCAGCGTATATACTTTTACACCGCAGTCCTGTATCTCTATTTAATTATAAACTCGAAGTTTTAATTGTGATCAAGGGTCGAATCGTTTATGTGGACAGATAAGGGTAAACAAGCCCACTGAACGTGGCATTATTCGGGTCGATATGCTCAAGCAAATAACGAGGTCGTCAAAATTCATTTGAGAAATCTAGGCAATATATAATGTACTGTAATTCTGTTCGAATTCTTATTCTTACAGTTAGGCATTAATTTAATAATTAGTAAAAGGACGATAGAGTCACTCTTATATCTTGATTTATTTTAAATGTTAAAAGTTTCAACGAATTCATTGCGAAAAATCGTTTTAAATTGAAATATTTATTAAAAACAATTACAAGGCTATACATGGAAGGCTATACAGATGAACATGGTTACACGGTTACAAATGCAAGAAACTTTTGTTTAATGTCAATGCATTAGAAATGTAGGAAGTTTTTTCAATTGTCAAAGAAAGCTAATTTCTGATTTTTATGCTAAAAATTGTACGGCCAAAGCAATAAGCTACATGGATCTAGAAAACCAAATGACAATTAAAGGTATAGCGGCACTTGATGTTTACAGAGCTGAATGCAAGCGCAGAGACGTCAACTATATGGTCACAAAGCCATGTCTCAGCGGCGCTGCAGTTGCTGTTTACACTCGCACGTGTGTGATGTGCACGTATTGCAGCAGACGATACTCTGAAAAGTGGGATCCTCGAGTTTATAAAGCTCAAAAGCTTTGCAGAAAAGAACGAGTGTCAATAGCCTCTGAGTTATTCAGTTTTGTACAATTCTCGCATGGTTTATAATTCGTAGCAAGCAAAGCTTTGGAAATTATTATTTTCAAATGAGTTGACTTGTAAAGCTCTGAAGTTAAGTTTTCCATTCATTACCTTCGCATAAAATACAAAAAGTGTAACTGCGCTTTTTTGAATCTGCACGTCTATATTTTTAACAAAAATTCGTCAAGTATTTCCGTGCTAGGCTCGGCGTGACATCCAATCATTTCAACTACGACTCTGAGGTCTTTGTAGTAGCTCGTAACTAATTCGGTTGACACTTATCCGCCTTGTAAAATAGGCCCTATCAATTTCCTTGAGAGGCTAGGGGAGCGTGTACCGCTTTGCTGGTCGTCATGTTTTATTTTATTTCGTGTTTGAGTAATTGCAAGCTATATACGGTAAGGGTAAACAAATGCTTCGGCTTTTAGGGATCAATTAGTTACGCAGAAATCAATACAAACAATTGAAAGAGATAAGTACAGAGTAAAATAAGGGAGAGTTTTAAAGAAAATAAAATAGTATTTGCAGATAACTATTTGTGGAATAAATTTCTGAATGTATTTCTGCACTTTATTTTGGAATACGGTTTTCTTAATAGTACGCGCATGTAAGAATGGCTCGCCTATTCAAAAACACTTTTACACCACAACTTTAACGAAACATTTAAACTTTTAACAAAGAATTTCAACTTTGAACAAAACACTTATAATCACTAATTATATATTTTATAAATAAAGGATCTAGCAATTCCGATTACAAATTGCATTTTCTGTTCAAGTGGTTCTTTATGGGCAGCGATCTCAAAAATTAGGTTGAAATTGGGCTTTTTCTGAAGAAAAACATTATTTTAAAACAGTTATTACCAAAACTTTCATATTAGGATTGCGCTTATCAAGATTTACGTAAAACTACTTCTTATTTGTTTAGAAAAATTATTTTTATCTTAACACTTTTGAAAATATACTTTATAGTTCTATTTGAAGAGTCCTGCAAATAGAGAGCGGAGCTGAAATTAGATTCCTCATTAAGAAACACAATCTTCCAGCGTTCTATAAGTAGGGTCCTGAAGTCAATTTAGAACCTATTTGATAAGCCCACATTCTTTGAGCTACTATTTATATTTCGACAAAAACTAACAATACTGTATAATTAGTTATACCCTTTTTTAGCAACAGGGAGATAAAATTGGATAAAGAATAAACGGAATGATTTTTGAAAAAGTTTTGTGTTTCAGAAAAAAAATGAAGTTATTGTAAAGATATGTTATTCGACTAATCTATTGAAAAACGTTCGGTAAACGTAACATAATTAATTATTTCTAAATGCGAAAGTATTGCATTCGATGAAAACAGATGAAATTTGCCCGAAGAAACGGTTCGTCGCATTGCCCGTAGACGTCGTAAGGAGACGAGCACTGAATCAGCGTACCAGCGGTGCGCAAGGGTTAAGACAGCGGTGCTCGCGCAGCGAATGCCACGAAGCGACTTAGTTCTCGCGGTGGTAGCTTTGCATTGAAACGGCGAGCTTTCAAGGCAGGCGCGGGTCAAGCGCAAAGGGGCTCATCGTTGCGCGCGCAAGACATAGACGCCGGGAGTGGGGTCAGTTCGTGACCCGACCACCTGTGGAGGCGGCGGCGGCGGCGACCGACTGCTTCTACTACTTCTTGTTCTTCTTCTTCTTCTCCTCCTCGGGCGTCTTCGTCTTGTTTGCTCCGCACACGTCGCGTACGTGCAAGCCTGATCGTTACGTCCGCGGATCAACGACTTTTCTGAGTAGGGGGCAAGACGGCCTGCGTTATGTGCGGGGTTGCGTTGCGTGCTGCTGCTGCCGCTGCCGAGTTCAGAATTGCACTCTGGGAACTGATCGATCGCGAGGGCTCTTGAGCGGGACTGTTACTACTGTGCCGAATGATTTTCCGAGAGCTGCTGCTCGTCGCGACTGGTCGATCGAAAATTCGAATTCGAAGCATTGGAGTTTTGCGGAGCCGCACGGCAGTAGCCCTTCTAAATGAAGATTCTATTTCAGTTTCTTAATCCACTGTCGGACCTCCGCTTACATTGTACCTGCTAAGAATACGCCGAGATTCATTCCGCAGGCAAGCAAATGGATGAAATTGACTCTTGCCTGTTGCAAAGGATTTGAAATTCTTGTTGATTTCTAATCCTAAGAAAAGACAATAACTAATAGAAATAGTGAACTTTTCGATAAACTGAAATATTTTGTTTTTTCACTCGGGAAATTGTTCCAACCATTCATATCCAAATATCCTTGTATTAATATGTATAATTATGATATGTGTTTTCCAACGCGGCTATATATAGGTAAAAAAGAAAAATTTATACAAGAATACGATACATAGTAAATTAAAATGAGATAAAGAGAGATTATTCAAAGGTATGGGGCTAATGGAAAAGGGAAAACAGATTCTTGATCAGGTAGATAATAGGACACACCAAAATCTAATATAATAGCTGATTTATGTTTAGCTTTTATTTTGGCTCCTTTTGTCCGCAGTAGCAAACAAGTATAAAAGTCGTTACAGATACTTTCACCATCAAAAAATGCAGCATCGGCATAGAGTTTCGAGAATACAGCACGAACAAAGAAGTTGCAGTGGATTTGTATACACAACTGTAAAAGTATATGTATAAGAAGAGTATAAGAAGAAAGTGTCGAAAAATTGAACTTTTACCAACAAGGATTTTGTCGGGGGAATCGAAAGTCTAGCGCTTGAGACATCGGTCTACAGCTCATAGACTCGCGGCATTTTTTCATCCGAATCGCAAAGTTCGAAAACACTTGGAAATGAGCAACGATTAATTGAGTTATTGCTTTCGAAGAGCAGAGAAAGAGATGGACAGAGAGAAGGAGATATACGCAGAGAAGTTGGTTCGCGTTGGAAATAAGTAAGGCGAGGCAGCAGCAGTAGCAAGAGGCAGAGAGAAAAAAAAGAGTCGAGCATAAAAAAGACGACAGACAGAAAAAGGAGACAGAGCGAGATAGCGAGAGACACGGAAAAGAGCGAGATGGAGGCTGCGCCGCTCGGTTGCGCCGCCGCCGGTCCGATAGGAGACTGAAGGTACTGCGGTTGCCATGGGAACCCACCACCACTGCCGCAGCCCGATGTAATTATTTGAAAAACGCCCGCCGCAGCTCCATCCTCCGCTCTATACAACGGCCTAACCCCTACCACCCCTCGCACACAGGCTCACCCGCAGAGCCACCTACACGCGCACCGACGCAACCCTCTGCCGTGAGAGCCACCCCCTCGCCTCGCGCGACGACCCCGCAGTCTTTCCCCTCCTCCTCCTCCTCCTCCTCCTCCCTCCCCACCCACTCTTCTCCAGCCCTGGGGGTGCTGCGCTTCAGCGTACAGGGCCACTCAAAAGTACCGGCGAAATATCTTCAGGAAAAAGAACGCCCTCTGCCGGTCGCTCGCTCTCGCGGGAGGAGACACGGCTCATTACCCAAAGCAAAATTTTGGCATTTCGGTCTAATACCTAATCCGCGCGTACTCGACTCAACAATACAAACTCAATACGGCCAGATAATTAAGCACGCGCGAGCGCGAGGAATCCTCCTATCGACACGCTGCACAGTGCAGAGTATATAAAAAGCCGGAACGCACGGGAGGAAAAGCCCAATGCGGAGAACGCAGGTTACGCGCTACGCTACGAAGCTCTGGCGCGCGTAAAATGAAACTCAGGAGTCGAGAGTGTACAGAGGAGCGAAATGGGGAAAGACGAAAAAAAAGCGGCAGAAACTAGGCGACGCACGTCAGCGCTGCTGCAGCGGAAGGGGGAGGGGGGGGGGGCCAAGTAGAAAGAGTCGAGCGACAAAACGAAAGAAGCGAGAAGAACCGCCGGAAGGGATGGCCGGGCGCAAGAGGGCACTCTTGTCGCGGAGTGTACCCGTCCGCGCATGTGCTTGCCGCGCGTACGTTGGCCCGCGCTGCACCTGAACGCGCATACGCTGCTCGGAGATCACGGCGGCGACTGTCTCTGCATATGGATCCTCTTGCCGCTCGCCGCTGCAGTATGCCGCTGCTGCGCCGCAGATATACGGTTCAGGCGTTGACGCCACCTTGCCAGGAATCCTCAAATTTATGACGGCTCGCTGCTGGCTTCATGTACTCGCGGCTCTTGTCGGCAGCAGCCATCTCTTCGCTCCTGCAGTATAAGGCTAAACCCGCTGAATTTACTCGAACCGGCCTACTTTCCATCCGCAAGGTTTCTTCCTCCTCCTTCCTTCCAGTGGCAAGGGGTGCCTATATACTCATACCCTGCAGGGTCACCCATAAGGACATGGAACGTTACAGGAACCTTATTCTATACAGCGATGTACTGAACAGCAAAGTCTGATGAAGGGAGAAAGCTGAAAGTCATAGTTCGAGAACAAATGTACATTAAAAAGCATGATGCTGGGGTAGTAAAACTGAAGACTTGTTGGAGACGTTGTCGCAGTGAACTGAATTGTCTGCGAGATGTGGAATGCCTCCAAAGGCGATGTTCCACAATGTTCCACGCTAACGCTGGATCTGATACACTTTCGTATGTAGGCTATGAAACTTTTTTTAGAAATCGATGAGTGACTTCGGTCTTTCTCCAGTAATCTAACAATTTTTTTCTCGATTTCAATTAACGTTCTTTAATGTGAAATGGAGTAATGTGTCTAAATGACTGAATCTCGTGAATATAGGATCACCAGAACTGATTTTCCCTTTATGCAAGTATACATACATCATCACGCACGAAACTCCAAATTTGGTTGCAACAATTACAGATTTTTCTTATTTGTAATAAAGTTAATTGTACCTATATCTTCATTTACGATATTACAAATACCCATGTTTTTCAATGCTAGAGTCAATTAACATGTTGTGATGGTTAACTAACAGACAATTCACCGTTGCAGGATTGGTGATAAGAAAACGATGAATGGATGAAAACTTTAAGACTGTCGGAAGTTTTAAATGTTGTGATTGAATAAGAACGACAACCATTTTGTAGTTTAAGAAAGCATAATGAATGACTTTCTAAACCGTCATGTCAATTTCTCGTTTAAAAAATGACCATTTTGCAAATAGAAAAAAAGAAAACTCTTGTGACATCCACTATGTTCTGTTTTCAAATGAGAAACACAAGACAAGATAGCTATTTTAAAGTGCAAATTATGAGAGCGGTTGAAAAATATGAACGCCCCCTAGCGTACAGCTGCGGATACTGTGAATGAGCGAAGGGAGCAAGACGCTCCGAGCAGAGTTCTATCCGTGACAGTTGGAAAAGACGATGAAACGAGAAGGGGCTGTTGTCGTCAGTGCAGAGTGAAAGAGAAGCAACGCTCGGAGTCCAGAGAGGGAGTGGATGCGGCTTAGTGGTCGAGTCCAAGGGCCGGAGAGGCCGCGTGCGACCGCGACTGTACCAGAAGGAAAGGAGAGCATCGGCCGGAAGATGGTTAGAGGAGCGAAGAGACGAGATGCCGCCACTGCGACGCTGCAGCAGCGGTGGATTGTGGAAGCAAGAGGAGCCGGCTGGCTGTGCTCGATGCTCACTTGTTGCTCTCACTCTCCGCGCGCTCCGACTAATTGCCAAGTAATTGGCCCCGTAGCCCCGGCCGTATAAAGTTTGCTTCATTGTCTTTAATAACGCCATGACCTGCGCTAATAGCCTCACGTCTCATTTTCGCCCGCGCTCTAAGGCCACGTGTTCTTCGCAGGCAACTTCTTCTTCTCCGTTCTCTCCCAGCCTCTCTCTCTCTCTTATACTCTCTTTCTCCCTCTAGTTTTATCAACAACTCTGGGACGGACAGAGAGAAGAGAGAGAGGGGGGAGAGAGAGAGACGAGGAGAGCGTGTGCGCGCGCCCGACCGAGATTCCAAAGTTACTGCGCGAGTTTACAACTACACTCCAGGCGCTGTTTGACCGGCGTCGTTTTATCGCGAGTTGGTAATGCATGCCACCACCCGCACGCGCTCCGAGGGCCACGTGCGCGCGCTCGACGTATCCAACCATCCCCCGCCGTTGCCAACTTTTCCTGCAGACTCTTCGCCGCAAGATCGATCGATCACGCGAAGGATGGATAGCCTCGAAATTTAGCTGGGCTTGTCGTGAATATTGAGAAGGCTTTTCTCCTACTTAATGATGCTGCATCATAATTTTACATTCTCTCCAGACGCGGAACACGTTACCGACCGAGCGCTTTTACTGTTTCTTTTTACGCTCAAACAATCCATTTTTCTTTTCATTCCACAATTTCACACTTTTATATCAAATACATTTTAGTATTGCAATCTCACCCTGACGATAATTATAGTCATATTTGTCGTCGTAAATTAATGTTATTGAGGTAAAGCTCAACCGATTATTTGTTAATTTTAGAAACGTTATTTCAAAAAGATCAGTTTGAAATTTATAATGCTTATTGTTTAAAAGACTAAAAAATGTATTCTAAAAATTAATAGGGACCAATTGCGGATTTTCTTTGTATAACACCTGCGTACAGCATAACCCTGGTAGAAATGCTCACCAACGGTTGGCCCACCGTTGGCCAATTTTGTAATTAAAAACGTCACAGCTCGGTTATTTTATTACTGTCAACTCGAAACAATTATTATCGGTAATTTTTATCGGTAAACTTGTTGTGATTACAGCGTTTTAATACATCACGATAATTTTTAATCATTTTCAATTTAGATATTAATTTTCGGTAAAGAGACTCCCATTTGATTAGCATTTTCGCCAACTAAATTGGTGAATTTTCTACCAGGGAATAATGAACTCTTATTACTATAATTGATTTAAAATGTATATACCTCAACTATAGAAATAAGACGATAAATTTATTGCATAAAAAATGGTTTTAACTAGTTTTAACTTTTACCAATTTTCAATAAAGTTTTTAATATGAGCACTGAAAATTTGCAAAGAATTATAAATTAAAAATTGCAGAATTTTCGAAAACATCCATCTTTTATAGAGTTAAAAAAAAATGTAATTCTTCATTTCATCGAAGATGCAGGCATACGTGAAAATGTTCCCGCAGATCGACTTCTCTTGTTTTGTGTCAGTATAATTGTGCTAGAGCTGAACTTGCAGCGAAAAACGTCTCGGCTCTCGATTCCGCGTACAGAGCTGCACACGCTCGTTCGCAGGCTTTTTTCTTGCGCGCGCTATACTCTATAGCAGCGCGGAACTCGTCGTGCTCGTGAAAAATGCCGAAAATTAAAATAGTTGTGCGGCAATCGTCGCACAATAGTCGGCTCCCCCGTCTGTTCAACGAGGCGAATTCTTCTGTTGCCGATAGGATATACGCGCGCGGTGCTAATTACCCTCCCATTCTCCGAACGCGAGGATCCACTTGACGCGCGTAAAGCGCGAGCACCTGCGCGCCTACATACGCATATAGAATCTCGCACTCCGTTGGCTGTCTGCCAATAAAAAGCTGAATCGCAGGCTTTTTGTCGGCTTTTTGCCCCTTTTCGGGCGCCCGCTTCTCTACTGTACGGCTTTTTTTGCCAACTTATATAGAGCCTCCTCCGCACGGATGTATGGAGGGGAGGAGAGTTAAGCGTACCTATATATACCTCTCGTGCATGAATTCGTCGGCATCGGGCTTTTTCTCGATCGCTCGCCATCGTTTTGTCCTCCGCACTCCCCCTGTGATTTCCAAGATCGTACCTCTCTTTTTTCACTCCCCTTCCATTCTCCTTTTTCACTAAAGTGCGTAGTCCGCAAAAGAAGTTTGTTTTGATTTTCGCGGCTTAGAGGTACAAAACAACGCGCATAGAGCACGTGCCACGGTAATAGTATAGCGGTAAAAATTTCACGATATTTCTCCATTAATTCTATCGTTTGCATAAAGCTTTAAGTATCCGAAATGCCAAAATCTGATCGACATTTAGCAAAAAAATTGCTCGTCAAAAACGATTGATTACGACTGGTGCAAAAAGCCATGGTAAGTAAGCTAGAATGATGATATGTTACAGCGTTTTCAGATTCTTCGGAATCGATCTACAAGTTTACAAAGTTATATTAAGAAAATATCAGCTTGAAAACAAACATTCAGAACAAATATAGATCGTAGGAAATAGACCTTTTAAAAATTACGTCTGAAATTTGCGTGTCGCGTTTGAATTTTTGACTTCTATATATTTCAAAAATCAAATTCGATCAGACACTTTTCAAAGCATACTCTTTGTTATCGGCGATATTCTTCTAGGCACTTGTTGTCAAGCTCGAAATTTGATATTTTGGAGAAAAAGAAGCTTGAAAAATTACAAAATTAATTTAAGAGCGAGCTGCAATTCATACGGATAGATATTTTCAAAATTGATCGGAAAGACTTTGCGTTAAGGAAAATTATATGAATCAAATTTTATTAGCGAACTATAAGGCAGTCTAGAAAACGTTATATATAGTAACAATAAATGTATACATACAAAAACCGATTTCAAACAGAGCTGTAAGCCTGTATGAGCGGCACAAGAGCTAAAACAAAAAAAATTCGACCAGAGCAGGAGTATCGATGCTCGCCGAAATGAAGAATTTCTTTTATAGCAGCCACTAAATGCCACACCTAATGCCGTAACCTTAAACAGCCGGTCCATAAAAACTTTCCTCGGTAAGCCAATAAAAGTCCGGACGATTATTTTTCCAAATATCGCGCGCGCTGCAGGCACGCGCTCTCGGCTCTATATATGCGCGCGCGCGCGCGAGGATGAATGGAAATCCATCGGTGCACAATGACGGGCGAAGGAGTGAATTACGACGACTCTAAACTTCAGCTCCATTCATGCGCGCGTCCATTCCGCTGGAAAATAAAGAAGCTGCGCGCGAAGGCGTGTTTTATAGCTAAGCAACGCGATGAGACCTGAAAAGCCCCCGTCCCCCCCCCCCTCCCTCAAGGGTGTATAGGCGTATATACGCGGAGGAGCGATTGAACGAGCAAATACGCAGCGACCGAAAGGAGGAAAAGCTCGGGGAGCACGTGCGCACGCACTTTTACGCGCGGCACTTTTGATTTACGCAGCGAGTTAACAGCGGCTCGTTCACACGCGCAGAGAGCGAGCGAGAGTCGGAGACATTGCGCGCATGCCGCGAATGTCTTCTCTCTAATTTTGCCGAGTAAACAGGGCTCTCTCTCTCTCTCCGTCGGTGTTCGGAGTGCTTCGCTGCATGTTTACCAGCGGTGGCTTTCGTGCCTTCTTTTTCTTCGTCGCCGCGCGCGGGACGCGTCGGTGCGGGCGCGTGGGGGTGCGCGCGTCTGATTATAGTGATCGCTGTCGCTATTGCGCGCGCGGATGTTGGCGAAAGCGCGCCAACTGCAAATGAAAGGTTTTAAGCTGCCGCGCGCACGATCGGGCCGTATGGAGGGACGACGCGCTCTCCGCTGTTTATTCCACGGTAATCCGCGTTATTAAGCTAAGGATTCGAATTTATTACCGGCGAGCCCCGTCGCTGCTATTGATAAAAATTATAGACTTTTAAGCCCGAGCGTATGCATCGGCCGAGCACATTCCCGCGATTACCGCGGAGAATTGTTGGTTTTAGCGGAGCTCGGCCGAGAGATCGCGTCGGTTATATTTATTCAACGGAAAGGCGCAACGCTTTAGGCTCTTGATTTCTCTATTATTTAGAGACTTTATTTGGCTCTCGAGGTGAATTTGAATAGATAATTATTTTTAGCTCGGAATCGACCATTTATCGTATACGGAACACGAAACACCGAAAATATTGTCCCTTTCGGCTTCGGTATAACTGTGATGGCACCGTCATGGCAGACGGTGATTTCGGCTTGAATTTCAGCTGTGCTGACGGTCCAAGAGACTGACCAGATGTCGGATTGTACGAAGAATCGCGTGTGACTCATTCGATTTCTATATACGTTGCACATGTGCACACTGCACACTGTACAGTGTGTACAGTGTACATGGAGGGGAGGGGAATCGGCTATACAATGGAGTCAAAGTGCGCACACTGCACATGCATGTAACTTCAATCGACTGTGCCTTGAAACGAGAGGGGTAAGACGCGCTATATTGTACAACCGAGTGAGCGAAGCACTTTTAGTTTTCAAAATTAATTCACCATTCGCAAATTGCAATGATACGCGTTTCAGCTAACTGTCACGTTATTTATTCTTTAGAAATAGGCCAATTATTTTCAGTCGGTATAGTCGCCCTTGCAATTTATGCGTCTTACACGCTATTATACACACAAGTAATTACTAGCTAGATAATTGCTGTATTTTACAATTGCTCAATAACAAAAATTATTCAGGGAATAAATGCATTAAAATTTTACTTGCAAATCCAAGTATAAGAGTTGTGTTAACTCCGTGTGCACAGAGACCGAACGATAGGTGGCAACTGCTCATTAAAATAGGGCAACAGCTTGAAAAAACTTGGCATTAAATGGAGCAAAGGAAGCTTAGCAGAAGGTCTTTAAGAGCAGTCCTAATATAAACTGTTTACGGTGCTCGATATCCCCCAGTCTAGTTAAGCAGCGACCGGGCTCATTCGGCTAAGTACCTACTTCCAGTCCTGGTTTAACGCCTCTAAATGGCGATCGTTATGCAGGGATTGCTGTTAAGCCGATGCACCGAAACTATTGGAAGTACGTGCCAAGTTATGAGAGACAATGCAGTATTACGCTGAAAAACTTATGATAACAGTAGCGCGCGAGAAAATTTTTAATCTATATTGATTTCATTATTTGTAATTTCTGCGATGCCGCAGGTATGTTGTTGCTACTCCGTTAATACAAACAATTCAAATACAGACTGTCAACCAAGTTCTTAACCATAACCGCTGTGTTCCTAAAAAATGCTTTATTTGCATACTCAAAGTGTGCGATTCATTATTATTTATCGTTTCATGCGAAAGACACTATAAAAAACTCGCATTTCCCAGTATTATCTGCTGACTAACATCTTCCAAACATCAGAAATAACAAGCAATCGCATAAGAAGTAGACCATCTGAAGGAAGACATTCTCTACTCTAAAAAATTGGAACTATGTTGTGGTCAGTCGCTAAAAGTAAAAAAAAAGAACTTGACGGAAAACAAAAAATACAAAAATTACTCACTTTACTGCTCTCATTACAACGTTAAATTTCTCATCTCAGCAGCATATACTATAATATCTGTTTAAGCGCGGCGGCATCATCGTTTTTCGCTACAGGAAGAGGGAGAGAAAGACAAAGGGATTTCTAGCTACAGCAATAAACTACAAGGAAAAGAGAAGCATATAGTTGTGAAGACGCTGGCTCAAGGAAGTCGGCGATTCTTTTTCAGATCGGAAAAGGCTTCTCATTGGTCATCGACTGCTGCTTCACAGCAAGACGATTCCATTAAACATTTACATTTTTATCTTAATTATTTTCTATTTTATAAAAAATATTGACAAAATAACATTTTACTCTGCTTAGTTTATATTGATAATTGTATAATATAATAGTAATAAAACTTGTGCGTGACTAAGTTGCAAGCTTTCGACACCGCGTTTAAGCTAAATATCTCAATAAATAGATAATAACATTATCATATACATATTTTTAAACATTGCTGGCAATGATCGAAGCAAAATATTAAACGTTATTCACAAAACTTTTAAATTGAATAGTTTTATCGTTTTGTTTCAGTACCATTTGGCAGACTTTATGCAACACGTGTTCTAAAAAAAAAGTTATTTTGATGTTAAGCATAATTATAGTATAGCTGCGAGACATACTTTCACCCTGAGTATACTTTTACCGTGTTTAATTTTTCGCAAGAATTGAATAATAAATTTTGTTGCGATACACTGTGCAAAAATTACTAGAAAATGCAGTAAAAATGATCACAATGGAAGAGTGAAGTCCTTCAATCGCTCAATAATTAGTGATTATTAGGTCATTTTTTTCGGGTACACACATTCTTTAAAATCTAAAGATTTGCCGTTAAAATATAAACTAAAGGCAGAAAACAAAAAAAAAAAAAAAGAAAACATGCAACGTAAAATGCACTAGCATACGAATGTTCGAATAACGGACAGCGAATATGAAAAAGCATATAACGCGCAGACACCATAAAACAAAAAGGCTCGCTTAAAATAAAACCTTCGGTGAGCGTAGATAAAAATGAGAAAGCGGAACGGGAAATCGTGGCAAAAAAAGGCCTGACTATACGTATAGTCGAAGAGCCAGGAGTAAACGAAAAATTTCTATTTCAGGAGAATCACGTTAGATTGCCAAAGGAGAAAAGAAACGGCCACGAGGTAAACTAGCAAAAATACTAAGGTGAACGAATAGACGGGGGGAAAGAGCGAAGTAAAGGGAGAGGCGAGGTAAAACGCGTCGCGCCGGCTAGACGGCATCGTAAACTTTCGCGGATATAAGAACTTTTGAATTTCAGTAAGGCGAGTGTTGCTGGCGGTACTACACACGCTTAGCTAGTCTTCCTACTATAAATTAGAGATTCCCATCCCCTTGGCGTCAGGATAGCGACATAAGTATATATAGATACCAACGACATTGCGCCTGTAGTTCTATAGTGATTTACTCTTGTGTACTGTTATTTTTAGAAATATCAGTATAATTCGCTGTTACCATATTCACTTAAGTACTTTTTATAATTATTATTCTTAAAATTATTATTTTTGATATGGTCTCTAAGTCAGCTCAGTATGACAAAAAAAACCGATATACCCCCTTCCCGTTCAGTTGCAAAAGTAGTAATTGTCTTAAAAATGGTATTGGTATTTAATTAGCAAAATCTTCGTTCGTTGATATTATTATTTTCTCTAACCTGACATTTTCTAGAAAATTAAGTATCTGTAACTTATTTGCAATGGAAAGCTACTTTTATGTTTTTTACACAAAATTATACCCTCGGGATAATTTGACGAACCCAGCAATGAAATATTGAAAGTCATTATTTATTATCATCCACCGAAAGGAAAAAAACCAATGATCCCTGAAGATTTCAGTCCGATATGCATATTATAAGAGCTGTATCGCATGAAATACGATTTGTTTTTGCGAAAATGTAGCATTGTAAACTTCGTAATATAAATCGTAATGACAAATTTGCCCTGCTAGAAATGTTAACCACGTATTTACCAATAATTTATTAAAATGAAAGGGATTTACCGAAAAATGAAGTATTGATTATAACAACCGTTAACTTCATCTCGCTATATATCTTAAAATCCTGGAAATATTTTTGATAACATGTATTTCATACAGATATGTAAAATAGCACAAAATAATTATGTTCTGCCAGTTGGAAGGAAAATGGATCATTTTAATTCGGATGAAATAGCTTTAGTTACCGTCCGATCATCACAAAATTTATCACTGATATCACCCTTACCAAAAATCGTTCACCCCATATCTTGATATACTATATACACCATACTTTTGCAAAATTCAACTGAAAATTTTTAGCAAATAATATTTTATTAGCGTTCAGAAGAGCGAAAAAAGACTATTTCCTCAATTGGAAAAAAAATGTATACAAACATTAGTTACGTACATCAAAAAAGTCAGTAAGTATAAATTATTAAATAATTTTATCAATAAGAACTTATCTTAGGCTATTAAACTTGCTTAATATTCTACCAGAGTTAATTAATTAAAAAAAAAAAAAAAAGAAAAAAGAAACAAATCTATTTCAAAGCCAGAGCGATCGATGTTGTGGCGTGTGCTTCTATAAGCATAAGTATCCCAATAACCCGAATATCCAGAAAGGGTCGTATTATGACAGTAACAGACAGAAATAAATTAGGGCATCAGAGCCGCCGGGAGCTTTCGACGGTACAGCCATTGGACACGCGACAGAACGAAAGTGGCGGAGAGAAAGCTCAAGGAGGAGGGGTGAGGTGTCGTTTTTCGTTGAAAAAGCGTCAGCGGTATCGCGTGTACTGACAGTAGGCACACCGCAAGGATACGCATGCGGATATACGTTCGGAGAGAGCTCCAACGTGATCGCTTCATTGGATGCCACCGCCCGCGCCACCGGCTACTCGTGTCTCCCCCTCCAACCCCCACGTAACCTAACCCACTCGTATCAGCTCTCCTTCTTTCTCTCGCGCTTATACGTAGTTCTCCTCTGCGCGGTATCACCTGTACAATTGCCAATACAAAAACGGCAAGGGTATTCCGCGTGTGAAGACGTATCATGCGTTACGCGCGCGCATACCTCTTGCTCATATGCGTGTATCGTCTTTAAATGGAACAGGGTCGATTTTTATTTTCATTAAACATCGCAACGCTGAAAATTGTGTCAAAATTTTGAACTCTCGACGAGACAAAGATTAAACTAGAACCTTACTTTTTAATAAGATTTTTTTCAAAATAAAATTGTATTAAAAATTAGTAGATTGGTCTCGACGGCTGTTATCAGCCAAAATTTGCACTAATTTTTACTACAGAACTGGCTATCTTTTCCGAATGAACGGCAGGAGAGGCCTTCAGCTCTCTTATGCAATTCCAGCTCTCGGTTTCGGCTAGCCATGCGCACTCGCTTTTGATTCCCTCTGCAAGCTCCCCTGCAAGCTCACACGCGGAAGTACTAAACCTCCTACTCCCTCTTGCTGGACAATCGTACATTACGTCTTTTAAACTAATACCCGTCATGTAGATATTGATGCATCGTAAAAGCAATTTTAAAAAATATAAGTTTATTAATTTCACTTGTCAGTTGGTGTAACTCGTAAAACAAAGGTACAGTTTTGTGTGGTAAAAGAGTATATGAATCTAGCGTTAGTTAAAACTTTTATACACGAATTTATCGCCCTCCACGAACGAAATGAAATAAAAATATATATATATAATCGTGTATCAAGAGTTTAGCAAAAAATGTTATTACAAAATGTTCGACATCGCGTAACTTGGCTACGCAACGAAGTGCAAAAAGCATCGATCGAGTCAACGAGAAATTTTCGCGATCTCCAAGTTCCTCTCTGCATGTAGGTATACAGCGAGCGAGTCGTCCGCTCAGCGCCAGATGAAAGTTCGCGATCCGAGTGAAAACACAACGCGGCTGTGCAACCGTGCCGCGAGAGATGCGTTCACGAAGAGAGACGCGAATCATAATATGCGCCGCGACTGCTGCAAGTGCTTGTGTGCGCGCGGAGGCTACCGGCGCTGAAACAGCGCCACTCACACTCCCTGTGTGCAAACGTAAAAGTGTAAACGAAGGTGCCGGACGGTTTGCTGCTGCTGCTGACCAGCCGATGTGTAGATCCTCTCTTTCTCTTTCTCGCATCCTTCGGACAGCCCTACCCTGCCTCTCCCTCCCCCCCCCCCTCTTCTCCCGCCCCACATATCTGCCTATCCTCTCCTCTTGTCCCTCCCCTATCCTTGATAGTCTCTTCCTCCTCTTCCTTCTCCTTTGCCGCACTTCTTCGCCAAGAAAGATCCCTCCATCTCGCTAAGCGGGGTCAGGGGAAGTGAGAGGAGAAGCGCGGGAGGCTAGAGGAGAATCGCGTGGTTCTCAAACACCGACGCTTCTGCATTTTAGTTAACTAACAATTTTTTATTTTTCATGGGATTTTCGGGCTTTCCGTTTGCAACGGTACGGCTTAACTTAGCTTCGTCCTAAGAAAACTTTTTTTTTCTCTTTACGTCGCATTTGCAATTTTCAGACTGTATTTATTTTATTGGTTTTGTTGATTTTCAATAGTTTTTGTCGAAAGTTCAAATTTATATTGAGTGGAACTTGATAAGCAATGCCTTTTCCTCACTTTTCGTTGAATTTTAATAGGAAATTTTGACAGAGGTGTATTCGAATTATGATCTTACAGGACGAACTAATAATAACTCAGGAAGTAATTTTTAATATTTTTCGACTTTATAAAAAATTGCCTTTTTTAAATCGAATTTTCAAAGTTATTTTTCAGAATCTTTATATTTTTTAGATGCATGGAACCATATCGTACCTTCGTCTAAACTTAAAATAATTAACTAAGGTTATTTGATACAGAAACCAAATGGCAGCTGCAGGCAAGCAGTTTTTTCTCGAAAACTGTAAACTTTTGTAAAATTTTTAGAACCATAAAAATTTCTCAAAATCAGTAAGGAATATGTTCAAATTTCTTTCAAAGTATTCCGTTAAACCAATATTACGAAATGTCACAAAATTAAAACTTCAAAAAATTTCTTAAATATAAAATAAATTTAGTATTTTTTTATGAACTCAAAAATATTTTCTTTATTATTTATATATTTGCATTAATAATAAATTTAAAAACCTGTCTTTTTATTTATTTTTTTTTCTAAAAATCAAAAAACTTATTTTTTTTAAATTAAATACTTATTTTATTTAATTGCAGAAACTACTTTATAGAACTTTATAGTTTTATTTATCTACAAATGAAGATAAACCAATAAAACAACATTTCCTAAACAATCATCCTAATACATTTTTAAGGTCAACAAACAATTTTTCTGGAATATAATTGAATTGGAGAATTCGGGGCAATAGATATTAAGTTTTACATATCTGAGAATGAATTCGACATAAAATTCTAAAATCGTTCATATAAAATCCTATGTACAAAGTTTTGTGCAAGAATATGCTTAAGGGGTTATGACAGTGTTAACGATCGAAAAAATTTTTTCTTTTGGAATGCTGTAAAAATATCATTATTTACGCAATCATAATGAAATTTATTTTAGTTTAAAGCGTTCGTCGAGACCTTCAATTTAAGCTATTGAGCTCTTAAAAATATTAATTTTTCATTTTACAAATCTATTATTATAAGGACTTGTTTTTTACTCCAGTTTTTTTGCGGTGTGCAGGATTGTAAGCGTTTGGGTAGACGAAATCAAAAGTTTAATATGTCATGTCATTTTACTCCTTAAAATCTGAACTATAGACTAAGTAGAGCACTATTTAAAAAATTTTTTTTTCATTTTTTCAAACAAGGTTATGTCATTTTTAAAAAATTCGTTTTAATGACTTTAAAAAAAACGAAAAACTTGTTTGAAAAAATGGAAAAGAAATTTTTATTAAAAAAGTACTCTGCTTCGTTTATAGTGCAGGTTTTCAGGAGTAAAATGACATATTAAACTACATTTGATTTCGTCTACCCAAACGCTTACATTCGCGCACACCGACAAAAACTGAAGTAAAAAACATGTCCTAATAATAATAGATTTGTGAGATGAAAAATTAATATTTTTAAGAGCTCAATAGCTTAAATTGGGGGTCTCAACGAACACTTTAAAATAAAACAAGTTTCATTAGGATTGCGTAAATAATCACATTTTTACAGCATTCCAAACAAAATTTTTTTTCGATCGTTAACACTGTCATGACCCAACCCAACCCAATCCTACCGCTTAAAAGTTTCTTCAATAAAGGTTTCTTTTTTAAAGAATTTTTAGAATGTTCTACAACTTTTTGTTAATAAACTTATTATTATTATTAATCTCATGAAATAACAAAAAGGTTTGTAATTATAACAAAATTGATGGCATTAGCTTTTAGTATACTTAGTTTATAACCACATTATAATGTCAATTTAGACATTTTTTTTATTTTGATCCCACAACAACCGTCGAGTAGGTGAGGCAAGTGGTCATGTACTAAAACATCAAATTGATTGGTTTTTTCTTCATTCTTGAATTTCTGTTTAAGAAAGTTCTAGCGCGAATGATAGACATAAAGCCAAAATATTTTTGAAATCATAAATTTACAAAAACTTAAGGTTCTAGTAGGTATTAATAAATAATTATTATTTTTCAGTTTGCTGCACGAACTTTCATAGAAAATTATGATGGTATACGTATGTACGGATGTTTGAAATACCGATTTTGACTACAGTCTTTGCCCTAGAACTTCCGTAAAAAATTAAAGTTCTTACCGCGATGAATATTTTAGTGTTTATCGGTATTATTAAATCCATATCGATTTCACAGTCTTGTTGAGATAAATATGTCGCAACAAATTCTACTGGCAAACATGAGCATAGATTTTCATTTGACATGATAATTTCTTCTAAAATTTCCTTCGATCGAAATTTCTAAAAACATGTAAATTAATAAAACAGTAAACTAATTTATCAAAACATTATAAAATGTTTGTAATATTTAAATATTTTACTTCATAGCTGACTGCTTCGTATAGACGAGTAATGCATAAAATCGTAATGCTTGCATTGAAGACTACGTCAAATATACTGAGATATTCTGACATTTCAAGGTCATTATGATTATTAATTGTTTTTATAACTAAATATTCTGTGTAAAGAGTGCGAATCAAACATGACACAAAAAAAGATTTGATTAAATATTTTTGAGCAGAAACAGTTTTTCTGACAATCTTAGAAAGTTTAAAATGTATTATTCCAACGCACCTAACAGTATTAATTTGAATAAATGGAGAAACATTATCATCATATATGTTTGAACAGATCCGGTTTAATGATTCATATTCAACAAAACATATTTGTAATGTGCTTATATGTGAAAACATCATTACTGACGTAACAGGATGTATGAAAAACGAAAATTCATATAGGCCAGGCACAACGTGAGGACCCGTTAATTTGAATAAAAGATAAATTGCAAAGCTAGTTAGTATTTTAGCCAATCCAAAAAATTGATAAAATATTAAATAATAATTAAAACTTTCAAATCCAATATACGCCCTAAATTTGTCAATATCTGCTTGGACATCTTTTAATTCATTCACACATTTTTTATCATGATATTGACAAAAAGTATCAAATATTATGACTATCATATTAAATAATGATAGCAATATCTCAGTATAAATGTCTTTTCTTGCGATCTCTTGTAATCCATGCATTGAAATATACACAATAATGTAAAAAAAACACAATGTTAATAACAATAATTGTGTAATCTTTGAATACTTAGAAACTTTAGTATAGATATCACTTTCTGCATAACACATATCATTTCCTAAAACAGCATACATGATTCTAAGACCATTTGATACGTTGTTTCGCACTGAATGTAAATATTTCATTTCAGTTCTCTAAGTCTTTTGAATTTTCTTTTATTTATTTCCTATTCATTGAAAATCTAGAAGTCAATTAATATCATAATTTTGAAATATGATAAATCGTGTCTAGAATATATTGTCATTGTAACAACTGAATTGTTTCTTCAGTGCTATAAGCCCAACTACATTTTCTCACAGCTTGTAGTTGTATTATGAATTATTGATTCTACAAAACAAATCAATTATATATCCATTTTATGGATATTGTTTATGTACCGGTAGATAACACGGCAATATTTGAATGAAAAAGCAAATAAACATTTCCTTTGAACAATTTTCGTAATAATTTAATAATATCTGAACGAAAAGTACTCATTTAAAAATGTAAAACTGACATTTAAAAATTTTCAAAATTATTTGCACGTATACTCAGCGATTATCTACTTTTTCCTAATAAAAAAATTTTTAATTATAAGTTTAATTATGATTTTTAATTATAAAAATTTAATTATAATACCAGGAATTTCTTATTACAGCATAAAATCGATAATTATCATGATTTATAAGTTTAACATTCTGGTTGGATCAGGTAGGATAGAATTTTTCAGAAAATAGAATAAGCCAAAATCAAGTCTGCCCATAGCTATAATACTTTTAAGAGCCTTTATTTTATTTTAAAAGTGTATGTTTTCCAAAACCATTTTATTCAGAACCAATTTTCGCTTCGGCATCTAAAATATTATTCAATTTTGAGCTATTAAAAATATCATTATAAGTAACAACTATAAAAATATTTAATAAAAAATTATGTGTTGAAAATGTGATGTTAACGTGTATTTTCCTATACAAGTAAATATACACTTAATGCATATGAATTCCTAACCTCAAAAAGTGAAAATTAAAACAATACGAAAATGAAAAGACGAAACATACATTTTAGTACTATTAGTTCTACATTAAGTCTTAAATCTTATACTGAGTTAATATATCATACTTTGATTATTAAAATAATAAACTCTACATGCATTCGTATTGCGTACTGAAAATGTATTCTTTCGCGTTTCAAAATTTCATTCCGTAAATATGAAAATATTACACAGCAATCGGCATCTAAAGCAGAATTATAAAGAATCCAGCTGAAAATTCTGGCTCAATTAACAATAGAAAAATCTAATATTGCCTTGACATGCAACCTCGCAAACCGGTATTCGAAAAAAAGTGTAACAACTGTGTATTGCTGACACGATAAGATTGTTGTCGAAATAATTCGTCAAAATAACGCGGTCACAACAAGATGAAAAATTAATATTCGAAAAACATGAGAACCATTGCACTCTTCTTCCCCGATTCCGCGCGCGCGTTCTTCTCCCCCTGCCTCCCCCCTCCCCCTTTCCACAGGGTGGCTAGGAGGGTTTAGGGAGAATGAGGAGAGAGCGAGAGAGAACGAGAGATAGGAAAGAAGAGGGGATAGGTGAGTCGCGTACAATCCATAGCAAAAGTACGCGACACCCCCCTCTGTACAATCCGAGCTAAAACTTTCATTCGCGATTTTACGTTTTAACGTGTAATTAGACAAATTTTGAACAGATGGTAATGCAGATGATTTACAAAATATGTAAACATTTCTTAAGGGATAAAAATGATTTTTTTAAAAATAATTTTAAATATATTTTCAGAAACTAATTGTATTCTTAATTGTACTAATTAATTGTATGTGCATGAGTTTTTTTATAATTGATCGCATAATATTTTTTATCTCTAGACGTCATTAATTATAATATTATAAGTTTCTATATCCACTTTCTACAGCATTTTAAATTCGTTTATTAATTTTTTAAATCTTTAGCATTAATGAAAATTTCATATTAATATTTTATTAAAAATTGTATAATAGTAACGTAAAATATTTAATAGTTTAAAAAATATTTAAAAGTTAATATTTTAAAACTCAACAGTATTCTTCGACGTACAACCTTCAAAATAAAATACTTATAAAGTAAACAATAACAATAATAAAAACTCGGCGAGCCAATGAGAATCGACAGCGCATCGTCACCTGGGGAAAATGTCGATAGAAAGAGAGAGAGAGAGAGAGAGAGAGAGAGAGAGAGAGAGAGAGAGAGAGATGGGAGTCGCGCCACGGACACGAGTGGGCTAACGATTTTTTCCATGCTGCGAGAGAGCAGCCGGCGAGGCGAAGGGGTCAATCCGCGAGCAGGAGAGCGAACGAGTAAGCGAGCAAAAGAAAAAAAAGGAGAAAAAACTTCAAAGAGCTCATTTCCTCTTGCTCTGTCTTCCACCTTTGTCGCTCCAATGTTCATTTTTTTCTTCTCTATGTAATCCCGACGAAACCTAATTAATCTAGCTGTGCGATGATAGAACGCGAGATTATTAAATAGTACTTTAGAAATCGTACTAAAATCTTGGAGAAAATATTCCGCTGGGGGTGCTCTTCCGCAAGGATTATATTTGTACTTTTTCTTATTTAATTTTTCTAAAGTGTTACTCCATCGGTCATAATAACTTACAATTAATTGTTCTATATTATTATTATATTCGTTTACTTACCCTTGATCCATTCTGTCGACCGGCCCTCCGGGACCCATCATTGCAGGATGTCCAGGACCCATGGGCCCAGCCATGGGATGACCGCCAGGACCAGGACCAAAAGGGCTTCCAGGAGGCATGCCGTATTGTGGACCGCCAAATGGCTGCCCTGGCGAGGGGAAGTGTGGATTTCCTCCACCTGGAGGCACGAACGGCGGTCCCGAAGAACCGGGCCTGCCAACAAATTGACCAGGCCCACTTGAGGGCGAACCAAACGGACTTGGACCTAAAACCACAAAAAAATTGTTTGCATTAATATATAATAAAATTATCTAATACTGATAGTAACAGTAGTTTCTATAATTTTTACTTTAAATTGTAAAACAATAAAGTTTTATTTATTCTTAAATAGAACTAAAAGATTCAATACATTACATGAAAACAACATTATACTTTAAATAAACAGTGAGCGTATTAGGTAAATGACAAAAAACAAACAATATACAAATTTGAATGCTCCAATTTATAAAATGGAAAATATTAAAAAAAAATTCGAAACATAACTACATTTCAATATTCAAGTTTTTAAAACAAATAATTCAGTTATTGTTTTATTTTGATACATTTTAAGTGATTTTGTATCTTGATGTTGAGTTTTTGAACATACTTTAGATGCATTGAGTATCTTTTGATAAATTTGTTCTCGTTTTTTATCACTACCCTTGCTACGTTAACAAACTCTACACACCATTGTATGGTGGTCCAGAATTATTTGGTGGAGGCGGAAAGCCACCAGCATTAGGCTGCGGGCCTGGTCCAGGTGTGGAAGAACCACTTGGTGCTGGAGAAGCAGTATATTGTGGTGTCGCAGATCCTGGTGGTGGGCCTTGGTATGAAGGAGCTCCAGCAGGACTACCAGCACCACCCGGAAAGGGGCTCGGACCTTGAAAGCCACCTGAGTTGCTTGGCGGACCACCCGTACTATTATACGGGCCCGAGTTTGGACCCCCACCTTGATTAACAGAGTTTGGTGTGAATGGTGAGGCCTCTGAGCCTGGTGGCGGCCCCTTCCACGAGGCCGGAGTTCCTGGGTCCTCCAGCGTGGTGGTGGCTGCCAATGGCGTGTTCAAACGGCTACAGCCTGGATAGTAAACATAGATATAGGTTAGAAAGGCTACACATACAAGTTTAGGTAAATATTTCATATTATTCATAACAGATTGTTTCCCGTTTAATCTAAGTATTGTAAATCAAACAATTTCTTGTTGTTATGAATAAATTCAATTATTTGAATTATTGACGAAACTGTATTACTCTTGCGGCTATAACAGAATATGTCTGTAGCATGAAATGATATTTATGAATCAGCTTTTTCTACAAAAATTAAATATTAATTGAGATTTTACAAAAATACAGGCTTAAGAATTTTTATCACAATAAATTATTATGCAAAGAAAAACAAGTGTTTTAAAAGAAAAAGTTTACAAATCAATATCATTAAAATGAGACGATCACTTTTTTTCACTCATTGCACTTATTTCTGTAATTTGGTAAACAAATAAAAATGTAAACAAATCTGGTGAGAGTGCAGCGTTTTAAATTTCTGCAATTAAAATCAAAACAAATCATAAAAATCAAGTATGTACAATGGAAAAGAGTCGAAACGAGTACATAAATTAAAAATTGCACAAATAAACTTAATATTATTAGTCAGCATGAAATGCTGACAACAGACACAGCTGATCCAGCTTTCAGAAAGTCACAACAAAGCGGTCAACAGTAATTCGCGAGTCAACTGTAATTCGCGAGCAAATAATGCAGAGAAGCATGGAAAGCAAGAAGTTAACAAAAAAAAAAACAAAAAAGCAATCACCATTATTCGTCCCATTCGCCTTCATTGTCTCGCCAGGGACGAGCTCATCCTCGTCTTCGTCTACCTCGAGATGAAATTTCCTTCCTGCGTTTCGCGGGCGCACAAGTCACTGGTTATACGAATTCGAAGCCTCTTGTTCGCGGAGAAATCTCACTCGACCGACAATTCCAACTGGGAAAACTCGCGCCGCGGTTAAACTCCGTGCAACGCTCCACTCCACCCAAGAACGCAAGGGAAGTTTAAGCGTGTAGGTTATGAACGTACTCTCTCCTCTCTCTGCAGCCGTAGACACCACCGGCGACCTAACCTCAAAGCTTGCATTCGCTCTTTCTCTCTTGCTCTCGGATCGGAGGCAGCCTGCTCACTCAATCACTCGGCCGACGCGAAAAAAGCGACGCGCGCGCGGACACTGTACAACACGACTGGAGAGAAAGGTAGGTAAATTGCGGCAGGCAGGCAGGCAGGAAAGCGAGCGATGTCCTCTCGCAGCGCGCAACACATACACACGTAGACACACAACACTGCGGGGCAAGCAGCAGGAGAGTCGAGAGACCTGAGCGCTTTCCTCTCGTCCTACAGGTTGGAGAAAACGAGAGCGAACCCTCAGGAGTCGAGGGATGCGCGACTCGAGGCGGTCAGCGATTCACCGCCGCGACATCCGCCGATTGTCAACCGTCGCACTGGCGTCGCCGGCATTCTTGCCCTTCGCGCCCGTCGCTGGGCCACGCGTTTTCCGCTATATGCCGCCTTACTCGCCTCTCGCTTTATTCTCAGCGGCAAGCACTCCTGGGGAGCAGCTTTCCGCGCGGCAGATCCTGCGGGCAGCCCGACAGAGACGGAGAGAGCGGCGGCACCTCGGCTCTATCTCCCAAGTCCGAGAGAGCTGGGGCTTCTCGCCTTCCTTTTTACTTCTCTCGCACTGCAGCCTGCACGGCCCGCACTCCCGCTTTCGCGACACACGCGCACGCACACACACTCCCGCAACGCACGCACGACGACGACGGCGGCTGCAACAATGTAAGTGTAACACTCGTCGGCGCAAAAAGTCCCCCGATGCAGCAGCGCGCTCCAAGCGAAGAGAGTACTGTACGCGACGATATAATCTTGCGGAGGTTTCTCGCGAGCGAGTCGCGGCCTGCGGCTCGCGTTTATTTACTACGCGCGTGTGCGGGGGGGGGGGGGGAAAGTCCGGGGCGGCCAAGATTACTACTACGCCGAGAGAGTAGGTATACGCGCTTGGTTAGGCTTTCCAGCAGCAGCGCAGCACTCGAAAACTCGGCGAGTAAAGTAACACACACATATAGACGCGCATATACGCACGTAACTCGCACGAATACACGCACACACGGCACGGGGGGGCACACGAGTTGAGAGCGAGCGAGAGTGCGAGAGAGAAAGACAGACAGCTGCGGCGCTGCTGCTGCTGCTGCTGCTGCTGCTGCTGGCACCACAAGTGCAGTACGCTCTGACTATAGTACGTGATATGTATACCTATAGTGCAGCATTCGGAGTGAGAGAGAGGGAAAGAAAGCTTAGTAAAGTGTAGTACACTGTGTATACAGTCTGAGCTGAGAGTGTGTGGGTCTGGGTGTATAGCTGTATGGCTATATCGCGTGAACGTGAAGAGAGGAGAAAACGTTTTGCGGAGAGGCGCAGGAAGAGGGCGCGCGGGAGAGGTTAGGTTGCTGTTGAATGTCGAATTGTCGACGACGGCGCGGGACGGCGGGCACGGGGGGAAAGGGGAATGCAGAGAGAAAAAGAGATATAGCGGGCGCGAATAAACACTGTACTGCCGGAGTCAACGCGGCCGCTACCGAGCGACGACCGTCTCTCTCGCTCGTTCTCCTCGAGTTGCGCTGCGCTGCGCTGCTATTGCTACTGCTATGCTCGGTATATTATGTGCAGCGCGCGCGAGCTCAGGCCCGTACGAGGAGCTCCGGGGAACCCTCGTCTTGAAATTCTCTTCCTTGCAATGCCGATGCAAGTTTACAGTCACGGAGAGAGCTTTGGAGTTGGACGAACTTTGAGAATCCATTCCATCGTGTTTTTGCTACAGCTGGCTTCGTAAGTATAGGCGTAAAGTACACGCCGACGAGAAGAGCAGCTTCGACCTCCTTCCCGTCGCGAATTTCTTTTCCTACGCGTTTTTCCGAAAGCTCGACTTCTTGCCGCAAACGCGTCCAATTCATTTTCCCTCGATCTACGAGAATCACTGCGCGCCGTGATTGTCCGTAAGATCGTCGTTTGAAAATTAACATTCAAACAAAACGACTGCGACATCTCTCGATCGACGAGAAGTCTGTCGAGAGTCCTCGGCGCTCATCGCAAGAAAAGGATTCGAAGACTCAACCGCGCACAATTTTGGGAGTGAAAAAAATTCAGTTGAGCTGAATAAAAAAAATGCATGTACCTAACGTACATACCTACAAGTGCACGTTATAAGAAGAGCCCTGTCGCGCGACCTCGCAAAACGCGTATCGCAGACAGCGCGCGAGGGCCGGCCGGGAGGGGGGGGGGGGGGAGGAAGGAAGGGAGAAAGCGCGAGCCGCACCGCTGACTCCCCCGGAAAGATCAGTGACAAAAGGAGTTGAAGGGGAAAGAGTGAGCGAGAGGGAGAGAGAGAGAGAGAGAGAGAGGAGAAAAAGAAAAAGGAAGCGTGGTAGCAGAGGTCGGAGGAGAGACCGCGACTGCCTCTCTCGCATCAAGCTACTTATATAACCTGCGCTCCGCGCTCTGCAAGTCTGCGCTGCTGTGGAGCTGTCGTACAATTCGCGCGCGGGTTATATATAGTTATACTCACGAGTATATACACAGCTGCGCGCCGGAGTCGTCGCGGCGGAGAAAGAGAGAGAGAGAGAGTAGGAGAGGCACACGTGGCCCAGGGCCGTGCGACCATCCACGTGGCTGCGCTCGCCGTATATTCTGCGTGCATGTGCATTGTCTGCGTGTATGTTACGCTCGCTATACGCTTTTTTTTTCCTGGTGATGTACAGTGTGCATTCGAAAATTATGTTGCTTTCTTCTGGAGGAAAGCGACACCTTCCAGCTTTCGCCTCTTAGCTTATCACGTTCACGTCTGCTCCTGCTCCCGAGGATTTGACAGCGATGATTCCTCGGATTTTTTACGAATCTGTCACAGAATTAATAATCGAATTCGATGATACAGACGATTTTTTTAAAGTGTACGATGGAAGCTATAGGTTCGAGGTGGATTCTGAAAGTTGACGTAAAAAAATTCATATTTCGCGCCGTAATAAAGCAGACGGCAGCATGACTAAAAATAATTTTAAGCTATAAATAGTATAATGCAAATTGCGAACCATAAATAACAAAGTGAGTATATTTCGTTATGATATAATCTAGCATTTCATCAACTTTCAAGCTTATAGTGCAATATTTTAGATAAATAAACTTAGAATACAATTTGAATGTAGCGCTATTTAAAGTTTCTTTTCTTTTGCAGAGTTGCAGATATTAACATTTAAACATTAAACTTTGTAAAATCATAATTTATCATGCGATGGCCGACAAGTATCTAATGGTTTGTTGCGAGGTTTATTGTTAATTGATTTTTATTATTTTTAAAAGTAAATTAGTTGTTTTTTCGTGTCTGCTACATCATGGCGCCAAATTTGAGGTTGAAATTGATTTGCAAACCTTTTTAATTATAACAGGAATTGTCGTTATTTTTTTATATTTTTATTATTTTTTAGAGTTCTGCGAGTCCTGCAACACAAGAAAAAAGTGGTCTGACAAGAGTAGCACGTAATTTTTTTCGATTCTGTGGTTTTCTAATTCCCGAAAAACCGAGTGTGTGTGTGTGTGTGTGTGTGTGTGTGTGTGTATATCCGTGTATTATATCCTTATAGGTATATCCGTACAAACATTTCTTAAAATTAGCGTAATTCGAACTTATACTGCCGACAACGTCATAAAAAGCTAAAAAGCTTCTCTTTGAGGAAGCAAAAATAAGGCCAATGAAAGCTGATAGCGGATAAGGAAAAACCAAATCAATTCTATTATTCGATTTATGACAGTATTATCTTAGAGAAACACTTATATAAACATTTATGTATTGCGGAAACAGTTACATGTACATTGTACATGTGTGCCTAATGTTTATGTAACTGGATTACATTTGCAGTTTGCTTCAAAGCATTTGGTTTTATTAATCCTCAGCAGTTTTACATTTAAGGAGATCAAAACATTAATTTTGATTTAAAACCATGTTTTTCTCGGAACAAAAACTGTGCATATTTTTCAATCGAAAAAAACACACTTTGTCCATTTTTGAATGTGATATACCTGTATAAGAAAATGATCTATGTTACCTTCACCTATACATTGCGAGTAAATACTATAATATTTAAAATTGCATCCGTGAATGGGAGAGTCAGGGGAGAGGACGAGAGGGATTGTAAGAAACACCTGCAATTTTACAGAATCACTTGTTTTTCAAGAAATTCAAAGGAAATGGCTGTACAGAGACGGTGGGAGGAACTGGAAATCTTATTCGATGTAAAAAAAAGTCGGTTATTCAATGTTCAGTGTTCATCCAAAATCTTTTACTATTCTTGAATGTCTATCACGCTTGACCGCAGTTTATTCAATCCAAATAATTTTTCTTTTTGAATAAATTTTATTTTTAGCTCTGATTACAGGCTAACCTACACTTTTATCAGGGCTCCTAGGACTTTCGCACACTTCTTTTGCACGAAGAAAAAAGAACGTGGCAAGGCAATTTTTCTTGTTCCTTCGCAGTTTTCCGCATATTAATACGCAGTTAAGGGCCTACAGTAATTAGTTTAAAAAATTGTCGATTTCGTTGTATTACGGATTATTTGTACACAATTATAAGCACAGACAGAACTACTGAGCGGAAAGCCGAGCTGACGTTAATCACCCCGTACGATATACACAACGGATTCGCAAAATTATATAACTTCATAACTATATAAAGAATTTATGCCCATACCAGCCATATATCTGTGCGACATTTGCATTATAAGAATCGGTATACGAGAAAATCCGTGAAATTCCTTTGCCGGCCTGTTTTCCGCTTTCCCTACTGCCGCCGCCACCGCCGCCGCCTCTCGTCGTCTCTCTTTTTATCGCCCAGCGCCCTCGACAGTCGACACCCACCCGCACTGCACACATCACCGCTGGCGCGCTGTTCGCGCGATGCACCGTCGCCCAAGAACCTCTGTACTTGTATATATAGTATAGTTAGCCTTTGCGGCTTCTTCCGTCTCCTATACACCTCCCCCACTCGCGACATCCCTCTTTTCTGCACAACCCCTTTATTCCTTTTTCGCTGCGGTGGAGAGATTTTTCACCATTTTTTTCTCCGCGCAGCACTGAATTATAGCTCGATAGGATCGGCTTGGATCCACTTTTTCGTTTCTTGTTTTTGCATCGACTTTCTTTTCTACTGTAAGATTTCAAAGCGAAAGTTTTAGCTTATTGATTCGAAGCAGCAGCAGCAGCAGCAGCGAGATAAGCTCACGCTGGAAGGCACGGGATCATCATTATTATATGCCGCGCTAAATTTGTTTAAGTATTTTTCTGTTTTGTTATTTCGAGTACGTTCATTTTAACGCTCATATATATGTAAACGATTCTCCTAGAAAAATGCACTTTTTGTAAAACATGCACGATTTTCGTATTTTTCGGCCCCAGTGACAGGACTTCAAGTCACGGTTTTTATTTATTTGTTTGTTTTTTTTTTTTAACGGACATAACTTTTGATCAGAGCATCGTGATGTCTGGGCATATATTTTTTTAAATTAAAGCTCTCTTGTTGTACTTTATTCTAGTGCAATATTTGAAATTTTATTTGCCCCTCTCGGGAACATTCGTATTTGTTATTATTCCAGTATTTTGACGCATTAATTTTTCGAAAGAAAAAACGTTAAATGAGAAATATGGTTACTAGTAACTTTTCTCATGTTCCTCTGCACTTTCGACTATCTTTTGACATACAAAAGAAAGTTTGATCGGTTCGAAACCTCTATAGCTTTAAAAAAAAATTTTCGATTTCTGAACCCCGGAAAAGTGCGTTTTTTAAGGAGAATTCGTCGTATGCATTTTGCTTTCTTCTTACCACTTTCCTTTGCATTTAGAGCCTGAGATTTTTAAAATTCTATTGCCCGCGTTACTCACCTTCGCTCTGTCAATTTGTAATTCAACATTTTTTATTTGAGAATTTTCCACCACTAAATTGAGAGATTTTACATTTGTCGTTATAAAGTGACATTATAATAAAATACCTCTATACCCAAAAGCGTTTAATTTAACTCGTTTTTGATAATAATATGCTATAAAACTTCGATAATATTATATTACTCAAGGGATAAAACCACACTCATTATCTTAAAAAAATGAATAATTTTTGATTGTGTCATAATGATTTTGATTTTGATTTCAAATTTTTCATTGTTTCAATTTGCATTTCTTACAGGGAGAAAAATCAAAATCATTCGTTGTTCGTCGTTACCTCTTAATAAATTGCTTACCCGCAAGTTTTTAAAAAATTGTTTCAATCGAATGCACGGTAAGCCGCGAAAAATGCTTTTAAATCCACGCGTGATCGCCCAAGACAATATGTTTAAAACAAAAGTTCGAAAACCCCCACTGCACACAGCGGAGAATAAATTCCTCGATAAATTCAGCAACTCCGCGAGCCCGCGAACGTCGATTCCGCGTCGGTCATTTAGGCAGATCTTTTTTACTCTCTGAGAGAGTGGGGGGGGGGGGGAGGACATGGAGCTTTCTTTGATAGCGCGAGGGCAGGCGCGCAGTGTACAGTACGGCGTATACAGGTAGAGTTTCCGGCCCTCCTTTATGTCGCGTGGCTCTTGTTGCGCAGCGCCGTTGGTCGACTGGCCATTGCATGCGCGCACCGCGCCGCGATTTAACGAGTTTAACCGCTGGCAACACGCAGGACAGTAAAGCTCCTTCGTACCTCCTCCGAGCCTCGCTCCGCTCGTCGAGTGTATGCTCCTGACTCTGCGCGCTGCGAAGTAACCCCTTTTTTTCTCTCCTCTCTCTCTCTCTATTCTTTAGCCGACTTGATTTGCACGGCTCTTGGATTCGCCCGCGAAATCGACTTGACTCGCTGACTCCAGGTGTATCCTAGTTTCTGCGCTCCTAACTTGTTTCTTCTGCGGGTGCACCTGTGCAAAGTTCTGTTATTCGTTCTTTCGTCACCGATACTCCGAAATTATGCAATTTCGATCTGAAGGGGCTGTACGCGAGATACCTCCCTGCCCGTATAGTGAGCGACGATAGCGGCCTGCTGGAAAAATAATGGCTCAGATATCGGTGTATGCAAAGTTTTGAATTAAAATCTTATACAGCGAATTTGAGAAATCTTTGCTTGGGAATCTAGAATCGTTTTCGCAAGAGCAGTTACGTCGGATTATGACCATCAATTTCCAAGCGAAGCTTTCTTATCGACGCCTAAATATTTCCATTTCAAATTTTCCATGATTTTAGATGATGCTTCGTTTATAGAATTAAACGTTTGGCATACCTAATAATTAAGAATGAAAGACCTTCCAATTAAAAGCTGCATAATGAACATTAACTTGAATAAAATTTCATTTGACTTTAGAAATAAATTTTTCTTGTATGCAAATCTACAATGATTTTCTGTCAAACATCGTTTATGCGGCATGCGGTTTAAAATAAAAAACCATTCTAATTGATAATCACTTACGACAAAACAATGGATTTTCCTTATTGTCTCAGAATTCTAAAAATTTGGTTTAACACTAATTTTTCGGGGCTGGTATACACAAATTACAACCTATATTTAAAAAGTTAATAAAGTATTGTCGTTTACGCAATTCGATACACACTCAGTGTCCAGGGGGTGAAAGCAAACTCTTTGGAGACGAGAATGAGCAGCGAAAGAGTGTTAATTAAGAAAAGTTTGTCAAGTTATTTTAATTTTTTACGACTAATTTAAACGACGGTGCGCCACAGGAATAATATTGCGAACATTAAGAAAATAGAAGAATAGAACAATCGGCAGTAGAGTACTTCAACATAAAAAAAAGAAAACAATCTGTTGCTGCAAAGCCGCGTTCGATACTATATATTCGTAAAATTTGAAAATTCCCCGCTCGTTCCCGCAAAGCCACGGATTCAAAGCAAAGCCCCCGCATCTCTACACTTAGATATATAAATACATGATTTCGGCCCGCGAAAAAAATCACCAATGTCCCACGGGCGAAGTTATGAAAAATAAAAAGCGCACCGGCGCACTTGTGCTCGGTCTTTGTCGCCGCATACATTCATACAGACATACATATGCGCGTAATGCGTATATAAGTATATTACACACATAGGGATAGCCGGCAAACGGAACGGCAAAGTCTCGCGCGCGAGCCGAGCCACCTATATATATATATATATATACACAACGCACGAAAGCGGGGGTGCAGCTCTCGGCGGCTCGGCGCAGCAGCGGCGACGATGACAAACCTTATTGATTTTTAGGGTGACAGTATCAAGCGCTCTGTGGCGGCGGAAGCGCGTCGAACGCCACCAGCCAGCCCCGACCAACTGCCGTTGCTCCGGCTTTCCGATAATACCCGCGCGCCGCCTGCTCTCGAGCTGGGGATCTGGGATTCGCGCCGCCCGCGGAGATGACGCTCCTCGTCGAGAGACCGGCTCTGCTGCCTCACTTGTCCGGGAGAGCGTGAAACGATGCCTTTTGTTGTTTGGCCGATTTCGCATTTTCCTTTCGCTTCGAGCGCGGCTTCCTTGTCACCTCGGGAATGACGCGTGACGTTTCGCAATGATATGGTTGAAGATCGAGGATCCGGAAGACAAGTTTTGCGAAATTAAAAGTTCGTCTCTTGTCACGAGATTATATCCGATTGATTGATGCGGGTTTAATGAAGAATTTATTCGACTGTATACAAAAGCTTTTGAAAAGCAGTAAAATTTCATTGTACGTTTGTGGGTAATTAAAGTTAATTTTCGAAAACAGCTCGCCACTTTTTCAAGCGGAAAGAGCGAAACGTATTTTTAATTGTTTGCTAAAATATATTAGCGGAGTTCCACTTCGAAATTGCACAAGAGATTTTTTTAAATTATTTCTCATCATGCCCGTTGTTATCCCATAGTTGTCATGTCAGAATAATGGAAGGCACTATAACCGAAGAAGAAATTGATTTTATTGATAGAAGTAGGATAAAGAAGCGAAAGTCCAAAGCGGAAGAAAGTCGGAAAGTCATAAAACTTCTATGTCTTTCCAATTCTTTTTCGGTTCTTATGTGGTTTATCTAAGTTTCTTGATTTCGATACCGCAGTGCTCGACGTGAAACTCGAGATAGTTAGCCTTGTTCTTGGAAACTTGAACTACTAAACAGTCTTTAACGAGACATTAACGTTTAATACCTTTAGCATTGTACAAATTTTTCTTTTGCAATTTATGATTGACCAAAAGATTTGCCTCTATGCAATTACTTATTTACATTTTCCACAACAATAAATATAGCACTACAAATATTTTGGGATGTATTGTTTTATGTTTCCAAAAACATTGTTGAACATGTAATAAGTTAATAAACGTATGCTCAAGTACGGCTATTTTATTTGTTTGTTTGAATGTATTTTGTAAACAATTCTTTTGGATTCGCAGTTCATCCCTTTCCATAATGTTACAATTGTCAGCTATTAGTTGGAACAGAAACTGGATAACTAAAACTGCTTTGAGAACTTTCGTCTAAAGCGGAATTTCTACCGGAGTTCGCTGAACTAAAATATCCTTATCGATAAGTACACCGACCGTTGTTGCCTTTTCAAAAAATATTAAATTATAGGAAACACACGAATTTATTGGATTATGAAATAGTAATTTATTTGACTAAAAAGTCGTGGCAAAAGGGCAACTTTAAGTCTGGATGGTTTCCCAGACTCTTTAAAGTATAAATATTAAGTCTGCAAAAAAGTCTTGGATCATCCCACCAGCTACACTTTGCCCAGACTTATTTAGCCAGACTAATTTTTTTACACAGGGATTAAAAAGAATGTATCGCTGGTCTCTAAACTATTTGTTTCATCCTATTTTAACAACTGAATTGGACAATAAGTAATTTCTTCATCACGAAGTAATTGCCCAATCTCATCAACAATTTAATGTATTTTTTACTGGGGCTTATTAAATAAGACCATAATAACTGTTTTGAAAGATTAAAGAAGCTCTGAGACTTATTATTATTGTGCATGTCAAGTTCACAAATCTAATCCGATTATATAATAATAGAGCGTTTATAAAAGTTCATAGCCAATGGCGACGGTTACTCAAACGATAGTATGTTGAGAGTTAATTTAGAGGTTCGTGCTCAAGTCACTCTGCTTTTTACGATTATTAAAATCGCAACAAAGGAAGAATTTTATTCAGATTATTCCTATACTAAACTTGCTGGATATTACAGCACTGATCTTTCGCCGCTATTAATTCAAATGCAGCGATTATTTTAACGGGCTGACGAGCAGCTCAAAATTCTCATTTTTATGATCACTTCGGCCGTCACATTGTCGTCAAATCATCACGTATTATTCCGTTTGGAAAAATTTTAATCACGAGGGTGAGATCCAACGCCCTTCAAAATATACTGCAGCTGTTTAGAATATGTTCTAGTAGGAGTACCAAAGTACCGAAGTAAGAGGACCAAAGTTCTAGCTATAGGCATAAATTGAAATTTTTAAAAAATGTTTAAAGAAACTAAGAATTTTACTAAAAGAAGTTTACAGATCATTTTAGCTAATTATATTTTGTAGAGAAATATACAAAACGTTTTGCTTAAATAATTATTTACCGCGACAAAAGAACAAATAAAATATTGTTTTGACTAGAAAAGCATAGCAACTGTTGTACTTTGAGATAAAGATAATGTTTTAGAACAAACAGATTTCGAGTCACGCAATTTAACAATTGAAAAGATATTTTTAGAAATTTAAAAAAAAATGTATTATAGTAATATCATCTAAAATATCATGATGTAATATGATGATGATGATGATGACGTTGTGATTGTTTTTCATGAGTATTTTAAAAATAAATTTTTACAACTTTGTATTCATTAAATTAATGAGCATAGTGCACAGCTTATCGCGTGACAAAAAAATGATAGATACAAAGGGCTTTGGTTTTACAAAAAATCCGCTCGGAAAGACTTCTCAGGTCAAAATTTACATTTTACTGTTTTTGAATGCATCGCGAATGCCACACGCTGTTTTTTTTTGCGTCTCGAAAACTGACGTAACTGTATGCACTTTTTTCACATAAATATTTAATTTCGTATGTAATAAGAGTATATTGTATTGTCAATAATAAATATGCGCAATCCACATTGTATAATTTAATTGTTCTAATGCGGGTTGGTTTCTGTATAGGAAATATTAGTTTATGGTAATAAAATCTAATCGTTTTTTTTTCTTGACAATAACTTATACGATTGAATATAGAAGGTAGGTTTATAATAACATGAGACAATGTACTTTGGTAACCCTGTATGGGTACGTGTAAATTTAGAGATGAATAAACTTTAATTGTATTTATTTTTAACTGATTTTAAAATAAGTCTATTTAGCTGTTTAGCGTCTGCTAAATGAACAACAACAGCTTCCTATACATTTTCGCGTCATAACTATATTTTCAGTATTTGAAGTTCTGATGAGCGACAGCTTCAACATGCAGGTATGTACAATATTTGAAATTTTACTGTGGAAATGGACAAATTGTTATTTGCATTCGATGTATCCTCGCGTAACGAAGACAAATTACTTAATTTATAGTTAAGTTTTTACCATGCAAACATGTCATTTTCGACTCATACCATAGCAGAGTCAGAATTGATTAAAAAAATAAGTTCGATCATTCTTCGAAGATTCGCAAGTTTACGTGTTTGTTATTACGATTTCAAGAACAAAGAAAGTTTTAATCACAAAATTATAATGCCAACTTGCTGATCCGCAGACTCTGCAAAAAACGATCAGCGGAGGCTATAACCGCAGGGGAAAGAGACGCGAGCAAAGAACCTTAGGTAAACTCAGCTCGATCGAAAAAATAAAAATTTGAAATTAAAAAAAGTATAGCGTGAAGCATAAAAAGAATGAAGGCAAGGAGAAGAAGATCCCTCTGCGACGGCTTCGGAGATCGGCAAGCTCCGAAGAAGTTGCGGCCAGGTTGACAGCTAAGCTGCTGCTGCAACGGAATCGGCGAGTGTGCCGCTAGTGCAAAATCATCGACATCTGCGATTCCGATGGGGTTCTGCTTTCTGCACTGCAGCGATCGACGGCTACGAGGACTGCTCGATCGACGATCCGTTATTTAATGTTCTTTTTTTCTTTTTTTCAATAGGAAAGTCTAATTGTCTATACGCAATTTCATTTGGCGACCGGAGGACAGTAGTCTTAATAAATTATGCACTAATTTTAGTAAGAAATAAAATTACAATTCTAAATTGCCAAAACTCTCACACGTTGTGTTTTTTATTCCTTCGCTCGAGCGCTAAAACTGCTCGTCGTGTTAGAAAATGCCGCTTACGACACTTCCACCGGAATACATACAATCTTGAGAAATAAAGGAATTCTTATTTTCTAGAAAATGTCTGTTGCTCCAATATCTCAGCTCGATCTTTTAAAAGAGACAAGATGTAGTTTTTTCTCCGAAATGAAAAGTCAGAAAGCACAAATTCATATCATTCAGAATATCATCGTGAAAAATGTTTAACACACCCTCGACGCTCTTTCATCGGGTGTTCATTTTCTTTTTTTTTCAAATCTCATTGAACCGGATTAAACTTAGATATCAAGATCGAAAAATCGCATCAAAGTATACAACTAAAAAGAAGAAGTAATAAAAAAATAGCAAATGCACATAGCAGGGTTGACTGGATGTGGAGCTCTAGAATAGCATCGTATGCGAAAAGAAAAAAAAAGGAGAGTCTGCAGCTTGTGAAAGTGTAGGTCGATACGGTACACCATTGTCTGCTAAGAAAAGAGGTGAGTCTCTCTCACTGGAATTTAAGTCTTGCGAAAAAGGGAGAATTTTCTGGAAGAATAGAAAAGGCCGAGGGGTTCAGCGAAAGGAAGGTTCTACGAAAACTCGAAAAACCATAGTCGAGTCTGCATCTACTGCAAGATTAAGCATTGCGTAGATGTGAAAGAAACTGTGTTCTTATAGTAGAAATGTTAATCATAGTTGATTTACTAAATTTTACTTAATTTTGAAAGCCCATTTTGACAAAAAATGTATTACAATGTTAGAGATTGATTTACAAAGCTAACATTTCAGAGATATATATTAAAAATTAGAAAATATAACTTTGTATGCAAATTCTTGTGCTATTATATGAATTTTATACTAATAACTTGAATAGCTTATTGTAAAGATATTTCGTGCATCTTTTTTTATTAAAAATGATCAAACTTTTTTTTATAGATTTGTAGGATTATGAAGAATAGAATAATTTACGAAGATTTTTAGAAATGCTGATATAATGTTTAGAATTGTTTGATATACTTTATCAATATAAAATATGTTTATATCATTTTTTGTATAAAAACAATTATTCGACGATCGATTTATAACTTGAATTAAATGAATATTTTTGTATTTAAAAAAAATCTGTTTGCAAAATTTTCTTCCTGACATTTTTGCTTGAAAAGACCAGCGCGCGTAATATTTTGAACTTAAAAAATTACATTATTTTATAAAATAATAATAGACCATATTTGTCTTTTTGATCCGCACACCTTTTTTCTCAATCAAATAATATTTTATAATTTCAGTCAAGCAAATTCAAAATTTTTCACCTGCAAGATACTTCTGATGGAAACGTAAAATAGACACGAATCAGATTTATTGTATCAATAAACCGAAGAGATTAGTTTTCTACCAAAGTATCTGTAGTTAAATGATACTGCAATATCAATAGTAAATTCATAGTTACGGAAGTTTGCAAGCGAATTAAAAATTCAAATTTCGCGCCACAAGATAGCAAACGAAAAGCAGCTATACTTATGGCTTGCAACAAAAAGAGTAAAAACAAAATCACTATAAATCAAGACATTATTACCGTCCGTGTTATATGTATATCTATGCCTACCACTAACTTTAAAGCTTACGTTTAAATATTCCGCGGACGGTATTTGAATAGTTTAAGTACCGTTTGGTGGGGTATTTAAATAAGAACTTTTACAAACTCGTCGATACAAGCCAGTGCAACTGCTTTTTGATTTTTCGTAATTTTGATCTAATTAATTATATCTATTGTGCTCTTTCGCGACTCATAGATCACATCGCGGCGCAAAATTCGAATTCTTAATTGGCTTTTTTAAGGCTCCCTCGAGCATCATCCGCGTATATCCGAACAATACGCGACGCACACGTCTCTCTTTCCGGAGAAACCCACCTCTCATTTCACGTCTCCTTTGTTTTTTACATTACCAGAAGTTTTCCACTTTCACTCGACCGTATATACACGTTCAAAACTTAATGCCCAGCCTCAAGCTCTCCGCTCTTTTATTTTCTTCGAATTCTTTTATTTTTTGCTTTTATTTTTCTCCGCGCTAGATGATACTCTCACTCGAACTCAGGTAAGTACATATAACGAGCCGCCTATGTATATGGTCCCGGCCAAGAGAGAAAGACACCGCCGCAATAGTGAATTTGCAATTCCCCCACGTTCTCAAGCCACAATTGGCGAAAATCCTCAAAGTCTCTGTACTAAGTAAGAGTTGGCGCTTTAAAAGCGTTATAGACTGATTGCAGTCCTTGACGAGGCACATACTCAATTGCGCACGTGGTAGCACAGAGCAGCGGCGAAACTGCGATCGACGACGCGCAACAATGCTATGTTTGTTACTTGTCACGAGTAGTGGTAAACTAAACTGCACATGTCTCCCAACCCCCCTTTTCTCTATAGCTCATCGATTATCTCAGCTGTATGGATGCGACATCTTCGAACGAGGCAAATTGCAATTGTTTTGTTTTTTTCACAAATTTTTCACAAATTTTTAATGCTCGTTCTCCTCGGAAATGTAGAGTATTTCCGCGCACGTGTGTAGTGCGATTGTTCAAGTTTATTTAAAAACAACGATTATTAAATAAATTAAATAATGAATTAAATTTTTAGAATCTGTTATAGATTTTTTTTTCATTCACAATAACAAAATTCGTATTTTCTGATATTAAAACAGTTGTAATTATGTAAAAATGTTATCAAAATGTATTCTACGTTATAATATCCACTTTTTCGTTTCGAATATACTGGCCAAAATATGACTAATTTTTTTTTTAAATTACTTTAACTATATTCTTTAAGTTAAATTAAAACAGCTAATGAAAATATGCGAGTACTAAATCGATGATTCAAAATGCACATCTACGCTATAAATATACAGCTTACAAGTTTACTTTTCACGCGGTAAACAGGTTTTCTCACGAACTATTGATTCTGGACAGGAGACGGAACTGACACTTCGACGTTAATTTGTTGAATTACTCCAAGATTAAGTGTAATAAATCGCTTGCAATGATTTATCCCTAAAACTTACCAATGTTATAATTCATACTTTCAATCAGATGAAATATTTATAGAATTTAACCTTTAAAAGTTCATTTTACGGTTTTACGTAACTTTAACATTACGTTTTTTAATAAAATGTCAATTATTACATTCTAAAATTTAAATAGAAAATCATTAGTTAATGCACCAGTGGCGGAATAGTTTTGGAAATGAATAATTCGAAGCGATGCAAAAAAAAAATTTACGTCGTTGCTATTAGGCACTGGCAGTTATCGATACGGAAAATATAACAGTTTGTGAATAAAAATTTTTGATTTATTCAGCTTTTAAGAGTACTCGATAATCTGGCAAATGAACCAGGTTATTTATTGAAGATGACCTATTTAATTACTTACACAGCACGAGCAGAAAAAAAGGGTAAAAATAAATCTCCGAAAGTATTGTTCAGGATCTACCTCTTCGGAATTCAACATAGTTTACGCAACAAAAAGGTCACCACCAGCAGTCGCATATATACATATATATAATACACGAATACGACTACATATATATACGTATGTCCATATAGGCGCGCGCGCGCGCAAAGAGCGAAAAAAGCAAGCGTTCGAAGTTTAAGACCAAAAGGAAGAAAAAGCCGGAGGAAAAAGAAAATGAAAAAAGGAAGAACGAGAACGATTTTGCAAGGCAAAACACTCCCGCCGGACTGGTTAAACAGGTTATCAGTTTATAGCCGCCGTAAAGCGATTTTAAATTTCGCGGCACATGCTCGTGCATTCCACTCGAAGACAGCGCAGAGGGATATAGTGAAAGACGCTCGTCGCTAAATACTTTTTTGCTTCTTCGACTTTGTCTTGCAAACTTTTCTCTTTCTCTCTATGACTCTCTGTTGTTTGTATTATGCTTTTTCTGCGCAATTAGGCTTTACGGCTACTTACGTACGCAGACAACTTTGTACAATTTTGTTTACTAATTAAAAACTCTATACTTCTCAATACCACTTCTGTTACCGTAAATCAGCATTCGTTCTGTCGAAAAATTAAACGCGAACGTGTTACTTAGCCGATGTTACTTTTCAGTTTTATACTCGTCAATCTTGTATTTAACAGTGCAGACATTTTCTGTATTTTTATATGAAATTTCGTTGTACACTGACGCGCAAATATTAAATTAATAAAGCGAGAGCTGTACAGGCGAAAATACAAATTTTAGAAGAGAATTATAAACTTATGTCGTTCCTTTTGATAATAAAAATGTGATGGTAAAATAGTACAATATACAATATATTTTTTCTTATTCTACATCGATAAACTTTTTTCAATATAGAATTAGGAGAGTCATTATTTCATGAACTGTTCAGATCGATTTTGTTACAATGCGCGTCAAGTCGCGAAAATACTATTTATAACATTAAAAAATGGGGAAAATTCATTTTCAAAAGACCGAAATTATAGATAAGCGAAAATGAAATATTCAAATTCACACGTATGTACTGTATTAAGTAGAATAGGTTCAAAGTCTTGAATAAAAATATATCACCTTGGTAAATTCAATCTCGAAACAGTATCACGATATTCTAGACATAATGTCAAATAAATGAACATGTTTAATTATTTAAATTCGATATTTTCAAAGTATGCTGATAAAATGATTCGAACAGACTATTGACTGGACTCTCCCCCTCCTCCCCTCCCAACCCCCTTTTAACAGAGAAGTTTGCTTTAACGGGGTAGAAATTTAAGTTATGTATGCACCTAACAGCAACAATGCAAACCAAATTATAATCTACTAACAAAAATATACACAAATAGATAAATTTGATGACAGAATGATCTAGCTTTTAGGTTGCTGCTTTTATAATTGAATTCGATCAAATGCAATTCAAATACATCAGACTTTTTCGCAACAACTAAGTAATGTTCAGGTGATGTATATAATTAAATAAAAACGTAACTAATTACAAGAAATTAAATTTTTATCGTAAAAAAACCGGTTCCGACTAATAGTACACGTTAACGCTAGTGTTGTATTTTAAAATTAGAAAAAAAAAGTTGTAGATAGTTGTAGTAATTGTAAAGCATTTAATTACTTACCGTATGATTTTTTTCATAAAAAATAGAAGCTTTCGTAAACATTAGAATGTATAATATCTGTCTGGTTACTTTTTCATTTTCAGTAAATACTTAAAAGTTATTAAATAGACCTGTGAACCGAAAAGATTTGTGTGTATTGTGTAATGTATAATCAAACAATTTTAATCAACTTATTTAAGAAGCTTACAAAATAATAGAAAAAATATTGAAAATTATTGGAATTTACATATGCCATTTATAGGAATCAGAAATTATTTTCAGTTGTATTTCAGTAAATAATGAAATAAACGAAAGTAAAGATTAATGCAACAATTTTGAAAACTAAAACTCAACGTATACAGTTATACACATATATTCTTAGAGAACAACGTATGTTCTTAAAGAATACTACAATTCTTCTTTCATTCTTTCTTCGGAAATCGAAATTGAATGAATAGATTAAAATAAGTGTGCATTAAAATAAATTAGTTTGAAAATTGTGGATAATATGTAAAATAATAACGAAAATCAGTTACTGTTTGTCTTCATTATTATTATTTTTTTTTTAAGAAATAAAGTACTGTACAAAAGAAAGTTTGCCGGAGGACATAAAAAATGAACAGAGAACGATAAACATAGGATGAAAAAACGAATATAAATTTTTATAACTTTTCTTTTATCCAATGAAATCATCAGTCGTTGCAAACCTTCGTACTGTCATCATTTGCGCGCAGAAAACAATATATAATCGCACTTAAAATTTAAAAAGGACGTAAGAGCAAAGAAAATTAAAAAAAAAACAATCGCTTGCGCTTTCGTTTTCTTCATGTTCCTATTTTTTGGTGCTCTTAATAAAAAAGTATCTTGCATACTTGTACTTTCATTCATTAAACATACGTATACACGCAAATAAAATGTAAATTCACGCAAAAAAGAAATACAGGTATTACTAAGAAGAAATGAATTTCTCACTATATGATACATAAAACTTTCCTCGCGGAACTTGCACTTTTCATTTATTATTATTAATATTATTAATTATTAATAATAGAATAATAGTTTGTTATCATTAATAATAATCGTCGTATTAATAATGATGAATTGTAATCGCGCGAGACTTCATCGAGGGATAGAAATGCCAACGAAGGCGGCGATTAATAAGTTCACCGATACCGAATTTTTCACTTTTTTCGCCTATTTTATGCACATTATGTGCATTTGCTCTATCGTATGGCACACATATCTCTTTGCAGTTTCTTCCATTATTCCGAGGCAGAAAATTTACGAAGAGTAGTGGTTCTTTCTTCCCCCGAATATATTGAAACACTATATGCCGCCCAGCGCTTTGTTGACATATACATCTCTTATTCTTATTTTGTTTACGTTGTTGTGTATCGTAATTACTTAATGTTGTATATATCTTCATGTTTCTTTACAATATCTCTCTACAATATTTTTAAAAAATTCGAACGCACGTATTTAACAAACCACAAGTATTGTAAAACTTTGAAAACGCAAGTAACAAAGCTCGACATACGATTCTTATGCACATTTACTTATCGGCTGCTTGTCTCTTTCTCATCATGGGTGGTCATTCCTTTCCGTTGGCAACAAATGTTGTATAAAATATTCTAAGGAGCGTATTTTTCCTTTACGTATTTTGAAATCAAACAAAACTTTCAAGTATCAATCTCCTTGACTACTAGATGCCAACGGAAACAGTTTATACAAAATTATTATTACGCACAATGTTGGTGAAAGACATCAATATTTAAAATTCGCTAAGAATTTATCCATATAATCTACAGGACTTTATCGTATAGATATTTTCGTCTTTTTCGACGTGTCGCCGTAAGAGATGCATCTGGCTCCACTGATGCTTTTACAGTTTCTTATCCGTCTCACAATCCTAAAACGAGCATATTCTACTAATAATGAGCTATCTTTAACACGAATATATCGAGAGTGAGTCGAACAATTCTCCGAACTTTACATTAAATTGTCTATAAAAGGCAATTTTCCGTTAATATTCTTACCCCACGTGTACGATTGAAATTCATCATCTAAGTTTGAAGCGTGCAATTTTTATAAAATAAATGTAAAATCTGAACAAATAAGTTTGAATCGTGTAAAAAATTATATTCTTCCAAATTTTGTGTTCAGGCATTACAACAAGCACTTAAAACTTTCATTATTTTAATTAAACGCGAAATCGTTCTTTATTTGGCGTAATACAATAGAAAATCTAAATTACTAATTGACTTTCACACACTGTTGAAGATATTTTCGGTATTATTTTATGATCTTAATACACTTAAATTATTAGAGCTTAAGAAATGCAATTTCTCGTTTTATCATACATTACGTTTTCTTCTGTTAATACATTAGGATTCGAAATAACGGAAAGATTGCCCTTATCTTCGCTTTAAATGTTACATATTTTTACAATGAATAATTTTGAATATTGCTTGAAAAGCAATGCCCGACTTTTATTTTCCAAGGAAGTCGCGCGCGATCGCTATTCGTATAGTTTCTTTTTCTTCCAACCAGGATTACTCGGCTCACCCTTTGTTTTGTACGCGCTTTATTTATAACAATGACAAAAGCAAAAGCGCGTACGAATTTTGCGAATTTTTCGATTGATATCTGTTGAAATTTTTATTTGATTTTTTAATCTAACATACTTTCTAAATCTAGTTTTTAGATAAATTGACAAGATTTATCTGAAATTGAAATTAAATTGTGATAATAATCTTTCACAAACTTATTTTAATAAAAGAAATTATACAATTTAATTCGTATAATTGTTCATTATATATAGATTTGAATCATATTATACAAAAGAAAATTAAGTTTGATCGCATATTTATAAAATAATTAACGAAATAATACATTTATCTGTAATTTTTTTGCAACAACAAACATCAATCGAAAAGTTTCGCTGTTAATACATTTCGTGAGTTACGAAGGTCGGGACGGCCTGTACACACATACCTAAAATCTTAATTATTAACTGCATATTACAGGTATTACATAATATTTAAAGACGATGCTGAATGTTATTTACTAAATTATTCATCGCGACTTATGAATGAACTTACAATTTAATATTATGTACAGTATATACAGATCCTTTGTCTGGCGGTTAATATATTTGACATTCATTGATTTTTAGGAATAACGTCAAGTGTTTTTCTATTTTGAATTCCATTGGAAGAAAAAGCGTGTGAACATGTCTTAAGTTATTTGCTTTTATAATTTTGCATTTTCCTTCCTCAGAATATTGTTTTCCTGATTCAGAAAAACTATTTTTAGTTTCCTTATTTATATACTTCGACCCTTGCATATGCGTGAGTGTATTTATGTTAAAATATTAGCTGATTTCACGCGTTTTCATCATTGCTAAAAATTGGCTAACTTACACAGCGAAGTTCGCGGGATCTTTGTGCGGGTTTTTGTATTAGAAAAGAAAACAGATATTTTCTGTTAGACAATTAAACGTCGTTTTTATATTTGACTTACTTGTTATTCCCGCGACACTCTCGCATTATAGAAATACGTCAATATTATCACATCGCGCATGTAAAACGAATCGGAAGGAAAAATGCGCCCTAAAGTACGATTAGCCGTTATATCGCTCTTAAATTGTTTTTCTATCGTTACATCATTAGTCTTCAACTTGGTCAAAACTGCACAATAACCGAATGCATCAATACGAGCAAAAGTATGAGTGTTATGACGCAAATAGAAGATAATCAAACATTTCCCATGCAATATTGTACAGCTTATCTTAGATTTTACTTTCTACTAACGTTTAATCACACAAATGAAACGCTTATTCTTAATTTAGCTTATATATATATATTTATAAAGGGAACATTCGTATTATCAGATATAATCTGATTACAATCCTAAAACGTTCTTGCTTTTATACGTTTACTCGATGTAGTTGACAAAAAGAAAGCAATTTAAAAATATTCTGATTAATAATTACTACAGAACAAATTTTCAAAATTTCTGTAAATTAATCTAAACAAAAGACGTACAATTGCTTATCTTGTAGTTTAATTTAATACCAGTAGTACTGATCAAGTGTTTGTTTGTATTCAAACCAATTAATTCAATTTAGTATGAAATAACTACTAAATCTGTGAATGAATTTTCGTGTTACTTGATTTCTCGGACGGAAAAGTAACACATTGTGTCGAAACGTTTTAATTTTAAAACGTATTAAAGTAGGGCTTCTTTTTTAGCCGCTGAATCAAATTTTCCATTTCTTATTTTTAAATACTTCAAATCGCTGTGAAATTCTTATAAGTAACTAAAAGATAAACAATAATTTTTAACAAAATATTATTAATACGATAAATCTCTAGTAGAAAATTTTTGAATTTTTATGATAAAATTGATACAGATCTATATTTATCAAAATCTGCATCGTGCAACAAAGACTTATAAAGTCACTTTATTTCTATGCATAAAACTTTGATCACGTCAAACAATGAAAAAAAAAGAAAAAAATAAAAATAATATGCTGCTGAAAAATACAGTCACGCCAATGGTTAATTTACAAGGTCTTTGCTCTTGGCAAATGATTTTTTGTCTTAAAATCAACTTGGATAGCATTCACAGTACTGATGGCAAGTTTGCACAGAATTCATGTTCACTATAACAAATAAAGAGCTTATAATGTTTAAAACTCATCGTCTACCAACACACTGAGATCGTTTGAAACACAAAGCACAAATCGCTGCTTTCGTTAACTCTTTACTTGGACGTGGGTGCGGTGGGCTGATGTTGTTGACCGGTTGCCGCAGCCATGGCGAGCCTCGTTTGTTGAGCTGAGGATGAAGCAAGTAATTCCTTGCAGTAGGCGCTGATTTCGGGCTGCAGAAAGGCGGCGGCCGCGGGGTTGGGCGCTGCTCCTCCAGGGCCCATAGGCCCGGAGAACAAGCCATTGTAGAAGGCCGAATAGTACATAGGATCAATCATTGGCAGGAACTTGCCGGCTGCTGCGGCGGCTGCTGCCGCGGCCGCAGCTGCTGAGGGTGACGATCCATTACTCGTTGAAGCGACAGCGAATTGGTGTGCTAAGTATGGCGAAGGACTACTTGCAGGCATTGCCGGTATAAAGCCTGTGGGTAAGCTTGGTACACTATGCCTTCGTGACATCTCAGCATCCCTACGATACAAAGAATTAGTATTTTGCAATCATCAACGAGTCATCAATCAAGATTAAAAAAGTGTTTTAACAAATGCACAAACCTTGACTGCTGCTGTTTTGACAAGGCTGCTGAATTAGCTTCTAATCTTTGTTGTTGCTGTTGCTGCAACGTCATTTTATCACTTTCGCTTGTTCTGCGTTGATGTTCTTTACTAGCGGATTCAGCAGCGGCTCTTCTTTTGTCAATAGCCATGTTTTGATAATTTCCTATATGACTGGATTTTCCGTAATTAGACGAAGATCCCGCATTTAAATGGCTCAAATTAGGTATATTCGGTATAACCGGATGATGATTACTAGGACCACTATTTGTTGAGGCTGGCTTTCTTGGAGTATATGGCGAAACTGGCTCTGCCGGTAGCCTTATACTAGGAAATTTCCCGTTTAAGTGGTGTTGCTGCTGCTGTCTCCTTTGTGCGGGTATCGTAGGTGTCACCTATAAAATTATACTTGTATTAGGCAATATTATGCAAAGATTGGTTTTACTTAACAACTACACAAATAACATTGTGTGTAATACAATTTTATTATAATTTTAAGTGAAATTATGAAGAAAGTTTATGGAAAAGTTATTATAAGTACCACATTATTGTTTCTTGGAGGCGGACTAAGCTGTGGTGGTCCAACTATGTTTCCAGCAGTTTTCTTTGGACTGACCAACGTAATCTCGAGATTATTTGTAGCCATCGTACGACTATCTAAGACATTCGCATACGCAGCGGGACTCGGAGGAACACTACCCGTGACGAATTGGTTTTTACGCTCGGCTTGTGACTGTGCAGTTGGTTTATTGTTCACTTCCTTGCATAAGTTTGAAGCGACACTGATGCGTGGATGGTGAGGTTGATGATCGGTGTACTGTTGATGATTACGAGTCTCGAGGTTTAGAGGCGTAGGTCGCGGTACTACTGGTACCCTCACAATCTCTAAGTTTGGTCGTCCATAAGTCGGACGTTCGTTGGGCCCCGATACTTTTTGTGTAAGATCCAAAACGCCTGAAGCGTTAGCATCCACGTTACTACCAGTATTATTACTACACCGAACGTTTGGTGCCGAGAGAATGCTATTAAGAAAATTTCAATTTTAATTTATTACAGCAACTAGAAATTCGACATTGAATGGAAATATTTTGAATATCTAAAGACTATATCTATCTTTTTATTAGCTTAACAAGTGATTAATTTTTTTTTCAAAAAATCAAAATTATTTTAGGAAAAACAAGATTGATTTAAGCTTTGGATAAGCAAAAAAAAAATTAGAATACTACTTGAAATAATCATATATCTTGAATGTTCATTTGGTAACGAAACAAATTAATACAAACCTTGGAGTTCTGGGTATGTGCGGTGGAGTAACCATCGCAGGTATGTATTTAGGCGTAACAAGAATGTCTTTCGGATTACCATAGACCATTTTCTCATTATTGCCAAATATCGATCTGGATTGAATGACCTTGTGGGGTAAAGGTGATCGACCGTTTGGTAAAGGTGGTGGTACAAAGCGATGGTTATTCGTCTGAGCTGCTGTTGCTGCAAGCGAATGTGGCACAGGCACGTTGGCGTTTGCGTAGAGCTGCAGAAGTGTGGCATTGTTCGAGTTATTTCCAAGATTGATAATCCGGCTGTTGGCGGTTGGCGATGTTTGTAAGCCCGTCGGCGATGTAGCAGTATTGGGCTGACTATTCGATTGACCCTTTACCGGAGTGACTGGTAGCTGCGGCTGCTCCAAGTTTCTGGGCATCATGTGCCCAATGTCTGGAGTTACAGTTACGTTTATCAGTTTGGGTACAACTGCTGTTTGTGGCATAACGAAGTCAGGACTCGTGGAAGATCTGCCATCTTCCTGCTTGATAGGAGATGCGATGCTGACGGCAATCGTAGGAGTCGTTAGAGATGACGATGACGAAGCTGTGGTCGAGGTCGAGGTCGAACTTGCACTAGTAGTCGTTGTCGCTGAAGAAGATACGAGCGCGTTGACTGACGTGGTTACTGTTGGTTGAATGACACTTGGTCGAGCATCTAGATTTTGGCGAACAGAAGTTTAATTACAATTAATACCTATTTTCATGTTTCTGTGAGGAAAATCTTGCAAAAGCATTCACATTGTTTGTATTAGCAGTAAGAAAAAAAAAGAGTAATTAATGACATACCCAAATCAACTGCTGTAACTTCGAGGCCACCTTCGCGAAGGATTTCTAATTTTCGTTTCTTGAAGCTTGGAATGATAAGTTTGTCCCTGGTGCCCGGCTCGCTTTCGGTTTCGAGATCAATGACTTCGGGAGAGCGAGGCGCGACAATGGCTTTGTCCGCGAAAATCGTGCTCTTTTCCTCAAACAGAGGGATATTCTCCTTTCCTTGGGCGAGGAGGCTCGTTTGCTTCGGGTCGAGCTTTATCTCCTTCATATCTTTCTCTGGCGGAGGTGTAAGCGTCACGACTGTCGTCGCATTCGTGGCCACAGTACTCACGGGCAGTCCGGGCGGTGAACACGCTGGCGGTACTTGGTGCGTTATGAGAGGACTATTGAGTTGCCTCTCGAGGACGCTGTGCTGCGTGCTGGGATTCGTCGGTGTGGTTGAGGCTGGCGGGGTACTCGTCGGCGAGGACGCTGCCGACGACGATGTGGTAGTGTTTGACGTCGTCGTCAGCAGAGAAGTCGGTGAGCTGGGCAGTTGTTGCTGATTGGCAGGCTGTACTGGATTGCTGGTCGCGATTATTGTGTTAAGGGATTTGAGACGCTCGGGTTTTACCCGTACACTACGTAGCGACGACGTCTTGCCTGGCTTGTCTCCTGGCAGAAATGGCTGCAGCAAAGACAATCGAATGTGTTATCTCGTGAAGCAATTAATAATTAATACATAATTGGGGCAAAAAACAGTAGCAGTCTGCAGGTACATACCGAAGTCGAAAGAATTGACTGTAGAGGAGGAGGCGTAGCCGTAGTGTTGGATGCCTCGGAGGGTGGCGGTGTGACCGAGACCGGTGGACTCTCGGTTTCTCTCTTCACTTCGACCGAATCCTCTGATACATCCGACGTACTGGGTGTCTTGGCGCGTCTGCCACCCTGGTTTGGCCTGACCTTTGTCTCCTCGCCCTTCTGATATCTCTCGTATGGCAGCAACAACCTGAGCCAAACAGACAATCGGTATAGCGAACGCTCTCACTTCTTGAAAGCCGTTTAGAAAAATTCGAAAAGTGCCGGTAGTACTTTATACTGACCTCTCGTAGTGCCTTCTCGTTATCGTCGCCGCGCTCGTCGAGCCTATGTTGCCGCCCATTTCGTCGTAGATTGTTTTCCAAAGGCGATTGGCGCCAACTTTGTCGTAACCGCCCAGTTCGTGAACTTTCGTGTAAAACAGGAACAGGTCGACTGCGAATGAAATTAAAATTTAGTATTCATGCAGTATTGATCCACTTAACTAAGTAGCTGCGTTTTAAAAAGGAACTTGTCGAGCTGCACTTACTCTGTCTGTAGCCGAGGAGGGGCATCTTGCCGATGGGTGTATTGCGCGAGGACATGAAGCCATTAATATCGTCTAGGAATCTCTTCTCCTCGGGGCTGACTTTTCGGTCGCTGCGACGCGCTACACTAGCGGCTGACGGTCTACCCGAAGACTGTCCGGACGACGAGCTCGAGCCCTTGGACGTTGAGGCGGCTGCCGACGAAGCTACCGAGGCTTCGCTCTCGTTGCTCGACTCGCCGGCTGGCGATACACTGCGCTTTTTGCGCTTTCTCCGAGGCCGTCCTTTTAATTTTGGCGCTGCAATCATAGCATTCCATTTTAGTAAACAGGTATATTTTTTTACAAAATGACTGTGTCATTTTCAATCGTCTAGTGCGGAGTCTGCTGAATCAAGGAGAAAGGCACCTCTGACGATCTCAACAAGTTTGATGGAACAGCTACTTACGAGTCTTACACCTCGAATAAAAATTGTCGCGGTTATGATTGTTCGTGGCGATCTTTTTCAATCGACTATAATTCAAGAGCGAGGCAAAAAATTCGAAATTTTCAATACAAATAGGTGAATTTACATGAAAACTGTTATTTTTCAAATTGCTGTAATTTCGTGTGCAAAGTGAAAGGCAAAAATTGCATGACCTCTTATTTTGAAGGTAAAGGCACAACTTATCGAGTGTCCGAAACGCATTGTAAATGAATGTATGCACATACTGTATCCACTAATGAATGTCTGCGAGATGCTATAAATAATTGAAGAACTATTTATGAAACAGCGATTATTGAGTAGTGAAGAATAAGTTCGCCTACTGGAAATTATCCGTAAAGAATAAAAGAGAATAAATTAAAAACAAGAATAATAATAACAATAATTAAGAGACCATCGATAAGAAATGGGTATTTGCTCGTTTGACTCAACTAACACCGAAAACCTATAAATGTATACGGCAGCAACTACTGAATTCTCAGAAAACACGCCCCGAGTTATTTTAAATCTGATTTTTTCTTCGAGGCAAGTTAACTCTCCGTCTCGGCCGAATCTCGATTAGGATCTTTTTCTTGGTACTATATACAGCAGTCTGCGGCGGACATTAAAGTTGATTTCGTTATAAGCGTATTCAATTCTGTTCAGTATAGCGTTTAGTTTGTTTGTACACAAATGACAGATATTGTGCTTCTGCATTACGCGCTTGGGGGGGAAATTTAGAGGTATTATAACAGCCTTGATTCTTTTGTTTAATCATAAATGTCCAGAATTGACGCTGATGAAACTCTCTGTTAAAAACTAATCCTATACGTAATTACTCGGAAATTCTCTGTGCTCATATATTTTTGGTAACACGACTGCTGCAGTATAGGATATCTCTGGTCAATCATGAGCTGCAAGTGCAGCACGAGAATTGACATACTCATAGCAGAACGAATTGAGTGCAAAGAAAATTCTTTCGAGCAAGTTTCTGATAAGTATCTTACGTCGAATTCGCGATGGTACAGAATTGGCACTACGGTTACTGTACACTTATTCTGCGAACTGCGTAATTAGGATCATCGTTCATTCACAAAATTGTTCCGATAACGTTAAGCTAACACTTTCGTCGGGGATAAGGCATAGACCGAGATCTCTTGTAAAATCGAGAGTAACGTAAAAATAATCAAATAGAGCAGTAGAAACGCTCTAATCTCAATAGACAAGTATCTTCCACGATCGAATTGCGCAGATTCGCGTAAAACATGAGAGATCTTGTAAGTACTCACTTTTGCCGGCGCGCTTATCGAACTCGAGCTTGACAACCCGGTTCTCGCGGATGGTCATTATTATCGCCATTGCTCCTTCTCCCCGATCAGCCTGATGCAGCTGCACTCGCTCGAAATCACACGACGAATGACCGACAAAAACAACGTATTACAAGTACAACGCAGTGCTCTCGTGGCTCGTGAAATACGTACTTATATGCACACTACCGGTGCGAACACCCGAGTGCGTAACGTAGATCGTCGCGTATATAAGTACACAAGTATAGCCGCGAGCGCGACCACGTGCTGCGCCGGGCCTCAATCGTCCGTCTCTGACTCGGCGCGTGTGTATACTGTGCGCAGACTGTGTGCTGGTGCCTGCGTGCGTATTAGCCGAGGCTTACACGCACGAGCACGACGGCGGCGGCTAGCCAGCGTATACGTATCGCTACACACCCATATACCTATATACGCCGCTGGTAGGTATGTGTTATAGCGCGAAACCGGCGGCAACACGTGCTTTGTCGGCGCGGCGCGCTCTCGTCTCTCGCATCGGCTCGGGGAGAGGGACGGTCACGTGGTGGGCTGCTGGCTCGAGCGCGCGGAAAGAAGTCCTGGAAACACGTGTTTCTCTCTGTTTTTGTTGGAAAATTAGAGCCGCGACGGACAGTCGACATTTCCGTAGAATTATGTATTCCGTAGAATTAAAGATTTCATCGATTTCGCAGCTTATTTCAGACTCTTTTGAATAATCGCACGGGTCCCCGACGATGTTTACTGCGCTATTGTCGCCGTCGTATACGAGCGCCATCTAATTCAGTTGTCAATGCTTGGCATTAGTTTGTTACACTTATGCGTGTGTAGGGTTTGCAAAAGATGCGCGTAATCTTTCGAGCACCACGAGTAATTCTTTCCGAGCTCAACGCGGACTTTTATAAATTATCCCATTGGACATGCAATCAGACTCGTCCATCTTTCCGTATGCAAATCCAGATCTGGGTCGCGATATCTCTTATCTCAAACTTCAGAAGTTATACCTGAGCTACTTCAATTTAGCCTGAGCATTATGAAAGAGGCTCTTTAGTCTTTACAGATCAGATCTTTTGCGAAAATTATTTCGAACTTTTAGAAACGTTCCATATTATCACATTCGTTTATAATAATTCTTTTCCTCACACTGCAGATGCGATGTATGTGCATATTTCAATTTTTCATGGAATATCAAAGTCGTAGATAGCAGTTAAGCGTCTCAATATGACATTTGAATTACAAGATTTTGAGGTATTCATTTATAACGAAAGATACATATATAACGCTTACAGTGCATATACAGCAAGCTATAGATTTGATGAATCAATATTCAAAAAAGCAAAGAATGTACTTTTTTACGTTTTTTTATGGTAGACTCATCAAAGCTATAGCTTGATTATTTATCATGATATGTTAAATTAATTTTGTAGGCATCACTAAAATTGTACAATTTCATTATCAGAGGATAAAGTCAACGTAAAATGTCTAATGAAGCAGTTACCGCATAAGCAAGGAAAGAGATCGAAAAAGAGAGATATAAGGAAAATAAAATATCGGACTAAAGATTTCGACGTTATCTTACCTGATACGAATAAAAAGAAAAAACAAAAGAAAAGGCCAATATCATCATCACCACCACTTGTATAGTTTTAGACTAAAGAAGCAGGACTTAAAGTACTGTTCAAGAGATTGCCCAGACAAGGCTGTATCACACTTGATGAAGGCGAATTAAGATTTACAAAATCAAATGAGCTGGCACGATAGAGAAAATATCGAGGTGCAAAAAATTCAAGAAAAAAATGCGTCCCGTTTTGTAAACATATAGATAGTATATAGTACATTGGAGAAGCTCTCCACGCGATGCTTACCTAAATGATTGCAAAGCAGCTCATGCGTCTCGAGGTCCGGATAGTCGAAGGTGTCCCTGCAGAAGAGCACCCGTGTGCCGGGCACAGCCGTGAAGCCTCCAAGTGCAGCGGCAATGGAGGAGCAAAGCCACGAAGGCTCGGAGCCGTCCAGCCGTCTCAGCAGAGCTCGATAGCGACAGTACCTCGGGTACGAGAGGACGACGACTTTGGTCTGGCTGACCGAATCGCCGCGCCGCGTCGACAGGGCGTCCAAGTCCTTCTGGTGGCGCTCGACGTCCGAGAAGTCGATGCCGGGATCCGACAGCACCTGAGGCTGCGGACTGCTGTCCGGCGAGGACGACGGCGTCGGCGGATAGGAGACCTCCCGACCCCACGACCATTCCAGCGACGGGGACAGCCATGTCACCAGGTCGTGCACGCGCACCACCACTTTCTCCGAGATCGTCAGTACTTCGTCCTGTTGGCAGAAGAACATTTTTTTTCTTGTCACAACTGACTGTCTCAAGTCTGTTTTTATTTATTTTTTTAGTGTGCGAGTAGAGGTCTTTTCGATAGCAAGGTTTTCGTGCGTAAAAATGATTTAAAACACACACACATTTTGTTACTTTGCGCAGTGTCAAACTGGCACAAAAATGCAGAGTCGTAAAGTTGTTTTCGCACTCTAAAAACTATAATTATTGAATAGTATACTTGAATCACTTTCAGAAGTGAAAATCATATATAAAAAAGTAAAAAAAAACAATTGAGGAGTAATGAAAACTAAGAAAAAAGACTATTAGAAAAATATGTTGTTTCTTTTTGCGGTTCCCAACGGTTTGCGTCGCATAGCTTTCGAAGGTACTCAATGTGCTCCGTTTCATTTTTTGTTTCACACGCACTTGGCTCATTCGGTAGCTATGCCATGCGGTCCTCGCGCTAACCACCGTGAAACAGAAAGCAAAACACATAAGAGGCTCATTCAGAGCTTTCAAATGTTATGTGACGCCGACCTCGCACGAACCGCCGTAAAAAGGAAGACAATGGCCCTAGTTTCACGTTCTCTCAAATCTCTATCTCTATATTTCATACGCGTGTAGTTTCTAGGTAGACTAAATAAAGTTATCTTTCTGCGTTCTGTCGAACGTACCGATGAGCTACGCGCAGTTTTCATTAAAACTGTTGTCAACGTATTTTTAAGATTTATTAGTTTAAAAAAACGAAAAATTTAATTTAATAATGGGACAAATTTAATTTAAATAATGGTACGAGACAATGCTATGAGTTTAAAAATAAGTTGAAGAACGTGAAACGAGATTTTGATACCAAATTGAAGCCGTATTCGAAGAATAATAAAATCTAAAAATGTTATCTTTACTTTTATTACACTAGATACAAGTATTATATGACCAGTCTAATTAGAATCTTCATTTTAAAAGTAGATGAAATGAATTTTAATTATCGAAGATTGCTTGAAGTGAAATTCAAAAATTTATTTTATCATTTTTTTTAATTTTTCAAAAATATAGCCATTCCACAATATCAGTTAAAATTGTACAGTTTCATTCAAATAACGTTTAGACTGGGAGGTTACAATTTAGAATTGCAATAAAATTTTGAAAAAGATTCTTCTACTTTCAAGCTCGATTTTTGCCTTATCGATTGCGCAGAGATATTGTGATACCAAATCAGCCATACATATAGCGGTCTCAGAAAGTACGGAATAAAAAATCTTAATTAAATGCATGCAAACTACCTGCGGAGGAATAGTAAGCGGGAACTCAATTTGCAGTTAACTCCAACATTTTTAAAGCGTGATAATTTAACTTTCCTCGCGCTAAACTAATTTAAAATATGATAATGAGCTGGGTGATATTATCTATTCATACTAGAATCGCTCGTCATAAAAGTTACGTGATTACATTCGTGTGCGTCGATAAATTTATCGCGTTCTATAATTTTCGGACTGACATAAAAAAACAAAAAACAAAAATTACACAAATCAACATGCAATTTAACTGTGTTTAAATATATGCCTGACAAAGGAAGAGCTTCATCTTTATACCGCAACAAAAGAAGCCTCAAGACAGTGGGAACAAACAAGTAAATCTTGAAGTAAGTTTTGTTTCTTGAGAATAAAAGTTTGAAGCCATAGCTTTTTGAAAACAAAAAAAAAACGAAAATGAGTTATGCCCAAAGTACGTAATGCTATGCAGTACACTTTACATCACAGTTTATCGAGCACACGCATTACGAGCGTTAACCTTTGTACTCCCGGCGCGCTGCATACATTGCGTCACTTGAATATTGCGGTGTCTTCGCACGAAACAGCCACACGAGCGACTATACAGTTTGACGAGCTGAAATAACAATGAGCACGCGCTGCTTGGTGCACGTATTTATGCTGTAGTACACAAGGTGCGGCTAAAAATTAGTTGCGACAGAGATGAAGATTTAGTACAAAAAATGCTGATAATGCAAATAATGCAGGCCCGCCTATCCCGCATGCATGCGGGTATTATCCCCGCGGCAGAACTTATTATACAAACATATACGAATCTTATCTGCGACAATTTGCGAGTAAGTAATTGAACAGTATTTCTATGCTAGAGAGCACACCAATAAACGAGCCAACAAAGAGCTGCTGGTTCTGTTGTGCACCGATTTATATGCAGAGCTTTAAAATAAAAAAAAAAATAAGATAAAAAAAAACACAAAACAAAACAGAAAGAAAAAAGAGCAAACACCGCTCTGGCAACGACATGGCATTGTTGCTGATTTCTATTGTTCAATATTTATTTTTGTAGACTGTATAAGATGTAAAATGTCGACGTTGTATGTATAATAAAAATCATTAGTATACGATAGCTTGAATTGTCATGAATATTAACAGCTTGTACAGACTGCACTCCCTAGATGTGCCACAATAAAAGCACGTAAATGTAAGGGCAAACTGACCAGTCATTACGGTGATGTTTTAACCCCGTCCCTACGCGTTTCATGGTTGCGATCACACGTACGAGTTTCCATATGTTTGATTTGCGGTCGTATCAAAACTCATTTCTGACTACGTATCTATGTAATTCGAGAAAAGGCATTTGCTACCCAGACAGACGTTTACGCGTATGGTAAAGTATGAATTGCATAGTTGAATTTCACTTCTCTTGCTCGTTTTCCCATCAGAGATATTACCTATTTTTCTCGTCGCTCGTTTGGAATTTACAGCCATGTGAGATGAATACCCATTGCAGAAGGTGTACCTTCATTTTCGAATTTTATTTATTTAATGGCAAAGCATCACTTTGATCGTAAATATGTAATTGCTTTAATATAAAAATCATTCGCGCGTGTGTAACTATACTGCATGGTTCATTATGAAATTTAAATTAAAAAAATAATATTCCATTTAATGATTCTTTATTCTGGAAAGCACTTACTGCTTTTTTTAGTATTTTCTGCGTAAATCTGCAATACTTTTTGCAATACTTTATAACAAATTTTAATCACTTCGGCGTTCGTTACGTTTGAAATAGGAGTGACACATTGCAAATCCATTGAAAATATCATTTTTAAAATGGATTACGAGAACTGTCATAAAAAAATGTATAAAGTAAATTTATGATGTTATAATTACAACTTTTAGGAGAACAGCAATAGTCTATGAATTGAGTATATTTTCTAATATATAGGCGTAGTTGAAATATACAATATTTCAAGTCGGTTATGTAAATATTTGTCCCCATTGTTAACAATTCTCGTGAGAGATAACATGTGCACGTGTGTGAATTGTGTATGCGGGGACGTAATACAAGGAAGAATTGTGAAATAAAAGGCTATTTGCACACAGGTACTGTTCAATAAGCGTGCATGTATTCATGTAAGGTTCCAGCATAGGATCGAGGGAAAAATCACCGTCCATTTCCCTGCCGTCACTATGCATAAAAAAAAATTTTCTCACCGATCCAATTATATGCTTCTGCATAAATTTCATTTTAACTTGATTAATATTTAAAAACAATTTCTAGATACTTATCCAGTAAAATGAACTTAATTAAAAGTAATTGATCATTTCAAGCAAAGGTTAAATTAAAAATTATTGTAATTTATAAAAAAATTTTGATAAAAAAGTCTGCGTTTGGTTCTTATGCGATCGATATTATTTTAAGAGAGTGAATTGAAAAATTAACATAAGTAACAAGTTACATTATTATCATAATTTTTGGAATATAATTTGTAAAAACTGAATAAACTATACATTTACTGGAAATATATAGCCCGACTTTTTCATTAGTAATTCACTGCATTTCATGTGCATAATGTAAATTCATCCGAACGTGTACGGCGGCGACCGTCACATACGATGATTATTTCATAATTTATTTAGCAAATGATGGAACCGGTATCCTCAATAGCAAATAAGTTAATAAGCAATTCACTTCGTTAAAATAAAAAGCGTGGTGCATTGCCTCCAACAAAAGCCATATTCCTGGCAGAAAAAAAGAGAAAAAAAAAATAAAGGGAGCGAACGAGCGACGGGGAGTGCTCGCGCCAAGCTAAAAACAATTGCGCTCTCGTATCGAAAAATATTATAGAGGCACCTGCACAGATATACCCATAAGTTCGCGTATGTGCCTGCACGTGTGTGTATGTGTGTGTGTATATATATATATGTATATATCGATACACACGTACACACGTATAAAGTGTATGGAGAGGTAGCCGAGACTGGCTCGCGCACGGCGCGCCCTGAAAATGTATTGTTCCGTTGCTATGGAGATTCCGCTGGTGGTCTAAACACATCGATAACCTATCAATTTACCGTCGCACACAGAGAGACAGGCACAGTAGAGGCGGGAACGAGAGAGACCGAATATATCGCATCGTCGAAACGGACGGCAATGTGTTGCACGAAGAGACCGCGCTCGGCACAAAATTCGTCGCTAAGAAAAGCTTTCAAACTGCGTTAATGGAAAATCAAGAAAGCTTTGCCTGAGATTTTTTATTTTTCCGCAGAGAAACGGAAGAGGCCGAGTCGCCCTTAAAACTTGGAAAATTATAAAACGACTGCATAAGTGTGAATAAATATTCTGACAAAATGAGTCAATTTTTTTTATTATATACTGTCTTACATTTAATTTGAGTTTGACCAATCCACTTTTGAACGTTCGCTGATGGTCGCGTTGAGATGTATATATACATGGTAATCGACCACTGATTTATCGATTTTGGCACTGTACTTGCACTGGCCGTAGGATTCCAGGCAAATACGAGGCTGAAACGAACTGACCCCTATTGGAAAATGCTTTAAAAATTCTATGATTTTGGGATGAATGCAGGGATTTTCATTTGAAAGGTTTTAGTTAAGAAAATGTCGTAAAAGTTCAAATTGGTTAGCTTTCCACTTAATTGAAAATTAAGTATTTACAAAAATATCGTAACCATTCGAATCACAACTCCCGCGCTTTAATATAAAAAAAGATTGCAGTTATTGAAAACATCTGCTAGCAGGAATCAGTAAAATAAATCGATAAATCTATTACATTCAAGTATTTGTATTCTGCTGCTATGTGGTCTGTGCCAAAACCTATAAATCAGTGTTTGATTAGCTTATTGACAGCAAAGTTCTAAATATGTGTTTAGCATACTTAAAACAAAGCTAAAACAATTTATTTATTTGTTTATTTAGTTTGAATAAACTAACTACATTTTTATTAGAATTTATTTACGCTAATTTATTCACATTTTTATATTTTTCTAGTTTTAAAGTTGACTTGCGTCATAAGAGTTCTTTTCAATACGTTCAGACTTTGTAGTACGAAGATGACATATTTAAATAAAATTATTTATTACTCTTCGCTGTATGCATGACATCAATCGATAACACGTCAATCACTCTTCGATATTTGTGGAAAAATATAGAAAGAGCATGCAGATTTGTCGAATGAGTTTTGATTCGTGACAGAAAAATATTATGCACACAATAATAATCTGTACAATTTTTTGAAAAATCGAAAGAAAATTGTTCGAACATAAGTATACAATAAAGCGCAAAATACTACGCGTTCTATTTCCGTTGCAGTTTTTCACAGAGAAAAATTCAGCAGCAAAAATAGCGGAGAAGATTGACATGGATTCTGCCGAAAAAGGAAGTAAAGAGATGTCGGTTTTAACGATCGCTACGTGGAACACGCTGTGTTGCAGTATTTTCCCATCACTTACAATGTTCGCTGTTTAATCTGTTTTATACACATTACTTTCAATTAGAAAGATATGTTATAGGAGATTTCTGTGCAGTTGGATTTATTTGAATGTCATTATTTTATAATTGGTCTTCATACATCTAATCTACGTCTGTACTGAATATAATAAATATACTTTCTTTTTTATACTTTTATTCATATTACTATATTTTGCATGATCATAAATTCATTTTAATAGCATATATCCAATTATTTTTGTAATATAACTATTACTGGATATCAGTAGTAATAAACACTGTAAATTATGTAGTGGTACTCAAAATAAGAGTTTAGTCATAGATTGTTAACTACTGTAAGTACTGTATAATGAATATATACTATGGACCGTACCTATACAGTATGTCAACACTACTCCAGGTACTATATCATACTATCGTACAACAAATCTATATGTAATACGAGAATTTGCCGCAGTACAGTTTCACTTTATACAGGTAGATACAAATGTAATTGTAAAAAACAAGCAAGTGTATATCGATACGTGTATGTAATTTCAGATATTTATCAACCCATTTTTTTCGTAAAAGTAACAAAGGCAGAGTATAAAAAGTCAACAATGTCATGCAAAGAACTCAGATTATTATTGAGGGTAGTTTTACTTAGCAAAATTGGACGATCGTCTTTCATAGTTAAAGCTAGTAATGAAATTGGAAAACAGTATAGTAATCCACACTTGATCAACTGGCACAACTATAAATTTGCCAGGCGAAAATCGATGGCCCACCGCTGCTGTTATGCTATCGCATAGTTTCAGCGCTGATCTAATGAATAGGCATTAATTTGGAACGTTACACACAAAAGATCAAAAGGCTAAATTGCTTTTATTATGTTTAATAAATATTAACAATTTAAATGAAATTTTTATTTATATATGCAATGCATTAAAAATAAAAACTATCAAAAGAATATTATTGTCAATTGCGATTGCGCGAATAAAGTGTGCTGTCAAAAAGATTAGTATTACAATATCTATAATAAATATAAACAAATAATTAAATTTAAAAAATTAATTAAAAGCAAAGTTAATTGATGATAGGATAGAAAAAATTATTTTTATTCCGTTATCTAACGAAATCTTTTGCCTCCTATAATCACTGTTTCATGTAAAAAAATGCAGAATCGTTCCTCGAATTGTAATTATTTTTCTCAACTATACACAGGATGGTGGGCGTTTCCAATTAAAATTTAGAGATAACAATGAAAATGAAAGCCATGTAAAAGCAAATAGTGATATACAGGGCGGGAGAGGCACTGTGAGATTCCAAAATCACGAGCCAACGTGGATATGCTGCATTTGACACATTCACCAAGCGTACATAACACATTCGTACGAAGTGCATATAGGTAGTCGGGGAGATGGGAACATGTTGGCCTGTCGCGGCAGAGGTGCTCAACCTTTTAAAGTCCATCCGGCATTGTCATTACGCGAGAGTTTCCCTTCTGCTCTTAGTCTTGTCGTGACAGTTATTGCATTTATAGAGCTGCATCGTCTAGGTTTAATAATTCGCTAAAGGTAATTGTTTTAGTTGAACGAATTATATTTACTTGTCCTGCAATTATAGTACACTTAATATTCATAGACACTTGTAAATCGACTGAGTCTCGAAATTTTAAAGCGTCTGTTAGTTAATTCAAAATTCAAAATTTACTAATAACATGACCTATGGTATGTAACGGACTATGGGAAAACAACTTAATTGCTTTTAACTATAATAGCAAAATTACAAAGTACAAAAATCATTAAAAACTTCAAGTTTATTTTTTGAAAAGATAAAATTGTTCAGTTTTTTTTAATTATATTAAAATATTAACTCGGAATGTTGTAAAGTAATTACTAGGTAAAGGAGAGCAAGACACGCTCGTTGCTTGTTATAATTTGTGACAGCTTGCTAACAAACCAGTTGTTTTCTCGTTAACTACATTATGGCGCGAAATTTGAATTATAAATTGACATTCTGCACGACCCCGCAGAGTAAGCAAAGAAAGCCGTTTTTCATCAACTTCAATAAATGAATAGCTTCTAAAGCAGAAGAGGCTACGTGTTTATAAGAATTTGACAATTAGCTATGACCCAACATCGCAAATGTAATTCTCGACAAAATGCCTCGTTATATGCAGAGCTCGCGATAAAAGCCAGACAGCGTTGTCTTTGGTGGATTTACGAGACCACGAATTTCGCGCATACGCGCGCGAGCGCTTGGAAAAACGACGGGTAAAGTATATAGAGCGTTATATAGAGATGTAGAGAAGAGAGAAGGGGAAATTTATCCACGAGCTCGCGCATAAGAGCCTCCGCAAGACATAAATCATTGTTAGATTAAAGCCCTAGGAGCTGTTAGAGCTTTTGCGAAATACCCGGGGTCACCTAAAATCCATCGATGTACACACACGCGCGCGCGCATTTTTTTTTAGGAATATAACCGCGCTGACAATGAGACCGAGTTGATGAATAATTATAGCGAATATGTGCCTCTCGAAAAACTGTTTTGCTGAGAGTGAAATTTCAAAAACTTTTGAATAACTAAAAATTTCAAATTGCCACAATTTTTAGCGTTTGACTACCTAACCCGAATGAAATATTATCGCTCTTAAAAGCGCGAGCATATTTTTCAAGGAAATTTCACGTCGTAAATGAATAATTTATAACCTCGATGAAAAAGCTTAAAAGGTTTTCAGCTGTATCGCGAAATAAGTTTGTATAGCAGTTATTTAAACTTTGTCCCAGCGACACTCAACGAAACTTCCAAAGAGCTCTCGTAAAGGCTAGAATTTCTTGCAATCTTTCTGCATCACTAAATGTCGCAAATACTTCCACGACTATACTTTTACCAGGATGACTCTTTAATATCAATAAAGATTAATACTAAGTGCAAGCATTACAGAAAGTGTACTACGCTTATAATCGCTCGTCTGACTTGTAATACAGGTTCGTCTTCGACTCGTACTCTCAAAGTCTGTATACAACTTCAACCCAAAAAAAATCAACTCATTATTTTTTTCAGTTAACGAGGTACCAGTTTTCCCAGATTAACAACGAACCAATCAAACTTTATTATTCCCAATAAAATTACCAAGTTTGACAAGCTTTTGAAAAGTGCTGACCTACAATCTCTATATAGCTCTCCTCATTATATTCGAGCTTAAAATTGTTCGATCATCGAGGTCCGGTGTAGCTATTGCTTATAGGTTTGTTAGGAGATTTAAAATTAATTCTTATAATGTTGACGAAGATATACACAACTTTTATTGATCATGTGAAACGTCAAACCCGTTGCACTTGCGTTGGAGCCCTGAAACTACATTTCCTTGTTACACACAGAGAGAGAGAGAGAGAGAGAGAGAGAGAGAGAGAGAGAGAGAGAGGGAGAGAGAGAGGAGGGGGTTAACGAATGTTCCTTTAGGCAGCTCCTATCGCGCTGTGTACGTCCGATCGCACATCCCGTTCTATGCATACAAGCAGATACATATAGATACCTAAACAATATATAGCATTACGTAAATGAGGTCCCTGTTGAGTATATTATATATGTTCTACCAAATTCATATGGATATTATGACCTATGAAGTAGCCAAACTATTTGAATGTATTGCGGTGATAATCACATGAAAATGTTTACAACACCGAGAGCAATGTATAGTAAACATTGTCAGAATTCTTCCACAAACTTTAATTAGTATGTGATCACCGACAGCGAAACATTTTATAGGTAATGTTATTGACAGCTTTACAGAAATGGTTTTTGAAATTATTGTACTAAGAATGTAACAAAACAATTACGATTAAAACTAGTTATGTCAGTGTAAGGTGCAATTAACAATTAACATTCGATTCAAGTAGAACAGTATTATTGATTCAACGAAATTAGTTTAGAAAGTTTCAATGTAAAAACGATGTTTTCTTAGTGTCATGAGAATTCTGTATACAAACTTGGGCATCTATCTATTAAAAAAGGTTAGGTCATTATTCATTAAAAGTTACAAGTTTCCAACCTCCAACAATGATGCGATTTACGTCCATTTAAAATGATGACGTAATTGCTTTTAATTATTCTCCGTGCACTAAATTGCCTATTTGATTATACTTTCCATCACGTCTGCACTTTTCTTCTACATTGTATTCGAGCTGTAGTACACATACCGTTCAAATTTATTTGCCGGTCTAGGTTGCAAGCGTCGTAATATTGATTCGTGTCGGGTCTTCGCTCGGTCCTCGCAGATAACGGCTTTCTAGAAAGACGATATCCGTAAACCCTTGGAGGAAACGCTTTGCTTCATTGTCTACCTTGACTAAAGTGCTTCGTAGCATTTTCTTATTTAAATGGCCGAGCCTACTTCGGCTCTTTATACAAAATTAATCTAGTTAAAATTGCAGAAACGCGTAATCTATAAAGGCAGTTTAAATCGTCGAAAGGTAGAATACTTGCCTGAATAATGTATGAAAGAATGATAATCTTAAAAACAAGGTAAAGAAGATATAAAACAATTTTGATTTTACCGTATAAAAATTGCTCAATGCGTATATTACGAAAACAATTAAAAGAATATGAAATAAACATTCCATCCTTCATTGTTTTCCAATTTAAGTGTTGTATGTATCCCCTTAACAGAATACGGAAATACTGGTTGAAAATAAAGTATTCATATAATTATATGAAACATTCTAATTTGAAAATTTTTCAATTGTAAACGGCGTTTAAAATTTTCATTTAAAAATATAAGGTTTGAATTATAAAAATCGAACAAGTATTGTAATTAGGTTGCGTAAATATATTGCGAAGCAGACATAAGATTCGTATTTGAACTTTTGTGCAAACAATAAAAACCTAATATTACGAAATAGTGTCACATTATCACTAATTTTGGATTTATTTCGAATCGCAGATTTGAATATAAAATTAAAGGAACTGCGATAAGCGATCGCGCCAGAGTAAAGGCAACTCCTCGTAATTTTCCTCCACAGACGGGAGAAGAAGGAGAATTGCCTGCTCTACCACCAAGTACAGTTCCAGACAGTGCAGTCTCAACTCCTTCTTGTTGCGCCTTTCTTTTTTCGTGCTGACTTTTGTCGAGAGTTTTCACCCTTAATTGTGGAACGCGACGCGTTGCAGAATTACGGTTGTTTGTGTTTCTTTTTGCAAACGTCTGATTATTTAAAACATTTATATTTTTTCGTTTTTAATAATCTCATCAAACTTCAAGGGCTCAATTATAAAAATAAAAGAAGATTTATTGTTGAAAGCTTGTTAAGTTTTAATGGCGCATAAAAAGGTACAGCACATACGTAGTAATCTAACAAATGTATGTGCGAAGTCTACATTTCAATAGATACAATAACTTTTATCGTAATTCATACCATCATTACCATCATAAAGTAAATGATATAAATAATACGTATATGTTAGCTCTAAATAAAGACGTAATTTAATGAAAATGCATCAAAACTATTGAAAACACCCTTAAAATCTGTGGACCATTCGTAAACTTTAGCATCTTATAAATTTCTTCAAGTAAACTTGATTAATGAGAAAAGTTTGAACCTAAAAACGATTTTCATTTCAAGAGCGTATAAAACGCGCCAATATAAGTTTTTATTACTCACCCGAGAGCCAGTGTTTAAAGTATCACATTTTACTAGTGTATTACTTGATCACTGGCACGTTCCCACGCGTATATATAAAGATGTTTATCAGACTTATCGTGCTGTGAACGCTGCGGTATCGCGCAGCTGTACATAATATGTTGGAAGAACATCGCACAGTACAGGTAGTAGAAGATAATTGTTACATTTTAATTTCTTTGCAAGCATCCTTTGTTATTTTATTGTCGATGCCATTCATATGAATCCGTTGGCATACATGGCTTTTTCCAAACTAATACCTATCGTTTTCGAATATTTTATATATTATACATCAATATTTTTTATGTGCATAGACAGAGATTTATATACTAGCAGAATTACTCAAATAACGTTTTCCGAATCCTACGATATTTTGTACAGTCAGTTGTTTTTTAATTCTTAATTTCTTTATAGCAATAAGAAGAGATTTATCCTCGTATACTTTGTATCATCATTTATTTTTAATTCGACATTACGTGTATATATATCGGTTACACATGTACGGTACGATGTTCCGCAAAAACATTTATACCTCATTGGAATATTTTTATATCATGTTCAATTGTTCATGTAATATGAAAATTCTTGTCAATTACACGCGTAAATAATCTCAAAGTTTATGAGTAAACACAAACTCAAAATAAATGCTAATACACTATACGATCATTGTTACTGTCATTGTTACAGCATACGTTACGTTGTATAATTTAAACCCGTTGTAAAATAAAAATAAATAGATAAATTTGAAAAAATCTTAAGATTTTTCTTAATATCATGCGAATTTTGACCAAATTGGTACAAGATGACTGGGTTAAAAAAATTAAAATCGCTAATGTAAAAAACTGTAGAATACTGCAGTAATAAGGAGCTTATAGTATATATTTACTCTTTATAATTTAAACAATTTTTATAGAAAGGGATATTCCCGAAAAAAATCCCCTTAAACAAGTAAGTGCACAGCAAAAACACAATGAGTTTTGCATATACGTATTTGAATTATTAAAAATATTAATTTTGATAACTGATGTGATAAATTTTTGATAAACTATTTAAAAAATGAAAAATAACAAATAATATAAAATCTTTACTTAGAAATGCTCATACTCAAGAGCTGCGCATGGTAGAGGTATAAAATCAATATCAAAGTATTGTAGGAGGGGATTTGAATTCCCGAGTCAAGTATTTTTACTTGCGATATAAAATCATATAATTTTGAAATTTACTAAAAATTTTAAGGAGTTCAACTAATTGATGATTTATTGAAATCAAACATATAATTGTAATACTTATTAGAATGAAATGAAAGTTGACCCATCCCTATTAAATAATGTAAATCTAAATTCTTGTTAAAAACCAATCTATGTGTCAATTTCTTTTAAAATTGCAACTTTTAAAAAAGTACGTAAAAATTACATTCATAAAATATAAATAATATAAGCTGTAATAAAAAAATTTCCGAATAATATAACTTTTAATTTGCTTATAATGGTCTTATTTATAATTTGAAACAAATAGTTTTATTAATATTTTAATTTTAATAATATATATGTTCGCTTGTATGCTCGTGTGTTTAATTTTGAAAGACCATTTCAACAAATACTGATTTAAATACTAACCAAAGCAATAGAGCGGTTACAAAAACGTTTTTTTCAGAATTTAATTATTTTTAGAGTAATTATACTGCTTTTTACCGAGAACTGCATTTAACATGAATTTATATCAACTGAAATTCATTTGTTACAAAAACAAAAATTCAAGCTTGCAAAAAAATATGTCTTTTTTTGATATTTTTCTTGTTACTTAAGTAATTAGTGTTATATTATAAGCGTCAAGCTATTAAACATTAGATGGAGTTGTAATTGAAGTATTGCGAAAAGAAATATTTTGTTAAGATTTTATCTTTATTTCTGTAAACATTATGTCATGGTGTTAACTGATTTAAAATGGACGCTATGTCAACAGTTTTATATGCGATTGAGGCTAAGTGTTTGTCGTTCTAGTTTAAGAAGGCAAGCGTTTTTCAGGGTCAAGAAAATGTGATTTACAGTAAACTTTAAATCAAGCATCATTGAAATTTTTTAAAATTTAATTTTAATTTAAATATATATATATAAAATTAATATTCCATGTGAATAAGCAAACGTTATTTCGAAATGTTTTAACTTTTAACGAGAAGAAATCTACGGTGACGACGCAGACGTATATATACTTTTAGGTTTTCTCACAGCGAATTCACACAGAAAAAGCGACAAAAAGGAAAAGCTTCTCAGTAAAAGCTGTAGGTCGATAAGCGACAGCGACCTTCTCTTTTCAGGCTCCCTTCGTAACGTGCACAAAATTTCACTCGCTTTTACTGGAATAAGTTCTCAAGTTTTTAATTCTCTTACGAAAAATTATGATAACTATTAAACTACAATGGTATATTGTTTGATATTTTAAAAAAATTTTGAAATTAGAACGATCCGTATATATTTACAGAAAAAATATTGAGTTTATCATTACCAATTTCAATTTGCTATATCAGATATATTATATTATATTTTAAAAACAGTTGTTAAATTAGTGACTTTTATCCCTGATACTTATATATCACAATATTTTAAAAACATAAAATATTTAGATTTAAAAAACTGATAAACGTGGGGTATTGCTACAGTGGCGACTGCCCTTGAAAGGGTTAATCATTGGCTGTGAAATCAATATACCAGCGTTTACTCAGAACATAACCTACATAAACACAATATTGCATACAAATACATAATAATTATGTATTTGTATGCAATATTACATAATAATATTACATATTATAATCAGATTAAAATGTTTTTTAATTAAATATTAGTTTTAAATAGTATAAGTTATATGTGTAATATAATTTAATACATAATAAATTAATTTATATTTCATATTTCGATATTATTAGTATTTAATTGGACTAATAATATATCAGTATCAAAGTATGCTAATTATATACAGGTATATAAATGTCTGTGTTTGTGATTGTCAACAAAATTAAAAATGAAACTTGTTTGTTACAATAGAATATAAAACAAAATAATGTAGGTTATAGCCTGATCAAGTCAGTTTAGGATAAAATAAACTCAAATAAAAAATTTGAATATATTATTCAATCACATGTTTGTACTTTTTACTACAACTAAATTTTATATTGGAAATTAAATTTATTATTTTATAGGTAGTAATAATAATAAAAGTTTTTTTTACGTAATGAATATATTAATTAAAGTTGTAAAGTCTAAATTGAGGATTGAAAGTTAAGTAAAAACATGAAAGTTTGATCAAATCAATAACACAGCGTAGGAAGACGAGACTCTGAAAAGGAAACGGTAGCCGTCTTTTAAAAACTTAATAAGGAACGCCAAGAAGTTTCAAGTAGTATCAATTATCGATGTGGAATATCCAAATGGCAAGGATCGCTTCTTTTAAGTCAGCAAAATTATTTGCTTGTATACAGTTGTTTAGTAAAGTTCACATACTAATTTCTACGGCCTAAGTAATTTATGAGTAAGCTTTCGCAATTTAATGAATGTTTACATCCAACATAAATAATTTTAAACAATTCATAAGCTTAATTTAGTACCTAGATCAATGATTTTATTATAAATAAAGTATTTACAAAATGCAAAATAACTTAATAATAATGCACAAAATTATCATTAATTACTGAAGATTATGTAAAAGAATTCTTGAATAATTATGAATTTAGGTGTGTATGCGTACTCACGAAAATCCAAGAAAAATATGTACGTTCATCACTTGTTCAACTTACCTGAAACAAAAAAATTTTCATTAATTATATAACACTATACTGAAGACATTCTAATAAAAATTATATTATTATTTAAAATTTAAATGTAAATAATAAGAGTAAATAAGTATAATTTATGGAAAGATTGTAATATAAAATAAAAATTTCAATGATCAAAAATGTTTTTTGATAATTTTATTCTTAAAAACAGTTCTGGGGTTGTAATCCATTCATTTTTTAACGCTCGATATATAACCAACTTTAAGACTTCAGATCAATATAATTCCAATACTCACTTTCCAGATTTAAACAGAAGACTATTAGAAATAACAGTCGATAGAGCAAGCATCGAGCTTATCACAAATCTTATCACTCAAAATACGCTAATTCCAAGTGAAGAGGGGCGGAAAGCTGTTGCTGAATGGGGGGGGGGGAGGGTAGGACGCGAGTAATGCGGGACAGAAGGGAGTAAAGGATGGAAGGGGGTGGGTTGACAAAAGTGCGTGGGATAGAGAACTCCTGAAATCCTGATTAATTAAGCGCGTATCGATTGGCTTGGTAGATAGTCCTTCTCTGTTCCTCTTGCGCCCTCTGCCTTCACATCCTGTAACAGGGGCAAGAGGAAGGGGGAGAGAGCTTTGCCAGTCAGACTGAGACCGAGAAACACACTGGAGAAGGATGAAGGAGGGGATAGGGGGTGAGGGAGTGAACCTGCTCAGCAACAGTGGTTCTCAGCTGTCATAACGCCCTCACCAAACGAGCTTGTTGTTGTGGCCGCTACTGCAGCATTCTGCATTTTTCATTTCCTCGGCTTGCCATTAGGTAAATAACATAGTTACTGGCTACAGTGAGAGCCCAGTATAAAGCATTCTCGTGGGAGGCGAGATTCGACATAGTTGCAAATTAAGGGCATTACTTTGACGCGTATGTTAAGAGAATGTTGAATATCGTTTGTTGCATTACTTTTCAATTATGTAAATGTTTGAAAAAATTTAAATTTTATTTTTAAATTTTTTCTGATAATTGTATTTATTATTGCTATAATTTATTATTAGTATTAATAATAATCTTTTAATTTATTTTGAAAGACAAAAAAAACAAAATTCAATCAAAATTATGTATGTAATAGTACAATTTTGCGAAATTTCATCTTTTATGATACAATTCTTTTAATAACAATTTAATTATTCATTTAATTAAATAGTTACATTACTTGCAATTTAACATGGGCCTGATAAAAAATCTAAAACTAATTTGTGATTGGCTTTATTCATTATTTAAAAACAAAAAAATCTCGGACATTGCCCTAATTCTTTCGAATCTATTCAAATTTGGGATCCAAGTTTTGAATCAGTTCAGTTTTGTCAGCAATGATATATCCTATCAGCCATCTGATAGTTTGACTAAATGAGACTTAAAATGAGAGTTAGAACTTTAGGTATGCTAAAACTATCTTCTGGCTTGAAATTGCTACTTCTGCCTTAGTAAGTGTCATCTGAATTATCAACTGAACTGTCATCTAGTTTAGCTATTATCTAACCTTTTATATCAGAATCCCTATTTCAATAGTCATTGAAGCTTTAATTTTTAAATTTTCATTAGCATTACTTTAATGCTTATTCCTTTATTTTTACTACAAGCTCCAATTCGACAATTTTTTCACCAGCACTAATTATTACAAGATTAATAAGTTGAAGTTTTGTCACATAAAGTCGCGAAATAAATTATTATTCCGCGACTGAAACCTCTTGAATATTTACAGTCTACCGCAATAAATTCTCTTACTATTCGCCCTCATAACTTTCACATTTTCGATCTAAAAGTACTTTGACAACCGTATATTAAAACAATTAACGAAGACTGACATTTTTTTCTACAAAATTTAATTAGTGTCTGACGACAAATGTATCAAGTTATGATTTAATGTATGCTTCTATCGTATTTTACTACAAAAATGTCTACTAAAATATAAATTATAGATTTTGGTGTGACGTTTTTAATGACAAAGTTCCGATAGTGAGTATTTCTGCCAGGGTGAAATTATATAATTATCATTCGAAAATATAAGGGCTATGAGAAAAAAGCGAAAGTACAATTTTGTGTGTATTTTATTTTTGCTTTTTGGATATTCTAAGTATTGAATATTTTTTAATCTACGTAAAATTGATTGGTTTGTAAAAGCTGACCTTAATAATAGAACTTAAACCGTCAGTAATAAAAAACCATTTTTAATTTGCAATATATTGGCAATATTCTCTCAAAGTGTATACTTGAGTAAAATCTTAGAATATATTCGCAATACATCAGCAATAGCTTAGCAAATGTGCATTTGCAGAAATATTGCCACTATATTTCACGATTAGTGATGCACTATATATTGCTTGCATACAGCGCAAGTAGAATATGGAAATATTGATTCCATTTAGATGTACATACGTATCTAGTTTCTGGAATACTTTCTTCTCGATACAGGTAAGTAAGGAAAATCTACGTATCAAATACACAACATGTAACCAAACATTGAGTGAATCTTTATAAATAATAAACATAGGTTGCGATAAATTGCTAGCCCATTAAACAAATTTGCATAAAAGTAATAGTCATTAAATGCGATGTAGAGGTAATTTCTAGACCTTTTCCAATGTAGCGTCGACATATTTTACATCATAATGTAAAATATTCCTGTAATACATAGCAAAATAATATCTATCAGGGAGATTGCGCATCAAAAAAATAATAAATCTAGTTCATTTTTAAGCAAAAACTTGCAGCTCAACAATTGTTAAGTATATAATACAAAAAAAACTGCGAAAGCACCAATAACGAAAGAGGAATCCAGCGAACGCACGAAAAAGATAAAATATTACCAGGCAAAGAGTATCGCGTTTCAGACTGCAGCATATACAACGACGACCCTAAAGGGTCGCCTCGTTTCCATGATCAATTCTATTAAAATTCGAGCCTCGCAGACATGCCGTTAGTATATGACATAGCACAGCACTAGCGAGCGCCGGGACGAGAGCCTATAACCCGCAGAAATCGCGTGGTATTGTCGCCCTTCAGTGCGCTGTAGGGAATAACATTGATTCTTTATCGATTTGATCAGCGAGCAGCGGTGCCCGTCGTGATAGTAGTCGAAATGTCGATTTTCGATTTTGCAACCGCACGGGCGGATTTCGTGAGCGACTAAATGGATCCTATATGTATTATATAGACTTCACGGAGTTTGTTGTGATTTCGATATTGACTGTATATAAAACAGAAAATAAATATTTACATCAGAGACGAGCCGCGATGGATTTAAAAAGGGTTCTTTGATTAGAATAGCCTGTGGGCAATTGGCACACGGCGCGTGATTTGTACCTATTCCATGTCAAATGGTACAGCGCATCTAAATACCCTATTTCGGAAACAACTCACCCGAGCAAGTCGCGAAAAATTTTCTTGAAGGCACAACACACCTACCAGACCTGATTTTTCTCGTTCCTCAGACCATTCTGAAAGAGAAAAACCTCGCGTACATGGCTGATCGAAGGGTATACTTTTTCCGGAGCAAAACGACTCGAAAAAACGAGAAATAATCGACAAAAAAATAATTTGTAGATTTTTTTCTCGAAAATTACGAACTTTTATCAAAATTTCATTAGAACAAATATGTCTTAAAATTTATCAAAGAATGCTCTCAAATTTTTTCAGATTGATACGACATAATTTTTGATTTTTAAAAACATTCAAAAAAATCGAAATTTCGAAAACCGTCATTTAAAAATCTGAAAAAATTTCAAAGTATTCTTTGATGAATTTTAAGTCATTATTGTTCTAATGAAATATGTTTAAAAGTTCATAGTTTTCGAGAAAAAAAATCTATGAATTCTTTTTTTTTAATTATTTCCCGTTTTTCGAGTCGTTTTTGCTCCGGAAAAAAGTATACCTTTGGATCGGCCATGTACGCGAGGTTTTTCTCTTTCAGAATTACCTAAGGAACGAGAAAAATCAGGTCTGGTAGGTGTGCCTTCAATGAAAAATTTTGCGACTTGCTCGTGTGACTTGTTTCCGAAATAGGATGGATGTGCACATATACATATACAACATTTTATATAGATTTTCCTTGAAGGGCTATCACTTTTGTAATTGGTCAATATTTAAATACTTTTAAAAAATCAAGACTGCAATGTTTGCTTCATTAATTATATTGTCCAAATATATGCTATAAAAGAACTAAAAATATCTTGACAGTTAAAAAGTTTTTAGAATATTTCGCATACAATTGATATTAAAAAAAATAATTTTATGAATAAATAGCACACAAATTTAAACATTTCAAGTTTTTCGATATTTATAACTTTTAATAATTTTAAACTTAAGATCTGAAAATATATGAACAATGTTTAAAAATCATTTTCTATACTTTTAAACATTTTTTAAAAAATGACCAATTTCAATATCTTATAATATTTACTAATATATTGTTAATAATTAATTCAGAATAAAACCAATATTTTTTAAAAGTATTAGAACCAACGTTTAATTAATATACGCTCACCAAAGAAAATTAGTTGATTTCAACCGGGGTATATATATGTTATTTTGATATTTATAAATTTTTGAAGATCTCAGAGTGTTGTTTATATTTGCTACAACGCAATTTCCTAAGAGAACAGTTTGCATGTATACAAGAAAAGACGGTTTACGCAATCAAGTATTTTTCTAATAATTGAAGTAGATATACCCTGTATTTGGTCCGACTTTGACCAAAATAGCTATTGGAGAAAATGTCATTGTCGAATAAGGGATATGAAAATAGAGATATCACTTAATGAAATTAGATTATCAATAATATCATGCACAAGCGATTCGTAATTACTCATACAATACGCTGATTAAAAGATTTATTTTCGCTTTAGCTGCTTACGCGACTGCAGTGCAATCAGTCGAGAATATTTTAAAATAGCAAAAACAGAAAAAAAAAGAGAAAGCTGCGGGGGTGCAGAATATTTTCAGGGAGGAAAAAAGGTAGCTGTAACTCAAGCGAAAAGTTTGAGTCGCTTGTTTTTGCAGTAGAGTAGCCATAGCTAGCCGAGTCTGGTGACTCGGCCGAAGTCGCAGCAGAAGCGGGAACAGCCCCGCCCCAACCACTGTTTCTTCCCAAGCGGGAACTTGTCGGCATCTGCGGAGAATTCGAAATCTCGCGCATTTACGTCGACAGTACGCCGCGGCAATAGATCGGAGTAAATTCACTTTATTACTCGGCGTATCCTCTGGGCTTTGCAGCTCTCGCGAAGTTGAGGGAGAGAGAGAGGGAGAGACTGGGAGGGAGTGGGTAGAGGCGCAGCGGCAGCGAGTGGCTGCGATAGTGCTGGGGAGAGGTTTATTGAGAATTACAGCGATAAATAATGCGAGCAGGGCCAGTCGTGGGCCAAAGAGCACCGAGAGAAGAGCCAGTCTGTCCTCAGCCCCCTGCAGTATAAACGCATGTATGGCAGAACCATGGGAGGATATGCTCCAGTGAAAGATGGAGAAGCAGATTTCTCGATGTACGCGTGTTGATAGAGGGTTGATGGGGGCAACGATTATAGAAAAGCCCTGGAATGCTATGCTGCACCCTTTGCTGCGCGGAGATGGGAAAAGAAAAACGGTCAAGGAGAGGGGGAGTATTGAATTTTTTTCTCTGCTTCTTCTTTGTCTTTTGCAGTCTTTTCTTTTATTCTTGAATTTCTAGATACAAATATGCTCGTACTCTATACAAAATACACGATAGATAATTCAACTTATTTTTATAAACGAGTTTCATTATTTATCCATTAATTATACCTTAAACCCGTTCTGGTAGAAAATTAATGGAGAAATAATCGATTTTCATATAAAGTTACGTGTTCATTAAATGGAAACATTCTGCTCAGCCGGAATTAATAATAAACCCGTATTTAAAGCATCTCTATAATTAAAATCATATTCAATAATAATAATAATTATAATAATAATAATAATAATGAAATTCATGCATTCAATTATATTGATACTAGAACGTCTTTTTATAAAACAAAATCAAATTTTTATCTTAAATATAAACATCATAGGTATACGTAAAATGAAAATCGCAAATCTCTCGGAATCATTTTCAATAAAAAATTGTAAAAAAAATATAAAAGAGATAGAGAGAGAGAAGGGGGGGAGCCGTTAAAAATTAATCGATATTTTGAACATAAAATTTTTTTCTCTCGAAACAAGGGCGTAGAGCGAGTGAGTTTCGGCATCATGAAAATTTCGGTATAGCCAGGCAGTCGTAGCTGATGTATAGATATAGAAAGGCAGGGAGAAAACTGCGCGCGAGGGGTGGAATTGAGGAGAGGCTTGTGTTTGACTTGCTCGGGCATGCTCGCCGTGCAGCTCGCGCGAGCGAACAGAAGTGAGATATAGCCAGCGGGAGGTGAGCCGAGGAAAATGGAAGAAAATAGCGCGCTAGAGAGAAAGATAAGAGCGGAAATGGTAAGCAGACGAATGGAAAGAAGCTGCGATAAAGTGCAAGCCGAAAAAGCCAAACAGATGCGGAGAGGATAACAAATTATTCGACCTGATGCGCGCTTCGACGAAAATCGCATGAAAAATTTCGTCTATCGAGTATATACCCTATAGGAGGGCGTAAAAGTCATGACTACCGGCACCCATTGCATCCGAAAGGTCAATTAGAATTTTAACAATGTGAGCGAAGACTGCTGGCAGGGGAAAATAATAACAGTATAAGAATTTAATGTTTTTTTTTAACACTTTGCTAAAATACGGGCAAGCAAAGGAAAATCAATGTTTTCAAAGTTTTAACTGACCTAGTTTCACCTAAGTAGACTTTATAAACTAAACTCCGAGAAAGCTGCAGTGTAAAGTTATGTTTCGAGGAAATTCATTTAATAATATCAATTTTAGTGATTTTAAAACAATTTTTTACGCTAAAATGTTAATTTATAGGACGATGAAATTTCAAACTCAATAAATATGTTGCACAATGCAAAAAATACTAAAACTATGCAACAACAATACACAGTTGCGAAATTTCTCGAAATATTGCAGTTGTGAAAGAGTCTGGAATACTGATGAAGTTTAATTCTAAATAGATAAATTAAAAATATAAGACGGATGTAGTCTGTACATTTCTCAACTCTAATTAAGAGATTAACTTAGCTTTTCAAACATTATACTATACTTTACAACGATGATTAAACTCGACGAATTTACAATGGAATATTAAATCTATTTAATTAATTATTTGCGAAAGATGTATATATCAATATAATTTCATAAACAAAGTCATTAAATATTCATTATTAAATCTAGACCCATCACATTTCAAAATGATTTTGAACATTATTGAAATACTGAATTTATGATGACTATAATATATCGATTCGCTCTTTTTTCATAAAATAAACTTGATAATTTTAGTCGAATACAAATTTATTAAAAAATGTTTCATTCGTACAATAAAATTGAGAACGTTAAAAAGTAATTCATCCAGCAAAAATGTAATTGTAAACGTAAAAGCAAAAATTTAATCACTTTACAACTAGAATAAAACTGAACTTGTGATCTACAATTTTTACAGGAATATATCTGGTTTAATAGTACCATATATATGTAAGTGTATTATATGACGACATTATTATTTCGATAATGCCTCAAGAGAAAAAGAACTAGTACGTGTAACTTATGCACGATAGCAGCAGATTACATAGAATGACCAGTTTATCAAATTTTAGGATGTTTCCATTTAAATTTATCTACTCTGGGTGTCATAAATTTCCTCGAGCAATATTGATTGTAATGATGACAGAAGGGCAGGCTCTGGTCCTCGCCGGTGGCGTCGTCACTTATCGAGTTAATTATAGTAGGGTGAGCGCGGGTACTACTTACAAAAAGTCTAAGGATCTCAGATTGAAACTTTTACAGCGTCACACGCCTTTCACTTTTTCCAACAGTAATGCGCAACTTAAAAGTTTTTCACGCGTACGTGCATCCGACAATTTTCGCTTCTTCTGATTATTTTACAACACGTATATTGTACGAAATTTACATGTAATATGCACAACTGCACACACACATATTTTCCGTTTTTTATTACTAATCAGTATACCGAAAAAACTTTTATTAAAAGGTTTTTAACAGCGCTGTATTTTTATTCAAGTATTAAAAAAAGACAGCGTATTATCATGTCCCATAATTAATGTCAGGATGTTAGGTAATTTTGTATTAAGTATACAGTACAGCTTAACAATGCATTATCAGTATGCGAATGCAATATGCGATTTGTGAATTATCGCGAGTGCATCTCGAGATTTAAATTAGCATGCTCGGAATTACTAGCTTGCTCTTATTTTATTTCATTGATTTTTGTAAGCGATCGTTTTTTCGCGTAAAGTTATAATGATATAGAAAAACAAAACTAGAAAAACCAACCAAAATAACGATCAATCGAGTAGCGCTCAAAATTGAAGTTTCGTGCTGTATATTCTATAAATAAAAAAAAACACTCCGCCCTGCGTGTACACTGTACATATTATAGCTATGCAAATGGATGTCATTCAAAGACATCCAATTTCAATTGCGTGACCAGTGCGAACGCAAAAATTATGTATATATATATATATACACGCGCACACACACACACACACTTTAGCTAAGATTTTTTATCGCATTAAGCTTTGATAGTTATATCTATAACTTCTTTAAAATTATAATTTTGTAAAAAAGTGTATTTTTTAGATGAAATAATATGGTGATATAGTAGAAAATTTCACTTTTCTACTGTATCACCATTTTCACTTATTAGCAGACTAATTTAATAAGATATTAGCTATCAGAATCAATACTAAAAACATTTTATAATAATTGTATCTGTGACTTTGATTATAGCTCAAGTACGTGCGGATAACGGAATATGCTTCAAAATGAAACGAAATTGAATTTTGTTATCTTTAATTATATAATAACGTTGGTATGACGTTTTCGACATAAAAATAAACCATCTCAATTCGTATTATGTTTAAAAGCTATGTGAACAAGAAAATGTATTTCTTGAAATTGAAACTGTATGGCACTTATGCAAGTGCACAATTAAAAAGAAATCATAAAGACTGTCAGATTTATTATTTAGATTTTATTCCACAATTCTAATGCTCTATACAGTCTTGATCGTCAAATAATTGATAAATGCGTGCGATATTATATCTGACAGTTCGATTTGCACGTTTGCAAATAAGAGTTCAAAGTGTCAGTAACTTATTGATCGTAAAGCAGACTGCATAAGCGATAAAACGCGCAGATATGCAGGGCTCAAACTTATCGGCTTTGAAGTCTACGATAAAGTATGTAGTATTCTCTGACTGCCATTAGAAATCGACTCTTCGTTTAATGGATATAAATTGGTTATATTTTAATTACTATGTTCTGCAAAGTTGAAGGTGCAAATGAGAAATCTCGAAACGACTGAATAAACTGCATTGTAGATTAATTCAACGAGTCATTTATAAATCAGAATAATGACCAACGTAATCGTAGAGTCCACTGTACAGCACAAGTGGGACGAAAGTGGTTGGAAGAAGGAAAGATGCAAGAGTTTAAAGAGGAAAATAATAAAGAGCCTGAGATATATGTCGTACAGATCTATATTCTATATATGTATAACGCATGCATATGAAGAAAGAGAGAAAGAGAGGGGAGTAGGGGAGAGCTCACGAGAGGGGGTATACAAGAGGGTTTCCGACACAGTCTTGTTCATTTGAAGTTTAATTTGATTCGAGCTGCGTGTAGACGGCCGTTCGCTTGCGCAGAAGTTGGCTGCATGCGCGCTCGTTCTGTGCTCCCATCTCTCCCTTTCTCTCTCTCTCTCTCTCTCTCTCTCGTTTCCTCGAGTTTGCCTCTGCCGTGTAAGTATAAGATAACAAAAGCCCGGTAATGTTGAGGAGAGCAAGATAGAAACTCTTTATAATTCCGAGCGATCAGTGATTTTTGCACTCAAGTCGCGAATAATTGCCTAGCGAGTCTCTGCTGAATCTATTGGAATCTGATGAGAGTGAGAAAAAGAAATTAATTTATACATGGTTATTTGTATTAGTTTATGGGAATTTGAGAAACATGCTATTAAAGAAGCCGATTACTTCTAGAATGTCAATTGGAACATTTCTATTTTAACGACCATGGCTTATCTCGGTAAAAATAGCTAATCAGAATGACGTTTTCCTTGTACAAATATTAACGAGCTCTTGACTAATTGTTATTTTTTTAAAATAAAACACAGCAAATTATTAAGTTGTTGAAGATATAAATTTACTATCTATTAATATACCGCATATTACATTTTCAATAATTATAAAAACGCTTTTATATTTGTTTTTAATCATAAACTAAAAGTAGATATTCACATATTGTACAATGAAACTCGGCTATATATATATTACAGTTAATTTTAATTAACAAAGCAACCAAAAAAGAGTTCATTTTACCAGGGTCTTTTTAGAAATGTATCCTGAGAACGTATATACAACAAAGGGTGAAATATACTGTTTTCAGTTTGTATTTGTAAGCTTGAAATGGCAAAAAATTCGGTTTAGAGTATAACTCAAAGTGTATACTATATGAAAAAATTCTTATTTTGTTTAACTATTTTAATTGACTGAGTAAATTAAATCTGCAGGTTAATAAACCTCCCGATAAAAGAGTCAACTCAGAGGAGCGATCATTAATGAATGGAAAACGCTATGAACATAGCAGTTTAGATTAAAATTCGTTTTACACAGTCTATTGAAATTCGAACGACACGCCTCTGATAAGCGTAAAACGTATAAAACTATTTTTACAATTTCTTCGTTCGAGAATTCTACTTTATTGGAAAATATAAAGTTTTCAGTTTAAGTAACAAAAAAGTTAGTCGTTACGTCGAGCGTCTCAGCAAAAACTTTCACTTATCAAACTAAAAGGGTTTTACAATATCACGAGCAATAAAATCTTTGCAGTAATGCTATATATACGTATACATTTATTCGACAATAGCAGTAAAGATCGTTCTAATCCGGACCTTGCGACGGAACGCTAAAGTACGCTAGAAAAAATGCTAAGCAAATCTCGGCAGACACCTCGAAAGTGTCACTCGATTCGAAGATTTGAAAATCAAATCGCTTACATAATGGATGAAAGGACAAACGGTATACAGATTGAAAAAAAAAGGACGAAGCACAAGTCAACAGTCAATCCAAGCCGACTTGGGAGACTTTCTTTCTCTCTTTATCGCGCTGCTCCGTTGCCATAGAAACCTCTCACTAGAAAACCGGTGAAATATTGGACGTGAGAGGTTAGGAGACTAGCGTGGATTGAGCTAGTGGGGGTGTGCGCGGGAGAGAAAGTATGAGAAAAAACTCTCTGGCGGGAATACGCTAAAGCCGTTACGCGATAAAGAAACGAGAAAATTGGGGAAAGAGAAACAGGTGCAATGAGATTTTCAAAAGTCTGCCGCAGACGACAAATTTTTAATAAAAAACGAAAAAAAATTTTTTTCTTACGCAGTGGCGTTTCGTAATTTCAACCGAAAATTTACTGGTCATTTGTATGCTTATTTGCAGTCGATGGCTTTGTAAGGATAAAAAATAATGTTCAGTTTACGTGGTCGTATAGATTTCCTGTTGCTATGTATATCAAAGCTAGAACTACTCGCAAATCATCGACGCTATATAATTTACGCAGGTTTCTAGCTATAAACGACGTGTATTATGGGAAGTCAGCGGGCGGGTTGTGTGTGCAGTTGCCGAGCTGATAGGGCTACTTTCGCCAAGTTAAAGAGAAACGATTACAGCCTAATGGTTCATTAGGCGCTAGCGAATTCTGGCGGCTCGCTGCATTCTTCATTGATTTTGGAAAATCGATTAATGCCGCCAGTGCGTGAACATGATGTCGTCACTGCTGCATCCCGTTATCTGCGCTTCGTCCATCAGGGACTTTGCTGATCTAATTGTTCCGGCGTACGTTTATTTGAAATACGTAGACCTACCATTCCTCAATAATGCAAGAGATATCCAAATTTTAATTTCGTTAATAAATTAGAACGAGTTCAAAAAATTACAAATTTTTGTTTTGTTTAACATTTAACAGGAAAAATTGCAGTACAAATATAAATTGATGATTTGTGAAAACCTCGTAAAAATTTTGAAATGCCATGAAAAAGCAGCTGAATAGTAGAACCGAACAATCTTGTCGCATGGACAATGCGAGCATTGTCGAAAAGACAAGCATGCCGGTGGAAATTGAATTTCCACGCGAACCACACGGATCAGTTTAAGTTTAAGGGTACATATATATATAGAGTGTGCGTTTACAGGATTGGATAAAGGAGCAGATTTTTGTGCGAGTTTCAGCTTCCCGCCTTCTCCTCAACAGTATCCTTGCGGAGCGTTGGCCCTGCTTCTCTTTCTCTTTCTCTCTCTCTCTTTCTCTCTCGCTGCTGCTGCTGCTGCCTCTGAAAAATGTTATCGACCGGGTCGATGGCGAAACTTTGCAAACGTTATACAGGGCGGCGCTCCATATTGATCGAACGGTTATATTCCCTCGGCGGTATACGCAAGCGGGCGCGTGCAGTGCAAGGAAGAGAGTAAACGAGGACGTTGATTAATCTTTTTTCCTCATCCTATTTTTCGCTCCTCGCTATCTTGCTCAAAGACTTAAGTAATTTAAAATTTTTAGCATCCCGGCGCGCCGCCTCAAAGAAATGGGACAGTATACTTTTAAAATGGGAACGTATAGTAATAAAGCGACGAGGATAATATACTAATGAAGCTGAAGGGGTTGCATGCATGGAAATTTTGTTGGGTTAGCCAGTCGAAAATGTAAATGTTCTGACTCACAAAGGAAAATGAGTAAACTCTGCAAAAACTACTGATCATTCTGCATACTTTTCTTAGAAATTTTACTAGTAATATAATAAAAATAAATAAACTAACGAATCCTTCATTAAATCTATACACTAGCTTTTAATCTAGATTTATTTTTGAGCTTTTTCCAAACTTATCAGCTCAACGCAACTTCAAATAGTTAACGAAAGAAAAACATTATTTCTGCTTATCTATTTCGATTGAACAAAAATACTGAAACATATTTGACAAATATTCAGAGTTAGATAATATTCATTGGAACATGATTGCAAAATTTTTTTCAAATAAACACACTATACAGCTGAGCAACATGCCTCGATTTAATTAACACGCGTTAACCGACTGGACAGCAGTTTTCAAGTTTTCAAGCAGAACACTTACAGATGTAAGCTTTTATGAAAAATTATATTAAAAGAATGAGCCTGGAAGTCGGAACAGGTTATAACGCAGATGCATGAAAAAATGAGAGGAAAAAAAGGAAATCACGAACGCAGAGCCAAGTCGCGTATGGATCACGGGACTCGCGCGGCAGCGGCTGAGAGGAATGAACATGTGTATATAGAAAGATACTGAAAGAAAGAGGAAAGTAGCGAGAAAAAGAGTAAAAATGACAAGGACTGATACGCCGCCCAGGGAATAAGAAGGAGGAGGAGAGAGAGAGAGCGAAACAAGTGAACGAGCTCTGAACGTGCCAACGACCGGATACACTCGTTCGAGTATTCGTCCTATCCATCGCAGCTTTTTTCCATCCTTTTCCTTCTTTCCCCACTCCTCGGGCCGACCACACCGAGGCGGCCCCCGATGCTTTATCCCCCTCAGTCGCCCCTTTCATCTTGTTACACTCGCTCCCCCCGCGCGCGGCCTCTGTTTTTCTCGTTAATTTTCTCCTTTTTCTCCGCGCGCACTGCGCACTTTTCGCTCTCCGCGGCGCTATTTTATTTCTCTCGACGCTTACATTTTTAACTCCTCCGACAGTCCATACCTGTAAACACGCACGGACTTGCTTTATGTCTATTTTATACACTTCGTCCGGCTCTTCCTGCCCCCCTTTACCGCCTTTTCGCGCGCTATCGTCGACCCGACACGTTTTGTTGCTGGCCGCATTATCTCGGGTGTCATCTTCCTCGGTTCCCGGCCTCCGCATGTATACGCGCGACTCCACGAAATCTCCGAGAGCGAAGACGCGGAGGCGCAGAGGCAAGACAAAATTATTGCCGCGAGAAACGCGACTACAGGGAAATGATCGCAACCTTCCCCCTGTATTCCCGCTAGGAGATTAACGAGTTCGAATAATTAACATATTAATTTCCAGATTGTTTGTTATTTTATCACATGATTTTCGGTTAACAACACAAACGGTCGCGGGAATTTATATAGGCGTGCGCGCAGCAGAGCTTGCTTGAAGGAAAAAAACGTTTTTATCAATTAAAGAACCTGAGATTGATTACAATGTTTTCTTCAGAAGAATAAAAAAACAACTTAATTACGCAGCTGATGGCATTTAGGTTACGTCAATCGACCGGTTTGCCCATTTGTACGTTGCGTGTATGTAGTGCGTAAACGCTGTATTTAGCTGCGTTTAACTCGTAATTCTATCGTATATTAAGCCAGCAAAATATGAACGAAGGGGTAAATTCTGATGCGTACGTTATTGAGGCCTAAATATATAACGAAAAACATTGATTATTTATTTTTGACACTATAACTCGTCGATTAAGGTTATTTAAAATAATTACACGACCAGTGTTAAAAAATGCAAAAACTGTCGGAGACGAGAGATTGACAATCCATTAATTCCAAGAAAGAACCAGACGTAAAGGTGTGAATTAAAAGTGAAGTCATTTAAAAGCTATCTGAACAGCTTTTTATTTGAGTACTTGAAAGTCCCCAAAAAAGTGCTCAAAAGTATTATGCTGCTTAATTAAAATAAAATATTTTAGGTGATAAAGGGAATGGATGTTTTATTCTGTAATTATCCAACTTTATACCTGCATCTGAGAGGGTCCAAGTAGTTTATTTAATTTATGTTTTTAAGCATTGTAAACGATAAAATGAGTTTTGCAAACTGTTTTTGTTTTGTTGACTATAAATTATGGTACTTATTGTTTATGGTCCTCCACCATTTGATCGATAATAATTTTTGTTTTTCAACTCATTTTCAGCTAATTCATAGTTAGAAAATTTCGTCGATTATCATAGGAGACTTTTTAGCCATAGTTCCATAACGATATCGAATTGAGTTAGTACCGTATTAGCAAAGTATTACCTATTAACGTGTTATCGTTTTCATCGTGGTAAAACTCGGCAAAAACAAAACATGAACTATAGTTTGCTTCTGATTGAGTAATAAAACTAGCAAAATCTGCTAACAAATGTTAATATTTAGTATTTGGAAACCGCGATCAGTGTTTATCTACGATGGGCGCAATGTATCTTATAGTTAGTTATAAATCAAAGTTTATGGATGCTGTAGCGCATGACTGTAGCACAGAATCAACGCTGATCAATACAACGTTTTGGCCATCCCAGTTTACAACGAATACGTGTTCATAAAGTTTACGTATCTTTATGATTTATTTTTCTGTTTTAATATAACAGTTCCATTGACAAATTTTATTAAAAGAAAATAAATTAAAAAATTTAAAAGATGAGAATCAATGGAACGGGGCCAAACGCAAATAAAAAATTATTTCGCTTTAAAATCTGATTTATGGATTATATGGTATTGTATGTAAATACTTTATGTAAATAAATTTGAAACAAAACACATAGTTGAACCGCAACTTTAAAAGTTACCTAGAACAAGACGTGTGTCCGGATATTGTTTATGCGGGTGTGATTATAGTTGATATAGAAATGTAATTGGCTTTAAGTTTGAAAACTCACAGTTATAGTATCCAAAACGAAGTTGAAATCTGTATTTCTTACCTGAAAAAAAACGAAAAAAGGGTACGTTAGATTGAAAAGCAGTAAAAGCGACGTTGATATTAATGATATTACAAAATCAATGAAATAGATGGAAAAATTTTGTAAAGGTTTTTTCAGCGTTATATTTCCACAGTGGGCGAGTCAACAACGAGAATTTTCCTGAAATAGAGCACGCATAATTATTCCATAGCATTAATTGCGTCATGCCCCGCGCAAGTCTCTTGAATATATGTGAACGCATCTATCCACGGGGCAAATTAAGGGTTGTGTGTACGCGAGGCTGGATTTCCGCGTGGCTGGAAAGTTTCCACCACCAAAGTTGAATAATTAACGTTGGGCTCGGGAATCCGCGCTTTTACTTCAAGATAGAAACGCTCGCGCGCCCGTTATGCGCACGACCCAACGTACCAGACAAATCAACGAGCGCAGATGACAGCTTAGCGTTTTGACAGGACGACGAGCTTCGAATCGCTGGTATAGTAATAGTACACTACGCTTTATCGCGCTACAAGTTGTTGTCGAGGATTTTTCCTTTTTATCTGCGGGGAAATATTCCTCTTGTATAACCTTACCAAACGAGTCCGAGGGAACCTGCGGAGTTTTACGAGTCGTCGCTAGTATCGGCTTCCGAGTCTTTCAAGATCTCACGCTTGTGTGTTCTGTGGGAATTTTCGAGAAGATTCAATTTCGTTTTCTCCTTTGCGACTGTTCGACTTTGCACTTTGAATTCCAGGTTCGACTTTGGCTTCCGCGCGCGATTTTCTTTCATTCGCGCGCAGTAGGTATATGTACACGCGCACTCGACGAAATAAAGTTGCAGCGCGTTCCACCGAATCGGCGCTGATTGCTGTCTTATAAAAATATATTCATTTTGAATTAACATGAATTTGCATGGCAAAAAGCTCTTTCGCGGTATACGACCAGCAGGTGGTGCACTCCGCAGGATTTTTACTTGCGCTGCGTACACATAGCTGACGTATGCATTTCTATTTACCATAAGAATAAATTTGTGGACTTCACCGCACTCAACAAGTGTTTACTGTTTACATTTACAGTTGTTTACCTTTATACCCCGCGCTGTGGAGACTGCGATATTAAGGTTCAAACTGCTTATTTTGCAAAAGCTTGTGAAACTGTTATTAATACATTGTATATTCTGAGTGAGTGATTCTCTTGGTTATTAGTTCAAAAAATGTTAAAGTTTCAAATTCCACTTTTTCTCTCAAATGCATTGCGGAAGTTTAAAGCAACGACAACAATTTGCTATTCACTGAACTCATAATGCGCCGAGATAAACGCTATTTATCCAAGTTTTAATCTAATACATACCCCGTAAACGTAATTTCCTGATTTCTCCCCGTTTTCCCGAGTAATTTTTCATCTTTCATTGCGTCCCCCATTTTCTACCGGAAAATATTCGACGGAATTTATACGTGCCTCTTTCGCTCGTGAGCTACGCGCGAAAAAGAGTAAGAGAATTTCAACGATTCGACTTTCCTCTTATGAATTTGCGATTCAAAGCCCGTTCAAGGTATACCTTCCTGCTCTTTATTTTATTTATTTTTTTTTTAGAACAAAATGCCAAAAAATTTCGAGCCTCAAGTGCGCATGGATTTCTGTATTTGACTTTGACGGCAACGTCGAATAAATGACGACGTCGAATTTAATTTTCTTATAAACGTCGAGCGAAATTTTGAGTATATTTCCTCCTTTTTCACCTTTCTTGTCATGATTTTCTTTAGCTTGCACATCCATCAACAGTTATGGGCAAATAGATTAGAACATTGACGCATGTAGTTACGCAAAAGTTACAAAAATTATATTTTTTTTTCATGCTGCAAAATATTCTATAATTGAGTAGGAATTCACGAGTTTTCATATCTCCCAAATGTCTTGGAAAAACGTATATTCACAGATGATTTAGTAATAATTAGATTCTTTAATCATGCAAGACTTTTAAAAATATTACATTAATTGCAAATTAAACACAGTTAAAAATAATTCTTTCTTTTTTATCAATTCAAAAATGTATGAAACTAATTGAATACGTTTTCAGAGTAAAATATTCCTTAAAATTGGATAGCCCCCCTTTTTTATTCAATATGTATTAAAATGCGATTTTGATGAATTTGTATATGCTAATAGATCAAATTTTATGCTTTGCTGAATAAAAAAAAGTATCATGCATGCAACATATGGCAGTAAAAATTTAAGACCTTGTGCCGATCAGTACCAGCTTCACCGGCCTTCGGGTACTTGATAGGTATACGGTTATAAAATTTTACTCCCTTATTGCATAATATATTGTCAAATTTATTGTTGCGCATCTATCAGTAAAAAATTCTGCATTTTCAAGCAGATTTTTGTGCAGTATTGAAATATCAAGTGAAATTCAAACAACAACAATTAACTTATGGACTGTTTAAAAATACACATATGCACTTTAAGCACATTCAAAAATTTATTAAGCTATAAATTTGGAAAAAAAAAACATTTTATTTTTATAGGCGAGCAAAACAATTTTGTCGGTTTGTGTGTACGTTGGAATGAATTTGTAACGAAGTGAGTTGGAAACATCAATAACGAACAGAACCGGAGAAGACTATGGAATAATACTTACAAACAAAACTTTGATGCAGAACTAAGAGATCATATTCAGAGGTGGAAGTCAATGAAAATTAAGAAACAATAATATAAAGGACAGGACTATGGGAAAGGTAAGGTAGGTGATAAACATTTTTTAAAGAGATAGTGTACGATCATAACTATAGAGACTCTTTTGTCTTTGATAATAAAATTATTTTTAGTAATAAAAGAATATGCTATATAGTAATAAACGCATAGCTAATGCAGTGTTCGCGTTTATAACGAATATTGTAAATGAAACTTGCGAGAGTTAGCATGAAAAAAAACGATACTCCTTCGACTTTTAGACTAAAATGTAAGCCCATGAACAAGTAAAAAGCGTGTTCAATATTCTAGTCACGCAAAAGTTGATGGTTTGCTTATAATTAGTACCTTCAAAATAGTGCAATAATGATTTTGCATATTATCTTGAAATTCGCAAAAATTCCATTAACGTTCTCTACAATACATTTCAATTTGAGCGCACCATTTTTTTTTTGTCATGTTAATACAGACCGCAGTATTTTTTTTGTCGCAAACTTAAATCACGAAATTATGCAATTTGACTGCAACAGATACGAAGGGAAAACGTTGTTATGCAAACTATTATCACAATTGCATGCCCACATCGTAAATGTTGCAGATATATATTTTTCAGAATTTGCATAAGCGCGCGAGGGTATTCTAGCATTTTTCTCGAATAACGAATGAAAACACAGCAGTAGTATTGAAGGTCTAAAAGAGTCGAGAGAGCCTCTAAAGCTGGTATACGAGAACAATCATTTTATCTGATTATCCAACAGCTGATAAGGAGGCTGTACTCCTGCGCTCAATTATCGATTGCGCGCTCTCCGCATAGACGAGCTGTGTATAAGTATGTGCTGGCACACATGTACGTATATATAGGCAGAGGGGCGACGACCGCGACGACGACACGAAAGTCGGATAATAACATAAGAATATGCGGGGGATCGAAGCGACTTAAATTCCTGGGGCGCGCGATCGTTCGAGCGCTGATTTTACAACTTTGCTCATCCTCTCGTCGAATCGCACACATAATGTGTTATATGCGAGCGAGAGCAGAGAAGTGAGAAAGACCGAGAGCGAGCGAGAAAGCTAAGGAAATCGCATATATAGATTATTGAAGTGCGATAAACGCCGCGCGCTATGCGCCATTGGGATAGATTGTGTCGCGAGGCTTGGCTTTCTCATACATATATGCTTCGATCTATTTGTACGCAGACACACGAGGATGCGATTGGCAGTATACCGACTCCCCTCGCGGATTATGTGTATCCGTCGACAAATTCCGGGATAAACGTGTACACGCAGATAAGCGAACGGAATTCGCGAATGAAGCAGCGAATTTTTTGTAAGACACGCGTAAATTTGTTAAGCGTATATACATACGCGCTCTTCGGCGTTGAAATAAGATCGATTACACTGAAAAATGTAGCTTTGAATACCCGCTCGACGTCTACAACGTCTATAATGCATATGTGCGCGTACATAGGCGCGCGCGCGGAGTGTAATTCGATGATAAATTTATAAGCAATAAAAAAGCGCTGGGAAGAGAAAGTGCGCGTAAAAGCTTGAACCGAGAGATATTGCGCTTACGCAATGCGCTTCCTGTATCTTCGATAATTTGAAAAATAGGACTGTTAAGTATGAATTATGCATAGAAGGGAAATTAATCAGGAGGTTATTTATTATTCTTGATCCACGACGCGAGGAACGTTTGCAATTTAACGTACAAGTATATCACACGTGGCTGCTGGATTAACGAATAAAGTAAATTATCCGGCGGCAAGAGCATATACAGCATACGCTATATACAGCATATATATCTGTGGCTTACAGGAAGAACCACTTAAGTGACATTTTCGTGTTTTCGAGAAAAAGCGATTTCAATGTTTGGAGTAATACGTAAGATCGAAATGTTAGAGAAAAGATCTAAGTATTGGCTCATTTGATTAGGTATCTGATACGGATACAACCGTAGTATTACATTTGTAAATAGTTTCTTTCTCGACGCCCAAGCTAAACAAATTACTCGAGTTAAGTGGTTCTGCGGGAACTTTGCAGATAAGTGATTATGCGATAACTTTCTTTGAGGGCTCGTAACTAATGTAATTTGCGATTAAAAAAATTCGGGCGGATCATACTTTTAAAGTTTAACTCATGCCCTTTTCAGTGGTATAATTAAAATTTTCGAAAATTGTTATTAACTATGAGAATGTTTTCATTTGCAATGTATCTGGAACCCCTCTAACCAATGGGATAAATGTCCAAACCTAAAAGATACGTGATTTGGGGATTGATTTTGAACCTCGGTGTGGTCAAACTGGCGCATATTATAATTGAAAATTTTTTACGAAGACTTTTACGAATTTTTTATTCAGAAACCACAAACTTTTGGAAAAAATTTTCAAGAGTAATAAGTTCTTAGAATCAGCTAAGGAATACGTATGAATTTTATCAGAGCGATTCCAGTAATTTTTTTGTTTTTGCAAATTGACAATTTTTGAAAAATTTAAAAACGTTAAAAAATTTTTTTTTAATTTAAAAAAACCGACGAATACATCGGTATAGGTAATTAGATATATATTATACCGCTTTAATGTACTCTACACGGTGTATCTCGCACAAAAATAAAAAAAACGAGTGCACTTAAGTGGTTCTGCGGTAACATTTTTACGAGAGACGCAGTTAAGTGATTATGCAGTCGGCTGGCATTTAAAATATTTGTGCATTTCGGAAATCCTACTATTGTACAATGAAAAAGGGTACTAAGAGCACCTCGAATTCGACATAAAAAAATTTTTCGCAAAATGTCACTTAAGTGGTTCTTCCTGCAAGCCACAGATATATATTATATAATATGCGATGGTATGCGCTTGTCGACGTATATATAGCATCGGCCGCGAGAGAGTGCAAGAGCTGAACGAGTGCCGCTTGGCGGTGGCGCGAGTTGATTATCCACGTTTATGCGCGAGGTGACGCTCGTGCCTTTGTTAAAGTGTCCCAGTTGTCTGGCATTGTAATGGTCCCAACGAGCGATAATATCTTAATCTATGTACAGGCACACCGTCTCGGAAGGCGCACACTGCACGCACGAGTTCCGCGCAAACGCGAACCGCGCCGGCAGCAGCCGCATACACACTCGACAGGTTCTTTTGACCCCAAGTCTCTCGCCTTCTTAATACCCCGACACATCCCTGCACTTCGGCTATGCCACGCCAATTTCTCGCTGCCTTGGAGCTGGAAACCGCCGATTAAGGGATTGGCTACACCCTTCGGTTTCTCGAAACGAGCAATTACAATATCCTTTTCGAATTGAAACTTATGGAGAGAGATGTCGATGGTCAAAGATCACAATTTTCATTTTCCTGGATATCACTGTTATTCTTTGAATAGTATTTTTGTATACATCTTTTTAGATGCAGAACTTTTATACCGCATCACTTTTCAGATTTTTTAGATTTTAATTATTTTAATTATTATGAATTGACAAGAACGTTGCAAATGGTAATTAGTATTAGAGCTTTTCGAAACATTTTTTTATTTTATGAATTATTTAATATAATTATTAATTATTAAAGTATTTTGTTTATTCAATTGTTTATGCTCGATATTTTTCACATATTTGTACATGTACTTGTTAATACAAATATGTGAAAAAATATACTTTCCACGATTGTTTCATATTTCTGGCAATATTTTCAAGTTTTTAACGTTATTCAATGCATTTTTAAACATATTTTAATGTACATACACAAAATTACTATTTTCCTTAAGACTATATTTGAGTATGCTTTCGTTCGCCAGCTTTTGCTGCCCGGAATGAATTTTGATCCTCTGCCCTGATGCGCGTTTCGTGTTGGATTTTTCTCGTTAAGCCGAGCTCGTTCCAAGTTTTTAATTGGGAATTTTCGTTGAGAAGCTAATTGCCTTTTTTAGAAGCTGTATCGTATTCGTGTCGCATGATTGAAATCGCCATTGAGTCATTTTTTTATTGATTACCTTGTTCACCTCTTTTGTGTGTGTTTCTTGCTATGCGGATAGAAAATTAAGTCATTGAATGAGTCATTCAATTTGAGAACAAAGCGCAATTAAAACGGCGAGTTTATTGAGTAAGACATTTTTATTTTTGAATAACAAACATTTCTATTTTAGTTAATTTTTCGACTGAGCATTATTATTTGTACTACTGAAAAATCTGCTTTCTCAGAAAGTGCGAGTTTTGAATTAAAACAATTATGTACATAGAGAAAAAAGAAAAAATAGATCTTATACTGCACTCGATAATTTTTAGAATAGAGAGCACGTATAATTACATACACACACGTGTATATTATATATATTAAAACTCCTCTCACGGAAAAATATAAATGCATTTCCGCTCCAGGCGTTCGCGTGTATACGTATCTTGATGTAAGTTGAGCCGATGTTTCGTATTCTGCACTCCTATATACCAGTCAAAAGTTACTACTTACGATTCAAATAAAAATGTTTAATAGCATCGAAAGTTAAAGCGATACGAGATACTGCATAAAGTTAAAACAATAGTTTATAAATCTGGGCTCTAGAAATATGTAAAAATTATTAGAAATAATGAGTAGTAAGAATGTTGCCTGGGATGCAATAAATTCTATAACAGCGGCGTTTATACAAGTTTGTCGTATTACCATTAATTTATGGTATTATACACATGTACACCTGCATCATAAAAGCCGCATAATCAACTCGGGCATAGCGTATAAACCGATACACTCGATCATGCATTTCGCATCCGTATGGAGAGAATCCGAGTATCGTCGTTCAACACATCGTTGAAGACCTTGGCGCGTACGTGTGCGCAGGCGGTGGAGAGTGGGGGTAACTTGCTCTGTATACGAGGAGAAAGAGAGACGAGGATCAATTTGTCACAGGCTTGTCAAATATTTTTTCTATGGCCATTCCACGGCGCGTATGTCTGCTCAGTCACACTTGTATACATGGATTTTTTTCATTTCTTCCGACGTTAACCTGCTTTTTTTTCCTTCTTGTTTTCGCATAGGTTACGAGCCTGAAAGATTGATTCTTCTAGATGAACATGAATTGTTATTCGTTCGATCGAGGCGATGCATTGCCCTAATGAAAAATTCGCCGTCGCAACGTACACGCACGTGTACGTGGATTAATTTTTCATCGCTAATCGTCCGCGTGTGATGTATTATTTTTCAAACGGCAATCGAATGTTTTTGCGACGGGCGAAGAAACACGAACAGGAAATGTCTTATCTAATATCACGGCAGAGAAAAAGAAGTGCACTTTTCTTTGTCTTAAAACCGCAACGACCAAGTATCGATGCGGCTCTCAATTGTAGCCGCAGCTCGCCAAGGTCTTCCAATTACTCGCAAAGCTTCAGCATTTCTACGTTCTAAAGTTCTTGAAATAGAGCGGCGGATCAGTCTTTCGACTATATACATTTACATACTACAGTGTAGCATTAAGTTATTAGACGACTGTCAGTCAGCGTATTCCAGGTTAAATCATTGTTCTTTATCCTTTATGTACGTGATACGCCATGAACATTTTTTTGTCATTTAATTGGTCTCATGAAAATTGCGCTCGGATAATTGCTATTTTTTTATTAATATGCAACAATGTTAATTTGTTGCCAACAACAAGTCTACTACACGCCCATGAGAGGTGAATTTTAGGTCACTGTATTATAATACTGCATTTATGCGCATATAAGGGTTTATCCATGTATAGTATATTCGTTGTGAAATACCCATTATTTCAGTAAATGTTATATCTAATGTACAGTTAATCAGTGTTATATTCGCGTTTATTTCAATTATAAAAAGCCGATAAAGCGCCTCTTAATATTAATTTATTATATGCATAGATAATTTAATATATCTGGGTTAATATATCTGAATGAGAGCACACTGCATTCCGTTTATACTAAGAAATACGAAGACAAAAACTGAACCACTAATCATGAAAGGTATTAAGAAAAATGACTAATTTACGAATGAAAATGGGATATGATCTTAATTTAAGTTTTTTTTCATTTTACTACTTTTCCAGATGTGTAGGAAATGCATGGAGCTGGAATTTATATCAATTATATTTCCAGGAACATTTTACGAAGTTAATAAATCGAATAAATAAGTTATAAATTCTAATAGAAATAAGTGTTACAGCAATATATTATTATTAGAGGAAAGTCCAATAAATATTATTTTATACTTTTGAAATAATAAAGAAAATAGAAATATTTTCATAAAATACATACGTATATAAAGTACTGGGGTAATTTATTTAAAAGTTGTTTTTATTTTCAGTGTAATCAGTTATTCGATGAAAAAGTAATCATGGAGAAGTAGTTTCCGTACTTTATTCCGCAAACAATAAGAATTCACCCGGAGTTACAAAATTTCAACTAAATGTTTTAAAACAGCGTACTTCTCACATTATTGCCAAAGTCAGCAGCACTGCACCTTAACACTGCCATTGCTTTCCGAAATTCATTTTAAATTATCAATCAATGCGCTCGCATCAAAATCAAAAAATCCCAGCTGGTTGCCCAATGCGCAAAAAATAAACGCTAGAATCTCATCAAGTCACGTCGACAGACGGCGGGCTCGTCCTCGAAAAATTTGCCCAATCTGGAATTCACGAAACGTCCGAGATACAAATGTCGTACAGCAGGGCATTACGAACGCATGAAAATGCTTTTCATTTTTCAAAGGCTTGAGAAATAGGTTTATCAGGGGCTGTAGAAGAACCTCGCATGCAGTCCCCTCGGCAGTGAGACTACTGCGTCGATGGATATAGCCAGAAATATCCGAGCAGAATAGACAGATAACGCTCGGCAAAATGCACGCAGGGGGTGGAGAGAAAGAGAGAGAGAGAGAGAGAGAGAGTCGCGCCAAAGATGGAAAGCGAGGAAGGAGGCGAGGAATTCGCCGGAGGCCTGTAGACTTTAACCTGACCTCGAACTCTCGCTCACCACTCAGCAGCGTGTGCATGTGCGTGTACGTGTGTGTGTGTGTGCGCGCGCGCAAGACTGGCGAATACGGGCATCGGAGAAACTTTCCTCAACTAGCGTTTTAACCAACACGAAAAAGAGTGGCGATCGTTAAACTGTTATATCGTGTGTACAGACACGGCGCAGAGAGGTGTTGGGGGGGGGGGGGATTGTAGGTTGATCGGGAAGATTTAATCGATGACGCTATAAGTTATGAAAGTCGAGTATCGAGCTTGCGTTTGCGAATTGTTTGTGTGATGAACGAGGGGAAATTGTCGAGGGTGCGCGCGTGTAACTGGATGCTGGAAAATTCATAAATTAGAATTTTTCGAGCGATAACGTCGATGATCAAAATTTTTGAAAAGTATATATTACTATATATATTATGCGGACATATTTCGTTATTAATTGCGCGCGACAAGTTAATGCAACCCAATTTTCTCTTTGTAAATTCACAGTGAATTTTCGGCATCAATCTAATGCGACGTAAAATCGATAGTATTATGTACATTAGTCCGTTAAATAAAGCTAAAATATTGAATGCCCCTGTTTCTGCGTTATATTGATGATTCATCGCTGAAAGTAATATTCAATCACTTGATTTTTCTAATAAATTGTGTATCTTTGTTCTTCAGTCGACTAGGTGCTTTGCGTAAAAGACACAAGCGTTATATTGCAGAATCATAATAATATCAGTATAGCTTTTAATGCTGCCTGAAGTGAAAACAGGCCTGACGTTCTCCATAGTAATCTTAATTCATTTTCGAAAAGTTAAATCGCTAAAACTATTTTTCTATAGCTAATATTATCGAATAACTGGTTTTTCTTGATTCTCTTTATTATAGTTTTAAATATGTATGTATTATCTACACTAGAAAAAGGAAATAATATTTATTGATTTAAAAATTAAAGTTAAATTAATTTTTTTTGTATTATTATTATTATTATTATTATTATTATTATTATTATTATTATTATTAAATGAATTCGTTTAGATACGTTTAAAACTGAAATTTTGAAAACTGACTCCATCTCTAGATAATTGGATGTATTTCAGAGATGAAATTAGCGAAGATGTATTTTATCATTAAAATAATCGTATATTACATCAGTTTGTAAAAAACGTACACAATTGTATGCAGTATTCTCTAATATAGAGGCTATGGAACGTGCTTTGAATAACAATGTACGGCAAGCATTGTAAGGTGCTATTATGTGACGAGTTGCTACTGACGAATTGAAATTCGATATATGTATGAAGCTTGGCTCGCTCACAGTAAGTGTCGTTATTGTATGTAATTTATATTCAAATATAGTTTTGTCTTATGTTTTTTCATCAGCGCATTACTGCGCATTAATTAATTGTAATTTACCATGAAACACTCTTTATTAAAATATTTTATATTTCAGCGAAAAAAAACGATTAAATCATATTAACTTACAGACTATTATTTTTTTATTCTTATTATTTTTTAGTAAACAAACCTGACAAGCTGTGCGGTAAAAGAATCAAATAGACAATGCATATAGTACTATTTTTTCTTAACCATTAGTCTAAATGAAATATTAGTAAATCTTGTCATCATACTAAACATTTCACCAAATGGTAAGGACATACATTTTCTTTGACTAAGATCGATGGTTAATTTTTAAATAACTCTCGTTTGTGCGCAATGTCGGAAAGGACTAATTTGAGAAAATTATTTTTGATTGCGCAAAAAAGTATATTTTATTTTCCAAAAAACTCTCCGTTACGCTGACAACGGAGGGTGATGCTACAAACCAAATAATTTTTTCTGTACAGTATAAATAAAAAATTCAACTCATTATACTGTAAGTACAATTTGCAGCGTTTATTTCTCAAGCATTAAGTGCGGAAAATCCGTTATATAGGATTTAGAGCTTTAAGAAGTCATCGACGGTTGTCCGCAAGCTTTGAACATCCTTTTAACTCCGATCCATTATCTGTGTGTGCATGTGTACGTATGTGTATGTGTGTGTGTGTGTGTGTGTGTGTGCGCGCGCGTGGGGACCATAGTGCACTATATAGATGAGTTTGTGCTGAGCCAAAGCAACCAGCCCGAAGGGGGCTGTCGGCTTATACCCCCCGGCTCTGTAGGTACTAACCGCGAGACCATATACAGTTATATACCCAACAGTCGAGCAGTTGGTTCGCTTGGGCGTCGATTGGTTATCGATAAAATTTTTGCACGTAAAGCTTTCACGAGGATTTCCCGGATTGAGTGTAAGTTTTCTTTCGTTAGCTGGGATAATGGAATTTTCCAACTTAATATTGGCCTTGCGACATTTTCATTGTCTTTTTATTGTCCGAGTTTTGTTGAGTCAAGCGCTATCATTTCATGTAAATATTATATTCGATTTTCTTGCGCAAGGCGTGTACAATAGGAGGGACGCCAGCAATTTTACGTGCAACGCTTTAAAATTGAAAACTGAACTTGTTTGCCAAGTATTGCAACTCATTTCATTCCAAATTAATAGAAGCTGATAAAAAGTTCTGCAAGCTTTGTTTGTTTTCATGATGGTTACAAAAATGCCTGTATGTCATGTTTACTCTTTTTTTTTAAGATTATTCAAAATACAGTATGGAAATGAAATAAACAAAACAGTAGTAAAAGATTTACCCGTTTTTATTTCCTCTTAATCTGATGTAGGTGATTGTATAATGACAAGTCAATGCATGTGCTCAGAATTCATTAAATACATGACTTGGCAGACTCTATTTGAAAAACGTGATTTAATGTTTATGAAACTCAAAGACAGATAATCGTGTGATGAACCAATGTTTTTGTTAAAATATTAATGATTACCTATATTGCTACAGTCTCATTTTTGTTACATTGTGCAGCTATAATTTATTTGTATATGCTGAATCCTTCATTTGTACCATGTACAACTGTGAGCATTATACATGTACATTGTACACGTACAGGTTAAATGTTCTCAATGGACGCATTGCTGTGTAAATACAAATCAGCTCGTGAGATAATTAGTCGGGTTGTAATCAGATCATGCAATTGTAAATTCTCTTCTGAACTTCATTGTAAATTGAATAAATGTTATTTTTCAAAATATAAACATTAATAGTAAATAGTAACAGAAGAGAAATACGCTTAAAAAAGGCGATTTTGATAAAATAAAACTTCATATTATGGATCTTTTTCTTTCATTTCTTTTTTTTAATAGAACTCCTTCATTCTATTCCGTTTCCTGTTCTCTATTTCCCGCGAATCCCATACATTTTACGATCTTACTTTGTATTTTCTAATTGGTATTTAAAACATTTTAGTATTTCTTTAGAAAAGCATAAAAGGATTTTAGTATTACTTTAGTGTTTGTAGAATATCTTATGTTTCATTTTAACTGTTTCATTTGCAGAGCATTTTGGATGCCTTATAAGTAGTTCGTTGTTCTAAATTTTTAAAAATGATAAAGATGGACATTAAAGCTTCAATCCTGCAATTGTGCGTTGAAATGAGGTTAAAGTACTACGAAGATGGAATGTTACTCTCAATAATAATGATAGTCTTCCATTTTAGCTCTTCCGTCATCATTTTTCAGGAACAACTTGAAACAACTCCAAATTATTCTAATTAAATTTTTACAAAAATATTCTTTTATGCTTTTCGGGTAAACTGTTTTAATATTTAAACTGAAGTTAATATGGAATGCAGTATTTAATGGGTTACCAATTTTTGAATAAAAAAATTTCGCATCGAAATTCTAATTAATGATAATAATGACGACAGTATAGCTAATAAACTATTTTATTATCTCATAAGCTCGAGCGATATAATCGAGTTTGTATTACAACATTGGAGGAGCGCGGAAAATCAATACAGGAGCACAAAAAGCTCCACACTGCTATATACAGCTGCTCTCCCCTTCCTTCGGTCTTCCTCTTTATCTCTATTTTTCCTCTTTATACTTTGACTTTTTTTCCATTTTCCGAGTTTCTTTAGCGGAGCACTATTTTCTGTGCAGCGCATTCCACAGAACGAATGAAATTACATCCGTTTAACTTTTACTCAGAATATTATTTCCATTTTCATTTCGAATAATCCGAATCTCAGTCTTGAATAGCTCTCGCTGGAATATACGCAATAACGAGATAATAATTTCTCTATTTGTGGGGAATAAAATCCGGTTATAATTAAGCTATAAATAAGGGTTATCCGGAAAAATACGAGGTAGAAACTCAATTTTGTAGATGAAAGAACTTATTTACTTTACGAACGCAAATACGGCGAGGTATATATATTATAATGAAATAAATCTAAAATCAATGCTGTATTTGTATATATTCCCAGAAATATTAAACACCTACAATTACGGAGTAAAATTTATACAGTCTTTAATGTTTTTTAATAAAACGTATTCAAATTTCAGAAATAAAATTAAGTTTATATAGCTTACAATTAGTCAAGATGATATTTTTTCGAAAGTCTTCCAAAGCGTAAATTTTAAAGACAAAACGCCGACAAGTTTTGTATTTAATCATTACAAAAATGTGCAAATTTTAAGTGTTAATCTACCAGAGCTAATGCACGCTCACTTAAAGAAATTTCTCTACGAATTTTTCACATAAAGGATTAATTCTTATACCGGAATAAAGAACGTTGCAGAAATTTGACGCATCAAGACTATGCGAGTTTTAGTCGAGACTTTTTTCCGCGCTATATATATATGTGTAAGTGTGTGCGTGTATGCGTTATGAAAGATTGAGACAACGCGTGAGGGTGGCTGCGACGAAATAAAATAACGAAAATGACGCAAACTTTTTTCCTCTCTCCCACAGGCGGTCCGTCAATCTATTTTCGCTCGAAACATACGTGTGGCTCGGCCGTCGGAGAGTACATGGATTCCCCTTCTCTCTTTCAGCACTCGATATAATGACTCCGTGTATAATGTATAATGTATACGTGTGTAGAGCAGCGGCTTTCTATTACGCAGCTTCACTGCACTTCCATCATTTGTTTCATTCGATTTCTGCAATAACGCATTCGCGCACATAATTGCCAACAACAATCTAGGCATTTCAGAAATTTATAGACTGTAATCAACGTTGAAACGTTAAATTTCGCAACGTGACGACAAATTTCATGAACTGCCATGGGATATTTGTACGGGAGTTATACTCTAGTAGAAATCTTCGAGTAATTCTCAATAGAAGCCAGTGATATTTTCTATAGTTAAAAACAATAATTTAGTAATAACATACAAAATTTTAAAAAATCATTTCGAAGAAAATTAATTAGGTAAATTGAAAATATGAATATTCATCTTAAAAAGTCAAAAACCGAAGAATTAAATTTTATGTTTATCTTGACTCTATATAATTTATTGAAACAGGGTAGTTGAAACAATGGTACCTATATTTATAAACAATTTTACGATGATTGAGATTTAAAAAGTATTACGTAATAAGTCTTCGTTACTCACGAAAATGAAAATCATGAATTTGGTCTCCGAATACTGCTTAAATTTAGTATATTTCGCGCAACGTTTTATGTTTCTACGCTGTACCTGAATGCGTGCCACCGTTCAACACATTATTTAACAAATCAAAGTCCCCACAAAAATAAAATAAAATTTCTCCTTTTTTTTTACATTTCACGGTACACAGTAGCTGCCCCCGTTGACGAATTTAAACATCGTAAAAATCTGAATATCAAGAGACAATGTCCCCATTCGATTGAGACGTTGAACGGTAAAAAAACTTGCACTGCAAATAATCGAGGCAAGCGCGAAGCGCGCGATATATATACAAGCAGTGGCAATCCTCCGTAAAGGAGCGTGTAACGACACTCCCGATTTGGTCGTAGCAGCTCTCACTCGGCCAGTGTCTCTCAATAGCTCGCTACGTATTATACACACCGAGTCGGCGTACACTTTACAGGCAAAAGTATATATATACACATAGAGGTCGGTGTTATAGCGACAAGAGAGCGTCGCAACTCTCCGTCGACGAAGCGTGTGTGACGCAGACCGATTCTCATCGGAAATGACGACGTCGCGACGTCATTTCGTCCTGCTTCGTATGCTGCGAGTGCCCATCGTCGACGTGTTCGCAACAGTATATAGTATCTGTAGTATCTGCGCAAGGCAAGGAAGTCGCTCAGTGCGGCGGTTATTGCCGAGTCTGACTAATATTATTTGTTTCTGGCTTGTGATTACGTACAATGACGATTATACGCATTATATTATGTTTGCCCAATATTTTGACTCCATAATCAACATTTTCTTTTTATTTTATTTTCATATCCAAAATTAAACGAAGAGCAGTCTCACTGTGAATTTCCCGTGAAATTAATATCTTATGGAATTTTAAATTATTTCTACATATAGCTCGTATACTCTAAGTTTCAATTTTCTCACCAGGGGAATTCTGATACTTATTTATCTATGTATATAAACGCAATTCAAATGGGAATTTCAGTAGAGCACGCCGAAACTAACGCAAATATCAATAAGTTGTAAAATTAAAATAACTTATTTTGCCCGCAATCGCTGACATTTACATTTCCTGACCAGTCCGATCGACGTATGCATTATGAAATTATCCAAAAGGTATCCCACATCGCACTTAATCGTTTCATCTCTCGACAAAAGATATAAACTTTACCGCGTAAGACATATCAACACAGTTGTTGCGATAGTTCTTTAAAGCATCGTTTCGCTTTTAAATAGTCGAGGGAAAACAACTAGGCTACGCGCATAATAAAAAGTACGTAGCAAAAATCCAAACAAAGCAATAAACTCGCGGGAAAAGGCAATAAAGGCTTTCTCGCGAGCTGCGCTACGGCAGGTATGGCTTGTAACTACCGCGTGTATGCATATAGATTATAGACAACGCGCAGAGCGAGTGACGACAAAGAGCGACAAAGTAAATGCGGAAGAGAAAATATACATACGCAGAGATGCGAATCGAGCGTATTACGAGAATGACGCGGTGCTCGCAAGCGCATTGATACACGGCTATGGCCGCGCGCATGTGTTTATTAACCTGCTCTGTGCCGTGTGATAACTCGTACATGCATGCGCAATACGTATATACACACACGCGTGGCGCGACGACGCGATGCCAATATGCGCACCGATCGATAATAATTATCGATAGCCTCGCCGAAATTACGAGCTTGAAGGGGACCATGCCTCTGCCTATGTGTTACATATATATGCAATATGCATGCGCGAGACTCCTCTGCGTACATTCACTATATAATATATATAATACCGGGATCGCGTAAGCCTATATTATACACTCCCACAAACTGAACCCTCTACTGAATGTGATGCTTGACCGCGTAAATATTACGAAATGCCCAATTTTATTGTAGAGACTGCGCATTGTACATAAATAATTATTCTGTCAATGCAATTCAAAAGTGCGGCTTCATTTCATTATGTACGATGTTGATATATGTGTAGTATATAATATATATACTATGTACAATGTACATATGCTATATTCAAGCATTAACGTATCCAATATCAATCCAATCCTTCGCTCGCAGGATTTGTTTTCTGCAAATTTGATAGAGCTATGAAAATAATTCGAGCTATTGCAGCGCAAAATTTGTTTAACTTCTGCCGCAGCAGAGTCGATTACGCTCGTCGAACGTTCGACATCAAAGACTCGCAAGAATTTCCAATATATACCAACGAAAACTGAATCGAATCAGCCAACTCAAATAATTAAGTGCTTCGTTGGGCTCGATATATGTTATACACCGTTTCGCTTCTGCAACTATATTTAACTGCAAAGCAGTACTTTTTAACGAATTTCTAATGTAACTGACGCAACTAATTTTCATCTTCGTTATTTTGTACTAAACGAACGCTTTGAAACGCGTATGAAACAAAGACATGCGGACAATTACGCGGTAAGCCACCGATGATTCATCGTTATTTTTGTGCACACCTCCTTATTCTTCTTATGCAAACAGCGAATATAATACAAAAAGCATATGTGTATACAATTTGTACCTTGTTGTACATCTCTTTAATGAATACATTTTAATTAGCCACAAGTTTTATGAAGACATTGGGTAAAGCGCACGAAATATGCTTGTAACACAATTCAAATTTCATCGATTTAAAATTTTAATCAAATTTTTTTACTTAAATTTCATGTCAACACAATATTGAGAACTATTCCAACAAAAATGTTCCTACACAGAAAGCAAATAAGACAATTAGTTAAACTTTAAAAAAAACAAAAGAAAACAAATAATATGAAGTGAAATGTACGTATAAATGTAAATGCTCTGCATATCCAGCAATTTTTTCGGAAACAACTCTCCCCAAAAGTGTTGCAAATTTTTTTTTGAGGTACACCTACTAGACCTACCTTTTCTCGTTCCTTAGGTCATTCTGAACGAGAAAAAATTCGCGTGCATGGCCAATCGAAGCGTATACTTTTTTCTGGAGAAAAGAATTCATAGATTTTTTTTCCTCGAAAACTATGGACTTTTATAAAAATTTCATTAGAACAAAAATGTCTTAAAACTCACCAAAGAATGCTCTGGAATTTTTTCAGATTTTTAAGAACATATTTTGAAATTTCGATTTTTTGGATTTTCGAAAAATCTAAAATTGTATTTGATCAATATGAAAAAATTTCAGACCATTCTTCCATGAATTTTAAGATATTTTTGTTGTGATGAAATTTTTTTCTGAAAATTGGTGGATGTGCACATACCTATTCATAATTAAAAGAAACTTTCTTAATAAAATATCATTTTTAGTGTTCATTATTACACTATTATACAAAAGTTTACGTGTTAATTAATAATCGATTAATTTTAAAGTTGTTTAGAAATTGTACATTAACAGTGTCAAAAGATTAGAGATGGAAATTTAATTTTTATATAAGTTTATAGATTTATGGATACAAACAGGAAATATGTTAAAAGTGATTTATTTATTATTTTCCAAACTGTTTGAATTCAAGTAACTTACGAAGTCAATAAATTTTGATTCAAATTTTTTTTCACAAAAACATATGATATATTTCTGGTAAAACACTCAAGAATTTGATTATGTAAGTAAACGCGTATTAAGTAAATATTTTGCACGTCATATACCTATAATCTATATTCGACGAATTAAGTTATTGAAAATTATGATGACATATTAGTATCGCAATTATAATGAATTTGCTATATAAATTTTTTTTGTAAGTAGTCGACGATAATAAAATAACCTTGGTATGACATTTTAAATCAATGATAACATGCTTAGTATTTTTAATACACAATATATTCAGGTTTTTTTCACCTAACATCGCTTGATTTTACGCTTTTACAAGCAATCATGTAATAAAGCAATTGAACTGTCTTGTTCTATTTATTCTTGAAATCTTCACGTTCACGTTATCATTGCTGTCGTTGTTAGAATAAAAAAAAATTTGGACAGAAATCTAACAAATATGCAAAGAAATTACATAAAAAGTTATTGGAAAATCTTTTGTTCACATAAAACTACACGAAGATAAAATTTTATAACCAAGTCGACTCAAAGTTGCAGGTTTCTCAAACGATGATGAGCAGGCTAAAATTGTGACGCAATTCCTTGAAACGTGAACGAGCAATGTCATATTTAAATCATTCAAACGGTTTGCCGTAAGGCCGCAGTTCCAGTTGCACAAGAGAACTAACTATATTATACGCTCGCTATAACGTGCTTATACGAAAAAGCCTATAAATTTTATATTTCATTCGTTTCAAGCTTGTGTATTTTAAGAAAAATATAATAAGTCGGCGAATTGTAGTTTAAAATTAAAAAATCATGACTTAATTAAGGTCGAGATCAGCCGATTTTTAGGCAGAAAAAATTTTGATTATGTTGATTTTTTTTCCTGGAAATAATTTTCTTGAAAATAATAAAATTTAAATTTGGTTTGCCAAAACAGATGCAATGAGACGAAGAAAGAACATTGTTTGTAGATATAATTTCTTTCTGTAAAATAGTGTTTTTTCTCACTATTTTTTAAAAGTGTGCCCACACGAGCGAAAATCTTCAATTTGTTTCTAACTTCGTACAAATATGAAGAATGAATTTTTTATATAAATAAAAAAAATTCATCTAACATCATTATAAATCATCAAATGCATAACTACTTTTACGAAATTAATGTTTTTATGGAAATAATAGTACATCAGAAAATTATGAAAAATTTTATAAAATTTTAATGTTTATTGTAATTTCGTAATATGAGGACCGGAATAACGCATATATTTTACCGAAGAAAATATCGCGATACGAGGAAAACAAACGCAAAGAGCAAACAAGACAAGCAGTAGATCGTCCTTCAATCTCGAAATAATAGCGTTGACACGACAGTGCCTGGAACGATTTCATGCTCATTTCATTTCGCGCTCACGTACGTCCATTTCGTATAGGGGGTATAATGCGCGGAGTGTCGCACCGCCCGCGTGGGCGCCAATGCTGTACTTTCTTTCTGCTATTATCTCTCCCGCGTCTCCTTGTCTCATCTCTCTTTCACTCTGCCAGCCGGTTTGTCGCTTTGTTACGAAACGTCAGAGAGCAGCACTTTAGCTCTCGCTGCTTCATTCCATCGTGATTTGCACCTTTTCTCGATGCAATGCCACGAGCATTGACCTTCAAGCGTATTATAACTTGATTTTCTAAGTCGCTTATTATGCTCGATCACTTGTCGCTCGGATGTTCATGTTTTATTAACTGCTCGGCCTAATAGGCTGTATCGGTTGCGTTCAGAAAAAAATTATCGACTGAAATTAAGAGGCTCGCAATTCAGAATTCGAATTTCGCGATGACTAACAATTAAAATCCAAGCGGAATGAGCCAAGAGACACTTGTTCCCCATTACGTAACCATTATTTTGTAAAAATTTTTCAAATGTATGTCTTAACACCCACGAGAGAACTTTCAGCAATGTATACGTGTAAAAACCAGGTTGTTCAACATTTTCTTTAGGCATTAAACAATTACAAAATTCATAACTTTGCAAAACGGTAGATTATAAAAAGAGCAGTATCCTTGCAGTTTGATTTTTGTTATGAATTATAAGCATTAATTAGTTGTACATACAAATTTATTTAATCTCCGAACATTTTTTTATGCTGAATACTGCGCAACGTCTCCACCTTAACGAGGAAAGTTATCCTGGAAAGTACAAGGCGAATTTTAAACAAGTCAGACTGTTATATTGTAATTTCTATGTGGTGGTAAGAAATCAGCGTATTAAATTTTATGTATTCGAAATACATTCAGCCGCGTATGAAAGTGCTACGAACGAGAAAAACTTGACTTTCCAATGCAGGTGAAAAAAAAACGCGTATACGCATGAATCGCGCAATTCATATAGTGCAGTTGCACAATTTTGAATTATTTGCTATCCTCAAAAAAAAAAAGAAAAAGAAAAATATGTGTGTGAAAATCAGAAGGCCTGTGCAAACGCGCGATAACTTGACACGATACACATCTATTGATTTTGCTGAGCTGTCGTCTGCTGAGTTTATCTATGAGAAAAAGAGCGGCTAAGCCGTTTCGTTATACCGAGCGGCCACTTAATTAAGTTAATGTCCGCTGATTAATACGCCCGTGAGATCGCAACCGCGACCAAGCTTATATATATATAAGCTACTATTCGAGACTTAAATTGCATGACTACTTTACATCGCGTGAAATTTTTAATCGCGCAGTCGCGTGATTTTGACGATGTGTTCTTCTCGCTGTTATTTTTTCACATTACCGTCTGCTCAGATTTTTCGCGTTTTATGATAATTATTATTATTATTACGAACGGAACTGAAGTGGAATAAATCGTAGTTGACGCTGAGTCAGCGAATAAGGCGAAATGCAAATAAAAATGAGTCTCAAAACTTTTCAAATATTCTGAGTATAAAAATAGCTTAGATACATGAATTGAATCACATGCGGATCTTTAACACGACATGTAGAAGTATTGTTTACATTTTATATAGAATTTTCTTTTTTTAAAAAATAGAATTTTTTACAGTATAGTTTTAAAACGACACTTTAGAAGTAAATCAAAAGCAAATTTCGTAAAAGTATTTCAGTCAAAAATGTTGCACTACTTAAATTCGTCTCGCCTTGAGATGCATGCCAAATTTTATCTCGTTATTCAAGACGTATACAAGAACTTCCATAGCCGCGAGAATCCATCGAATTGTTCGATTCGAACATTTTCACCGCTTCAAAGCTTTCTCTTTGAAAAGCCGACGGAAAACCGCCAGAAGAATATTTCAGGCGCATGAAAAAAAGAGCCCCTGAAATACACGTCGGGAATAAAAAATCAGACAATCACTTTGAAGCTCGAGCTCGGATGGGTATAACGTATACTGTGTAAGTCATAGGCGTTGGCATAGTATAATCGAAAACAAAGCATTGAAAATATTTTAACGCATATGCAATTGCAAGTAACTCGAAACTTTCGCGTGCGATTTCACTATGCAGGTTCGTGTTACCAGCTGTAGGCAAAGGCTATGCGCACCAGCGCCAAGCAATTCTACAGCGCCTTCGCGCGATAATGCAGTTCGACGGAACGAGAGAGTGCGACTTTTTTCTAACTTGTCTAATACGCATTTACGCGCGCGAATTTGGGAATTTTCGTTCCCACGGCCAGGTAATGACGCTCGTTTACTTTTCATTTGCAATTGAAAATTAGTTTTCGAGTCTTTTTTCTTTCCTTTTTACGGTCGATGCAGATGAGGCCAGAAACATTTTATATCTCGAGACGCAGTGACAGAGCCATTGATTTTTAATGCGCTTCCGAATTGGCTTTATGCGAGCGGCTTATGCATCAGCTCGAAAGTTAAAAGAGATGCAATTGACTTTTATTGCAAGTTGGGTATGGGCATGCTTAGTCCGCTTTGAAACTGAATTGGATCGCTGCTGCCGCGAGGAGAGCAGCGGAACAAAGCAATTTATAGGATATTTGTATAATAATACAATTTCTTTTGATCCGCTGATTCGTCAGCAAAGTAAATACACACTTTCTTCGATGGATATCGCAATGTTTTTTTGGAGCGCGGGGCCAGAGGCGAAGTTCAAGAATTCCATTTTCGCTAACGAAAGCTGCAGCAAGTTTTGTTCTATGTATTTCGAATTCAAACGTCAACGCAACTGCTTTACCAAACTTTGCCTCCCCGCAGACAGGCGCATTTGAAACTGAAAATTTTCTCGTGCATAGGAAGCGGCGGCGCGCTGCAGTTATATATGCGCGTGTATTCCTTTTCCCGTAAAATAGATATATAAGTTGAGAGATATTCACTTTCGTTTGACTTTCTAAATTTTCTTGTATTTCAGGAGTTCTAATATGCTTTAAAAACATCTCGCAACTGCCGTGCATTTCACTTTCTTCCAATGCGAATTCATATACGCGCGATAACGAAATTCCCTTCTCTGGCATTATTAGATAGTCTTTTTTTGGAGTTTCTTTTGCCATTACAAGGTGTGCACCAAGCCATTCATCACTTTTGCATTGGAGTACGTAGAGCTAGTGAGGCTGTGTATAATATGAAACGAAAGCGAGAGGGAGAGAGAAGAAGTTTATATTTCCAGTAAGAGGCATAAAAATAAAAGGCGGCATGTATTCCCGACAGAAAATAAAGATTCTATTCATCTTAATAATCGAATACGAGCTGCCTCGACATTATAATCCTCCTGCGAAACGGATCGGTTATCCCTCGCCCGCATAAATCAAGGGGAGAAAGAGCGAAAAAGGGGAAGAAGCAGCAGTGGCTCGGCCTCGCTCACGCTCCAAATTATCCAAAGGTATCTTCTCAACCAGATACACACGAAGAGCTGTTCGAGTGAAAATCTTCTTCCCGTCCTCTGCTTCAAAGGAGGAAGAAAAAGTCGAGAGAGAAAAAAAGGCAGACAAAGTCTTTACGCAGAAAAATAAAATGTAACGAAGGTACATCTATATACCTATACGTTTTATACATAATGATACGAGTATAACTCTTTTTACAATGGAAACCTTTGAGGGATCGGGATACAGTTAATTTTTTAAAAAGAAAGCACTTCTTATTATTTCACTTAGTAGGATCGACAATTTAAGAGAAAACGGAGAAACAGAAAAAAAAACTTTCCAAGGTTTTCATAATGCCTTTTCATTTCGTAAAAAATGTGTGCTTCTGCGCAATCAAATTATACAAAGATATTTATCCATAAATTTTTAGACACAACCTTCGTTATCCCACATTCAAATTCAAAATGATGCAATATTTTTCCACGCTGAATCAAATGCGCACAACTTTTGCCCACAAAAGTCGCTCGAAGCTTATTTATTTTTTAAATTAATTATCAATTTTTCTTGCGTTTCCCTTTATTTATTCATTTTATTTATTTTTTTTTTCTCAAGTCTCAAACATGTAGCTCGTCACGTATATACAATGACAGCTCAGGCATGCAATAAAAAGAAAGCAAAGCCGTTAAGGCCTTTGAAGAGGGGTTGCTAAAAATAGCAATAAAAAACTGAATTGACTTTCGCAAAATTATTCAATTTTTCTTCTTTCATCGTCCCTCGGTGCGCGAGCCGTCGATTTTGAAAAGATCGGCTCGCGTGTGTATACAATACGCGGCGAGGAAATAAAAAAAAAGAAGAGGCGCACACATACTGAAGGTATATATGTACACATACATAATATGCGCGGCATAGCTCGAAAGTCTTGGTGCGTGAGTCGCGAGGCGAGCGGACACGTGCACGATAAATACGTCGAGCGATAGGAATACAGAATATACAATGTTGCAATACAAGCGTCGACAGCTGAAGACCTTGCTGCTCGCGAGCTAGTGTGCGTAGCAGCTATACATATAGATGTGTGTGTGTGTAATGCGTATATATATACACGCGTGTTTGTACACACAGGCGTTCTTCTCGTCGAGCGCGCCACAGGCGCTCGCAGAGAGCGAGAGAGAGAAACGGTGTGTATATCGCGAGAATAGGATGAAAAATTTGTTACGCTCTAACTGGAACAAATGCGAGAGTTGGCAATCTGTGAAATAGTTGTGCTCTCGACCGAGCTTCCATTCGGGGATTGATTGAAATTTATACGTTCTCAACGCGTTCCACACACGCAGATGACTCTCCCGCGCCAGTGAAATATCGTCTTTTGTTTGCACCTACCCAACCACCCCCCCCTCTCTTTTTATTTAATGCGCACACGAGCTTTTGCCAACTCGAGCGTATCGGAGCTGCACTGAAACATTGCTGTTCGGAATCGTCGCTAATTTTCGATTGCCGTTAAAAATGCTATTGTTGATTGCGCGCGCGCCCCGAGACTGACTTCTATACGCAAAAGAATTACGTCGTATTTAAGGGGGTCCGATACTCATTGATGGCGTGTCACTAACCATACGATATAAAAGTGCTTAAATAAAATAAATATAACGATTTACGCAAATTCAAAAGATAGTTGCCCTCCGTCTTGGTATCATCTGTCAATATGCAAAGTTTGAAATCGAAATATGCAGGTATCGAAAAGAAGGATTGGAACGAAAATCAGTGCACGCCAGTTAGTCAGGTTACATCTACTGATTTTCGTTCCAATATATCCTTCTTTTCGATACCTGCATATTTCGATTTCAAATTTTACATATTGACAGATGATACCAAGACGGAGGGCAACCATCTTTTGAATTTGCGTAATATTTATTTTATTTAAGCACTTTTATATCGTATGGTTAGTGACACGTCATTAATGAGTATATCGGACCCCCTTAATACAAATGATGTATCACTGCAATATAACGTATCCGCTTTACTGCGTCTGTACATAATGACCATTAGCGCACTTCTTTTCTTGTATATACGTTAATGCACCAGCTGTACGAGAAAAATAAGAACTAAGACGGTCGGTGTAATGAGGGAGAAAATGAAGATTTATAAACATCAGGTGCGCATACGCGCGCGCATCAGGCACAAATGGAGAATCTTCCATCGATTGGCTACTAACAGTTGTGATCCTCTAAACAATTTGGAAAAATTAAGAGTTGCGCGTACGAAGAGTTTTTCAGCTCATCGATCTAAAGAAGCATGAATATTTTCTCTCTCTCTCTCTCTCTCTCTCTCTCTCTCTCTCTCGTGTCGATGCTCGAGTAAGCATAAACGCATGGGCAAAAAGAGGGGCATAGATATCGGTGCGGGGAAAAAAATGCGCGGCGGCCGCGTGCGTGCTTGTGACTGTAAAGAGAAGAGAGAAGGAACGAAGGAGGCGCGAGAGGTGGGGAAGAGACGCCATTGAAACCGGCAGATGGCCATTGAAATGGAGAAAAGCGTTTAAAGCCTCGCGACTGGTTTATGCTGCCCTCGCTACTTCGTTGTCCTCCGTAATTTTCTTGCCGACCTGTATCGTCTCTCTCTCTCTCTCTCTCTCACTCATTGCTCACCGCGAGACCGCTTCTTTTTCTGGCTCTTTCGGTTTTTCTTACGATCTATTTCTGCCCGCCTTTTTTCCCTCCATCTATCGCGAGAGAGAGAGAGAGCGCGTACCGGTTCGGCAGTAATTTATTTTTATTTACTAGCTCGTGCTCTTGCCAATTCTTCCCCCTTTTTCGCTTCGTTTGCAATGTATTTGTTCTTTCGCACAAATTGACCAATTTCCCAGCTTTTTTTCATTCCTATTACGTGTCGATACGGAATTTCGCACATTATGCAACCAAGTGAAATAATAAATTGTAATGTAAAATTAATCCTTTAGTTTACGTGCTTTCGTTTTCAGGTGCGCTTCTATGGATATTTTTATTTTAATTTTGACAATGCAGCTCTGCTATCTTTATTTGAGTTTACAGTTTATTATTATGTTAAAATTTCAACAAAAGCGAATAAAAATTATTGATAAAAATCGAGAAATTTTCAAATTTTAATAATAATCACCAGAAGTTCACCTTGAAATTGATGATTTTAATTTTTGCAGATGTTTTCTACGAATAACGTATATAGGAGATACACACGGTTACATGAAGGCAAGACTTAATTGTTGCTAAGATAACATTTATTAATATAAACATATTACTTTATCGCCAATGTTGTGACTCATGTTTCTGAAGGTCTAATTCTTATCCGTTACTTCTTTTTATCATTGTCGCTTGAATTTATTAACTATGTTTACACTAATATAATAAAACTTTTCACCGCTGTATCGCTTAGTGTGTAACTGCTGACAATAGAAATCGACATTGTAACAAATTCAAAAGCATAAACAATGCTCAAGTATAAACCGGTGCTTAATTCGGAAAAATGCAAATGCGCTACTTACTGCGCATGAGAGCAATATTTTTCGAAAAGGCAAGAATTACACTTCAACTATGCGACTCATGCCCCGAGTATACAATTCAGCTGGGTTTATATATAGTAATTTCATCGTAAAATATGATAATGACGAAGAGCATGATAAAAGCAAAAACCGCAATTACCATGGGAACAAGCGTGAAATGCGATAAAACAGTGAAAGCAAAATGCATACTTGCATATACACATCTGTGCAGACGCGCACGTTCGGAGCGAAAATTCAAAAAGGTGAAGCCAAGCGTTTCCTGCTGCTATTATACACGGACTCAATGTTGCCCATACATTATACATATATCCGTGTCGTTTTTATAGTTATCGATTGTATTTTATTCCTCGCCTTTATTAAGCGCACTGTGTATTACTAAATTTTTCCAACTATACATACTCGCCGTTAATTATTGAACTTGCACTTGAATATTTTTTGAGAACGATACAGAGAATATTATAATCTGTACACGTCAGTGAGAAAATATTCATGCCTGGAATTTTCTACGTCCGCATACTGGTGTATAAATATCATTGCATGCAGAAGAAAATTATGTATTCACGGTAGACGGCGCAGAAGGAGCGTTCGAGCATAATCTCGAAATTGCGATTGTTCAACAATACGTTTATTGCAAATCTCATGGATTTATCCTCGCTATTGTTACAGCGGTGCCCGGTTCAATCTTCGTTCGCTTTGTTATTCTTGTAGTACTAAAAACTTTGTTTCCCTCGCGCGATGCATCAAAATTAAATGGCAAACAAGTTTATGAAGAATGTCATACTGGCTTAAACGCTGCAATTTTATTGGCAACAATTATAACATGTTTACTCGTATCTCTGCTTTCAAGGATTTTCATTTTGTGAACATCATATAGCAGAATAAACTTCAGATTAATATATACTTCAATATTATTATTCTCTACAGTATAGTGGTATAACTTTACTCGTACTTCGTTTATGCATAAAGGTAATCTTATCTTCACAATAATCTTCGATTCTGAAATACTGATAGCATTGTGTGCGAAGTAGATTAAAATAACATTGTCGTATTTGATTAACATAAATTCACATTAAGAATATCAGAACCTAGTTAATTTACACTTACTCAATATACTATATTTTTCAGGCCACGTATAATTTATAACATCATTTTCAAAGCCATACGCATAAATTGCCATTGTTGTTTTTGTCTGCATTTTTTTTCCAAATGATGCTTGCACGATGTTTTAAATATAAAATAGAAAAAAAGTAAATTAATCCGAATAAACCGAATGCGAAGAAAAGGAAGGATACACACGACGTATTAACTCGATTGCTTCGGAGAAAATTTATTATCCACGAGTAAAGACCTTCGGGAGACAAAGTGAAGGTTCAATTTTGTCGTCTCTCTCTCTCTCTCTCCTTCTCTTTCTCATCGGCATCGATTCCGTATCGCTCAACGAAGTGATTGTCAAAAGAATATCGCGATCTATCATTGATAAAGAGCTCGCCTCGCCTTTTTTCCATCTCAGCTCATCTTAAGAATCCACATCTCCTCGCTTACTTTCTCATCTCGCGTGACTCTCTCGTTCGTACTCGCGTCTCGAAGGCCTTCAATTTCGCCCGGCATTAGCGTCATCTATCGCGAATTTCGTGATTTACACATCTCGTGTATCGATGGCCATTCGGCTTACGTTCGCAGACCCCGGGACAATGAGATTCCGTCAATTTGGTGGAACAACGCCAAGATCTGCACTGCACGTATTGCGAGCCAGAATATTATACATATATATAACGCTTGCTCTGCACGTAGGTATGTGTGCAATGTGAATGTGTGTGTGTGTGTGTGTACGCGCGCCTGAGCGCACACCCTATAACCTGTTTCGATTTATCGCCGGGACTCATCGTTTAACCCCTTCCACCCCTCCAAGTACGCGTTCGAAGGAGTCTGAAGGGGGTGTCAGGCTATGCCTCGTAAATTGCGATTGAGCTGCTCAAAATCAAATTGGTTAATACAGAGATTTTTGGTTGAGACAATGCTCTTTTTCTTTTCATTGCATGGTCATTGATCCATGGAAGTACAAAATTTGCGGAGCCTTGATATTTTTTTGGTCCTTGCAAATGTAAAAAGATTTCTGTTTACAACAATTTTCTCGTAATAATTCCTAACCTGTATATTTTTTAAATCGTGATTACGTACGTGGTCCACTTAAACGTAATTCCCGTATAAATCGGTAGATTTTGTAGAATTATTCAAGTTACAGGTTTTCCATTAATAATATTTCCCAACTGTATAATTCATTTAATTCAATTATACAATTGACTATTTATAAAATACAGCAGAGCATCCGTTTTAAACTTTTGATCGAGGAAATGAATTTCACAAAATTATTTCTATCAAATTTAGAAGTTCATGCGCTTATATAGTAATTGTATAATTAATTAACTCACGTTTACATTTTTGTCAGAATTTGATTGTAATAAACAACATACCTGCAAACAAACAAAAAATAAACTTCGATTAGATAACATATTTCAGAAAGTCGTAAATAAAGTTGATTCATATTGTAATACTAAATAATTTTTAAAATATTCATTTGATTTTGGTAATATAATGAACTGATGAGACTAAAATTGTGCAATTATTGGAGCTACTTGCAGCTGCCTACATTGTAGATTAGAACTCAACATGTTAAAATACATTTTTTTCTGAGTTACTAACGATGAAAGGACGCGAGTAGCTATAAAGGTTCTCTTATTTTGGCAAGTATATAACCCGTTTTATGGCTCTCACACGCTGAGCAGCTTATAATAAAATTTAACGGTCCTCTCGTCCTCCAGGTGACTCCCGATCTCCAAATATTTCACCCTTTCACACAAAAGTCTGAACAAATTTTTAATTTCGTTGTTTGTCGAGTTTAATGAGATTTTTTTCTACATCCAGTTAAGCAGACAATTGTTAATTACAGGATTTGACCTCGTTTTGTTGCTAGAATTACATAAAATTCATTTCTGCGCTGAACGAAACTAAATAAACGACTTTATCTGTAAATTTATATAACTTACATTATTTTACTAACATTGCAGATAAAATTACGATCTTATTTTTTCTTTAATTTTTGTAGAAAAGTACACAAACATTTCGTCTCTACATAAAAGTGCATGAATCTGTTCAACAAGGAAGATGGTATTTTAAGTTTTTTGAAATTCTTGTTATATAATTAGCATTTTCAATAATACACCTACGCGACTTTATCGTAGACTCATATTGCATATAAAATTATGTAGGAAATGAACTGAAGAGACTTGTGAAATTGAGAAAGAATCCAAGAGAATAATTAAAAAAAATAGTTGGACGACAAAAAGTGAAATGGATCGATTAAATGAACACAAGCTGAAAATTTTCAATATAAATACTATTTAAAAAAATGATCGCAAAAGAAACGTTGGCATTATGAACGCAAGCCCCCGGCAAATAACGTAATTGCGGTGTTCATGACACATTTCATTATTTGCCTTTGTACGAATGTACCAACACACTTATAGCACGTTCACGTTCACACTCGATGAATACGAGCGTAAATCCTCCTTCCCCTCTCCAACGCGTGTTAGTGCATCCATGAGTAACTTTAACTGCTATCTGACGCCTTACAAAGTTGAAGTTAAAATTGAAATTGCGAAATATACGCTTTCACAAGTGCGAGATTTACATCGTATCAACTGCAGGACTCATTTGCATTGGAATATGTGTAAAATGTAAAATGATGAGCTCGCGCACCGTATATTAATACACGCAGAAATCGTGAAAGCCGTTAATCTTTGATTTGCACAAGCGCATCGCGATTGCGTCAATTTGCCGTATATATAGTGACTCTTCCGAGTCCTGCATAGGTTCTATTATCGATTACAAAATTTTCTATGCACTAACACAGTGTGACCGGGCATTTTGTCGATCGAAGCCACTTGAAATTGAATGAGGCGCATTCAAGCGAACGATTTGCATATATTACAATAAATCCCCCGGCATAATCTTGTTCGATCTTAGGTGCTTTACGAGGCAACTCCCGCTCGCTCGTTATACACATCCACTGATAACTTGCGCTCCTCTGCGGACTCGCTCGCTTAGTTGGACTCGAGTCCGCTAGGAGCGCGCGAGCCAAGTGTGCGCAACACCTGTAAGCAAACGGCGACAGTGGTGGGAGTGCAGTGGTAGGTGGGGAGGGGGTAAATCGCGAACGAGAGAAACATAGACGTATAGCGCTCGCGCCTGCGCGAGCATGCGTTTCCGCTTGCCTTTCTTCATTTCCGGGTTGTCGATCGAAAGCGATCGCGAGCGATGCTACTCTTTGCCTCTTTTGTTTGGCCTCCTTCGCTTTTCCAATGCCTGAAATGGCATTTCTGCAAATGTGTGCTCTTGTAAGAAAAATGTAATTTGAGGAGAAAAAAATCGCGGGCTTTTCTCTCTCCGGAGGCTTTTTAGATTTTCTTTTGTCGTTTCGTTGCCGCTGCTCTGCTGCTGCTGCAGCTGCAGAAAAATAGAATGGACGACTTGTAATATTTCTTTTCTTGTTTCACGGGGCTCAAGGAGAGAGAACGCGAATGCGAAAGGTTGCTTTCGAAGTATTATACTTATAGAGAAAAACACGATGCTAATTCATTGGCTCGTGGCTTCCTTCAAACTAATTTATTGTTCTTGTAAATTAATTACACGAGAGAATAATGTCTCATACACTGCAGCAGTTACAGCTGATTTCAAATTTTCAGAAAATGATACTGTCAGTAAGTACTTTCTTGTTTTCTCCACTTATAATCTCTGAAAATTGCGTGAAAACTAATGTAATGCAAAATTTGAATTTGACTGATAACTTTCTACTCCAATTATCCAGTACTTTTACTCCAAGCCTACATCGTTAAATGTAAAAATTCTATTCCAGCTCCTTTGCACAATTTTTTCGAAAACTTTCAACGTTTAGTAGATCCAATTTTAATTTAATTCGTGGCATTTCACTCCAGTTACCGCGTCCCGCATAAAAATGAGATTTTTCAATTCTCCGATAGTTTTTTTTCGCAATCTACGTCGCAATTTTAGTCCTGTCTTGATTTTAAAAATGGAATCAGTGAAAGATCGCTATGCAAACAAACTGAGAAACATCGAGAAAAATGAAGAATATAAATTTCAACACACATTTTTTACATGCTTCTACGACTCTCAACAATGTGCTTTCTTACAGGAAGGAAACGATAAACTTGTACCACGATATCCGCAATAAAACGATGAAGCTCCGCTTCATTTAGTATTATTAAAGTCAGCCCGCCGTCTCGAAACAATTATCCCGTCGAATGAAAAGACAAGCTCTCGGGGCGAGGAAAGCTGCGACGAGCCGCGCGCGATACAGTCATTGAATTAATTATTTCAATCATAAGCATCGAGAGACAAGAGGAGCACTCTCGCGCGCGCGGAACTTATCCGAAAACAGTGTGCGATGGAGGAGGACGATAAGCCTCTAAGCGCAACGCTATTGCGAGAGAGGAGGAAAAAAAAGGCGGAGATACAGAGCGAGACGGCACGAGAAAGAGGACGAGCCGCGCGCGCAGTGAAACTTGAAAGCGAGAGCCAGGTCGAGCCGTTTTACGAGTTTCGAGGCCGCGAAAAAAAGAGCAGAGCAGGAGCTGAAGGAGAAGGAAGAACAGTCGGAGGAGGAGGAGAAGCTTCGGCCCCCGATTGCTTTGCTGGCGCTCGCAGAGCGGACGACGAGCCAGAGAGGAGCCGAGAAACTGCGTTATTCGGGACTTTAATACGGGGACTGCAGAAAGCGGCAGAGACGAGGAAAGGAAGAAACCGAATGACTCATAGAGATGTAAAAAAAAAAGGAACGGAAAAGACCAACTCTCGAGAGCTGAGGTATACAAAGGGAACGAGCGCAGGAGACGAAGTCACGTAACAAGGATAAAGAGAGATGGGCCGGAGCTGCGGAATGTTTAGGGATCGTTTGCGTTTTATTTTTTTGATCTCTTTCAAAATCATCGCGAGTATCGCGGATATGACAAAAGACGTGCTTACCAAGCGCCGGTTTAGATGCTTCAATTGTGCGTCTTACTATACTTTAATCTGCTGCGCAACTGCGCTATACTTTTTATAATTCTAATTAAAGTGTAGGATATAAGCGGCGTCGGAATTAAGCGTGGAAATTTTAAGTTAATTATCATTATATCGTATTTGTACGCGTCCATTAACGCCGATATTGTCGTTGCTAATGAGAAACCTAGCTAATGAGAAACCTAACTAATGAGAAATTCAATACGGTATTATCTATGAATTTGACAATTATCGATTGTACAATGTACATAAGCCCGTGTTAAACTGCATTTTGCAGGGAAATCTGTTGGCAAGCCGCAAAGTTCCAATCTGCTTTTACGTTCGATAGAAAATGTAAAAATTTATATTTACTTTCCACCCTTTCCCATTTTTATCCGTTTACGTAGCGGAACACGTCATACGCATAATTTGTCGATCACGACTGAACTATGTTTAGTAAACAGACGTGGAATAATAACTACGTATGCGGAGCCTTAGTTTTTGCCTCCGACGCTCCCGACGAAGAGTTTCGTTCGCCTGATACCTGAAATATTGAGAGTCAGACTCGCCAAGCTAGAGAAGCGACGCTTTAATTATTAGGCGAGTCCACATGCCCCTGGCTTAACTAAACCTTCCTTTCTTATGCATTAAAGAAACACGTGTTTACGATAAATGCCATGAAAATTGATTGCCGGTATTTTTCTCCGGCACACACTAGCTGGTATATAAGAAGCTTATTGGAAGCGAAAAATAATATTTATTTATCAAAGCTATGGCTTGGGTTATAAATGTAAACTGAATTAGTTACTAATTCACTGCATCGTACAACTTATGTTGTACTACTTTATGGATTAGGCTTTTTTTGTATGTATTTAGCGTAGAACTAGCATATCAGTTTTATTCTATAGACTCGCTTTATTATGTGTTTATAAGAGCGATAGAATACTCTATAAGCTTTCTCAGAAGTTTCGTAGAAGAGTATCGCAATAAAACAGTTACAATCATAAAATAAATCAGATATGCAGGGTGTTTTTTAAAGAAAATTATCACATTTACAAAACTGATGCTTATGAATCGAATGACGTTACATATTTACGTATAACTTTTAAGCTTTGATGGAAATATTGATTTTATGCAACTTATTAACAAAGTACACGATTAAAATGTAATAATTTTACATTATTATAAAATTTTCAACAAGATCAGTGCAATATGTGATGAGATACAAGTTGTTCGCGCAGATTTCATTAAATTCTCTTCACATTTAAAATATCGCATAAAAAAAGGTGAGCGAAAATATCGAGCGTGGCTATAAAAAAGAACTTCGTCTCGAAAAGATAAAACGAAAGGCAAAATTTAAAAACTCGTAAAATAAAAGTTATTTTCAATTACAACAGGAAATTATTTATTGAGCGCTTTATTTGAGAAACGATTATTATTTATGCTTTTTCACAGCACATCGCAATTTCGCTCCTATCATGATCTCGAAAATATAATCGAGCTCTACAATATATCGTGAAAATATAATACGCGTCGAGGAATATTTGTCGTATAAGGTATCCTCAACAGTAAGCCACAGAGAGGACAACATTTTAGCCATCACCACGTCCAATTTCCCGCACTTGCGAAACGGCAAACCATGTATTGCGCGACGCGCATATGTGTATATAGGTGAATACGTGCACCCAATACGTGCGCATATAGATATATATAGTCTTGTGGTTGAGCTCTCGCAGCTGCATAAAATCAAGAAGACTAGAAAGAGGAGACGAACTTTATACACGTGAAAGTAAAATAATACGCGCCAATATAGCAGTAATGTCTAATATGAGAGTAAAAAGCAGCCCAGGCAGAATTTATTTTCAGGTTTCACTTCATAATTTCAGGATTTATGAACTTTTGAAAGTGGAACGGAATTTACTGAAAATTCGGAGAGTAAAAAGATTGGCTGCAAATCTACGCTAACTTTATACAATTACTGATACTCGTGTTTATACTCTGTAATTGCTGTCAGTTCCCTGCAGAGTTTCAGGGCATAATCTACTGCCAGACTTGCCCACCGACCAGAAAATACAGCATTTTCTAAACAATCAGACGCTCAATTTTCAAGCAGGACTTGCTTTCGACCAGCACGATAATAAATTTGGAATGTGTGTACAGTTATGGCACTAATTATTACAAAATAATACATAATTGTGTAGATTATTACGTTAATTTTATGGTTATCGCACAATAAACAAACTATAATTTAAATAAGTGATGTCTAAACCCAAGTACATTTGTAATAATGCACAAAAATATATGCTTGAGTTTTAAAAAGAAATATTCTATAAGTATAAGCGGCACGTAACCACTAATTTTACTTACTTTTCAAAAACCTCAAAAGTTATAATTACGCAATATTAATCATAGCTAATATTCTCTACAATGGCTCATTACTCGATTGATGTATATAATTACACCAATGATAAACACGTGAAATCACCATAAACCATCAATAGTTAATGAATATCATATGAATACCCCTCATTTTCATTTACTAACAAAATAATCAAGGATCGATAAGTAAAAGTACAGTCTTTTCACGAATATAAAGATCCTATACACCGGAATTATAGGGATATAAGCGTACACAACTATCGCAGGAAAATTCAATCGACTTCATTTTTATTCTACTAATATAACGTACATTGTTAAGATTTTTTTCTTTTCGAAAAAAAAAGAGAACAGAGCCGACTGCTCTGCGCATGGCGAAACGAGGTTTTCTGTTCGCGCGCGTACGAAGCCTCGGAATTTTTTCGAGAAACTTCACGTTCACTGTTGCCGTCGCGCGAGTACAATAAATATACGATCAACGTAAAAGTGAACGCAAAGAGCTGCGAACGCCGGGAATTGTCATTCGTCTTGCTAAAATGACGACTTGCGAACGTAACCTCGACTCTTTTTTTTTCTAGTCGCTTTTAAATTGTCCTCTTGCCCAATCGAATCTTAACTATTCACAGCGTTTATTCAATCATCGTATATTTATTCTGTCGGGGGGAAAACATCATCCACACAACGATCTTACAATTGTTACCGTTAACAACGGCGATACGCTAATCGAGCTGTGATTACCGAAAAAGGTAGAAGAATACGAACAAAATGCTCTTCAAGTGCGTGTTAAATTTAATGCAAAGGAGACGCGATATTATGAAAAAGACAATTCTCCGGTGTGCGTGTGCGCGCAGGTGTGTATCTACGCAGACACGCGCGCTTATAACATTAATGGTCCTCGTGACAGGCTCTGACAATTGCAATTATGAATGATTATGCGCGAGTACTGGCACATGTATATCCATCTCGAAAGATGTCCATCACGACGTTCTCGCCGACACTGCAGCAGCCGCGCATTGGCTGCGCGCGTATCTTGCGTCCGGCAATTCTATCGTAATTACAGAGGAAGTGAATAGGTGTACAGGAGAAACAAGGAGGGTTGACGTTCCTGGAATTTACGCGCGCGTAAGCAAGTCTATGCCTTATCCACCTCTCTCTCTCTCTCTCTCTCTCTCGGCATTTCGACTAGAATTTCAACGCCGGGTTGACTTTTAATTCGCTTATGACAAGATGAAAATAATTTCGATCTGATAAACGTAAATTATGCGTTGCATACAGTGGGCACTGCGAAATTTTCCAAGCATTTTTTAATAAAATCGGAATATCCTGTAATGCCGCGTACCGAGTCGCGGTGAAATTGTTTTGAAATTCTTTTACTTGATATTTTAAAATACAGCGCGCTTTGTATTTAAATTCCACACAGAAGCGCGAATGCTAAGAGAATGAAGTATATGCATTGCAAATTTATTTAAACTTTACCCCAAAATAGTCAATGCATATTTTTGCTAAAGTGCAATAATAAAAAAAAAGTATCGTTTTGCTTCATGAAAATGAAACGCCCTCGCTGAGAAAGTCCTCTTATAATGCAGACTTTGTTTAATAAAATTGTGTCGCAGCTTTTTCGCGAGTAATTCATTAACACCAGTATAACAGATAGCAGAAACAAGTGAAGTATATGTAAAAATTCGCTTGTGAATATACATAGTTTAAAGAAATTCCAAGAGCTTGGAAATGAAATCGGATCAATATTCACAGGTGAAGGATACAGCTTGAACGTGTCTACTAGTATACGTACATACAGTGTATACGGTGTACAAACACGTATATTACCGTCGTACTGCAGCTTTGCAGCGAAGACAACGATAAAAACAAAGCAAATTAAAAAAAAAAGAAACAGAAATAACAAAAATAAAAAAGCTTAAGATTTATAATATATCACGCTTTAATCTTGAATTTACAACTTTGGCGCGCGAGAGATTTTTCAACGCCGGTGGTACGAATTATCCTTCGAGAGATTGCCACATTCAAGCGCGTTATTTACCTCGCCCGATTTCGCGACTCGGAACGTTTTTAATGCCGAGAAAAATATCTCGCGAGTCAAATAATTTGCATATACATCCATGCGCGCGTTGCACAGGCAAAACTCGTATATAATATATATGGGCCATCGGCGTGGCGTATTATTTTCGTGCCGAAGCGCGCGCGAGAACCCTTGGAATTCGAGTGGACATCGAGTGGAGAGGGAAGGATAAAAAAAAAAAGAGTGAAAGAAAAATCGTTTCGAGTTTGTATAGCATAGCGGAAGTAGCGAGCGTTTCGAGTGAGGGGGGCCTAGACCGGGAAGACGCAGAGATGCAAAGGGTCGCGAGAGCAGAGGGACATAGAAGGGCAAGCCGGCTGGTTCCAACTTGGCGTCCCGAAAGGCGCGCACTACAAAGCATCCTCGGAATACCAATTAACGTGGATTATGTGTCAAGACGCGGGGACGCGCGCGCATAAGGGAAATTCGAGCCCTTACAATGTAACGCACATCTACAAACACGTGTACCTATATATGCAATACACACACACGCATAGATCCCACTCGGATACACGGGCCTTTCTAAGTTTGCGCGCTTTGACAATAACGACTTTAACTAATCACTGCGCGCGCGTACAATGTACACACTAATTGAAATAATTTTGCTTTTTTTCTTTACAAGCCTTTTTTTACAGCGAGTCCCGAAGTTTACTGCGCGCGTGAAATATGGTTTGCAACGCGCGTAAACGTAATGCAACACGAGAGATTAGTATCTTGTAACTGATGCACTTATCATCTCAAGCTATACCTGTAAAGACTGGAGAAGTTTGTAAGTTTTACAATTTAAGATTAATCGATGTATCATCAAGCCCGCGATAAACAAAGTATTTTAATTAAAGTTTTGCTGTATCCATTAAGTTTACCGCCAGTCACCTTTCCAGATTATTTTTCATAAAATCAGCCGCGCATCAGGTTTGCAAGCGTAGATCCCGCTATCAAGTAATTAATACCCCAGACACACATATTTATATTCCCGCATCAAAAGAAGCGATGAAGCAATATTAGAATAAGTGTACGTGGAAAAGCGTGGAATTCAAATGAAAAAAATGATTTGTCCACAAAAATCTAGATATAATGCGCATAAAAAAAAGTCAACAGACCGCACTGAGCAAGTTTTCCCTAATTGAAAGGACAAAGAGAATATATATTTTTGATCCCCTCAACCCTAATAAAAATACTGAATAAATAAGGTAATAGCGTCTGTTCGGAAGCAGAGCACATCTATAAGGAAGAACATCTGTAGAAGCGGGTATGTATACGAAGAGGTGCTTACGCACACACAAAGCTTCGCGTCTGTCGGGTCGGCCGCCCTCTGGTTATTTCCCTACTCGCCTCGGTCGTTCCACCATCTTCCCGACTGCTGCGCTCTGCTCCTCCACTACTTGTCGTTGCCTATTGCCGTATACCTATACGTTAGACTCTATAGCTTCGGTGGCTCTGTGTCGAAAAATCCATAACCCTTGCCCTCCTCTCTTATTGCTTTTTCCACGCAACGTGCGCGACTTCTGGCATTGAAATCAGAAAGTCAAACGTCATTTTTTTCTATACGACTAAATTAGTGGTTGATGGAAAAAAATTATTTTATTTATTACTTTTTTATTACCGTTTTTATGAAGTTTGTTCTAGTGCATTTTTGAGGTATCGTGAATAAGTGTTGCAAATGCATTTTTGTAGATAAGTTGCTTAGTTTATACGCGAGCGTTGGCTCGTAAAAGTTTAAATTTCAATTTTGTACGAGTCTCTCCACTGGTTGAGTTTCAGACATTGTAAGTCCATTCTTTTTGCTGCTCTTCTGTGCGAATGTGATAGAAACTCTATTTTTTTATTTTGTTGGTGTGCTTTTATTTTACAACGATTTTTGTATTATACCATTTTTAAAAAATCGATTTAATAAGTATACGGATAAGTAGAAAAATATCTACCTCTTGCTGTAGCATTTTTTTTTATTCAAGTCCAATAATTGTGCCGATAGAGCGTAAAATCTATTTATCGTGTGTAATTTAAATTATTTCGTAAAGTGAATTCACAGAAAAAATATATAAAACTTAAATACACCATTAGTCTGTGAAATATTGATTTCTGTTCTGGGTCAATTGGTCCGTTAGACTGTGAAATATTTCAGATTGTGTTTTGAGTAGTTTCGTGTATAGCGAAGAAAATAATAAAACACGAATAAAATAATTTTTTTAATACAGAAAAAGAAATTGAAAATTTGAAGTAAGTTAGTAAGTGTAGTATAAAATTTATTCCTCTATCTATCACAGTATTATAATTTTATATACAGTTGCGTACAGGAAAATAAGTGTAAGAATTTTTTTTACGTAAAAAAATATTAAAGTACGTTTAAATGAAACGTATTATTTAAAAAGTGGAGAGAGCGAGAGAGAGTGTGCGCGAAAGGGAGAGGGAGAATAATCATAAGTACATTTTTCAAGAGATACGAGAAAAACCTGTTTAATCACGGTAGGATCTTACAAAAAATCAAATTAATATTCTGCGAAGGCGAAATTACGTTGAAAAATGCTGAAAAACGCCGTACAACATGCGAACTTTAATCCCATTCAACCATTTCGTGTGTTCCATTCTGAATTGAGAGATTGCACTTTAAAGCCCCGAGATGGCACACGCGCAGCGTCCAAAATGAATAAACAAAAAAGGAAGAGGAAAGCGGATAAACCGTAGAGTCTTCATCAAGTGCGAAAATCCCCGGCGTGTTTTCTGAAAAGATTCTCGCGAGCGTAAGGAGCGCCGAGAAAAAAACAAGGAGACGGAGACGACGACGAAGTCGAGAGGGCGTAATAGGCACGGCAAAGAAGAAAGAGAACCGCATGGACGAAGGGTGGAAAAGAAATAAAGGTAATACGTATAGGGCACGACGGCGACGACGTCGACGGCTTGGATATATAGAAGCGAAGGGAAGGGGCAAGCCGGAGGAAGGAAAAAAAAGATAAAGATTATCAAAGAGAGCGTATAGGCGAGCAAGTGGTGGCCGCGAGTAGGCGAGCGCAACAGAAACGGGAAACAGCCCGCGCGTGCGTGTGTGTACGTGAGAGAATTGACAGAAGGGATGCGTTACCATGGATACGAGTCGCTTCACTAAGAGCAGCCGTTCTCTACCTCTATGTCTCTGCGTCTTTCCACATACGTAACGCGCACACGCACTTGGCAATGTGGGCGCTCTGTGCAGTTGCGTATTTATACACGAGTCGGCAAACGCATGTGAGTCGGTGTGTCTCATGTGCGCGCGATTAGATGTATTACACTATTTGTTAACGCGGTTGCGCGTATAGTTCTGCCAACTTGTGAATCCTATGCCGTATACACGAATACTTGTATATATATGAAAATATACAAGCGCGTATATATGCACGTGTATATATAGCTGTACACAGTAGACCGTATGTGTACATAAATATACATACATCTGTGCAGCAGACGAGCCAAATGCGCTAATCATCCCCACTTGCCGCAACAAATTTGCAGCGCGCGACAACTCGCAACGGAAGTTAGTAGACCTGTTGACACATATAGATAGCGCATACATATATATATGCGCGCGCGCGCGTATAACTGCAGGTTCTTCTAATAATTCAAAATCGCGGGCGAAGCTAAACTTTTCGCGTCGCATCAAAAATATACATGCCAGCGCACGCGCGCGCAGAGAGAGAGAGAGAGAGGGGGGGAGGGGGAATGCACTCTCAAAGTCGATAAAATTTTAATTAACAAAGAACGAGCCTTTTTGCACTCTGTTTTCGTCGCGCATATATAACCCGTTGAAGGCTCGAATAGCCGTTGTTCATCGATTTACTGCCCGGCTTGATTTATTTCATGCTTGTTTCGTAATTGGGCGTTTCATTTATAGAGAAAAATCTCTGTGTGCACGTGCGAGTGTGTGTGTGTGGGTGCTTCTTTTTTTTTTAACGAATCTTGCTTCTCTTCCGTATACTGTTGGACCTCGTGGTTATTCGTTGACAGAATTGCGCACCGCTTCAATAGCTATGAGTTGCGTAAACGTTATCTTTTATTGATGCATTATTGAGATCAGAATTTGTATACGAATTTATTTTTTCAATATAACATTTAATTAAACATTGGAGAATTTATAACGTTGCTCCCTAGAGACGTTTCGGCTAATTGTAAATCGATTGAAATATATAAAAACTTGGAATTATATTATAGACTTTTTACGGTACAGATAAAAATTCAGTTTTGCGTGCTATCGCGAAAAAGTAGGTTGTGTGTACATAGTGTGAGTAATTGGACGAATGTATAATTATAGGCGCTTTTAGCGCGGTTTCAATATTTAATATTGTCGGAAAATGCTTGAATTAATTATTGATTAACACTGCGCGAACCAACAAAACTGATTAATTTTCTACCAAGAATAATATATTCCAGGTGTTTGCGCAAAATTCATTATACGCATGTATACACGATTATTAATAACGCGGAATATATAATTTGAAATTGAGCTTCGAATAATATTTTTTTCCGCTTTTTCATTAAATGGAAATGCAATTAGAGCTGGGCAACATTAAGTTTTCATGACAAAACAAGCTCAACAAAAACACATCGAGAGAATATAAAAACAAATGAAAAACTGAGCAGTGCGCTCTCCTCTCTCGCGGCTGCATCGCGCACACACACACACACACACACAAATCGATACGCTCAATGAAAATAAAATGGAAAGCAATCTAAGGATGGGCGGCGTAGAGGAAACTCGCTACTTCCAGCTAAACGACTGACTACTCCCTGCACTTATACGAACGCGTATATGTTGTACATGAATGTTTCCCCGGGATATCCGAGGGACGTGTGTATTATATATATGTAGGATAAAGGGACGCGCTCGAGTAGTTGCAGGGGGGAGGGCGATTGAGGGGGAGGTAAATCGAAGGGGTCGGCTTATTATCAACGCAGTCACGGACAAGTATATGCTGATACGTGAACCCACATCATAGGCAAACGATATAAGAAAACTATCTTTTTTAAGAAAAGAGCAAATACTTCAGAATAATGCCAGGGAAATATTCGTCTCAATAATCGTCTCTTCGTTATAATTTCAAGGGGAAAAATGGATGCTAGATGCACACGCGTGTATCTTTGTCTGGATACTTATGTAATACGCTCAATGATTTAGATACTCGAGAATCTAAATAATCGTACATTTACATAATAATAATGCGTATGAATAAGAGTCTAGATAGATGACTGTCTATAGATTATAAAGGTATATCTAGACACAAATCTTATATGCAAACATATACTACCGACTTCAAATTATCAAATTTTTATGTACAGATTGTATTTAGTATCTTATCTCGAATTTAAAGATGCTCAAATGCCCGTGACTGATTATCGGTCGATTTTTTCTCACATTCTTTTCGCTTAGCTTTCTCTCTCTCTCTCTCTCTCTCTGTCTCGGCCTTGCATCACCTTGGCTACCTCAATAAGCTCGTCGGGCGAAGGAGGAGGGAGGAGGGGAGGGGGGGGGGCGGACAGCGTTCGCTGCCTCCTTTTTGCTCCTTTCGTCTTGCCAGCCCAGCTTTGCAAACAGGCAATTCAAGCTGATTTCGAGTAGGTGTTGCCGAAGCCCCTCGGGGCTCAGATGCCTTCGACGATTGTTTAATCGTTCAAAACTGCTGTATATATACTCTCGTGCATTTTCTTATATTTCGTCTACGTCGCGGGCACCGTTCATTATAAATTATAACGCAGAGCATTTTCATTCGATTAATGCAGAATTTAGTTTGACGCTATTCTCCGCCTCCGTCATAGCCCGCGCTAAAGCTGTCGAGCGTCGGGAATCGATATTCGCGCAGGGGTTATTTCAATTGCGCATAGTGGTATTGCTGCGCCGCTCGTTCGATCCCAGCTATATTTGCCCTGAATTTAATCATTACGGAAAATCTTGGATAAAACTTTTTTCAAGCGTTCTCGCGCGCACTGATTATCGATCGCTCAATCGTGTATATATACATGATGGTCGGGGCAAAATCAACGGCCAATTATATTTTTCACCATCTTCGCACGCTCTCAATTGTCAACGACACGGTTTGTACCTGGTCCTGGCAATGAAATGGTGCTTTACGATTTTTCGCCGTGTTAAATATCGCGAAATTATCGTGATGGCTTCCGCGCGATTCGAATGCTATTGACTCAACTTAATATTGCCACGCGCCGTTTGCGCTTGCTCGCAAAATCAAATATCTCAGCAAGCAATAACGACCCGACACGAAACTCCCGCAAAAGCAATTTTTACCCCCGCACTTTTTTTTTCGTTTAAAAGAAAAAAAAGCACAAGAAAAAATAATATAACGAAGCAGCAGCAGCAGCAGCTAAAAGCCCGCAAAGTCCATTCGAAAAGTGCGGTAATCCCAATTACAGTCATTAATCCCGCGACGTTATGAGAGGGAGAGAGAGAGAGCTAGCCTATTTCCGAGCATTTACATTATTAACTCGCTGGAGCGAGTCTGCGACGCGTGTACTATTTCGCGCTTGCGCTTCTCCCCTTCTTCTCTCTCTCTCTCTCCGAAAGACTCTCGGCTATAAAAATTTAGTCAAACTCTCGCACGCGACCGTGAGTCAGGGCGAGAGAGAGCATCACACAGAAACAGACACGTATATACACGTAAGCGCGCAAAGCCGGAGATATATAGCGAGAGCGGGCCAAAAGCCGCGGGGGAGGCAAGGGGAAACAAACGCATTCGAACACAAGCAGAGCCACATACGCGTATGTGTGCTTGCTACGTGGTACACGTTAACACGTACGCCTATATTCACGTGTGTGTATGGATTTCGGTGTAAATGCAACGGGGAGAGACCAGTGGCGTAGGCAGTGATGGAGCCGCCGCCACCGCAGCCGAGAGAGAGAGAGCGCTGGCTTTTCGTCGAGCGTAATGCCGAGTCGTCTGCAGTCTGCAGCGCGTGTGTTATAGGTGTACACGTATATATACGCCTGCTAATGCGCGTGCAACTGTGTACGTACGCGCGCAAGAGCGAGCGGCTGTGTGGGTACATCGAAAACTGGTTTTTACCAATCAGCGGCGACCAAACTCCCATAGCTATATCCCCACTTACGCAGGGCACTTTTGCGCTTTACATTTACGCAGTATATGCAATGCTCTTCTATACATGCCTTCCTTCTTTCTCCACATATGCTCATATATGGATTTGCGGCTACGTATATAGTTACATTTAGTGCCGGCGTGTACTTTTTTTGCGGGGGGGAAAGAACTGAATGGGGCTCGCTGAAACTGACGAATCCGACGGGGTTATGGCATTTATTGCGGAATAATGATTCTACTGCCAGCGATATGCGTGGCGCACTTTTATTCGATTTACTCTCGTTTTATTCGCTTATCGGTTATTGGCGCGGGATTATATTATCTATATAATCTTCCCAATGAGCGTCACGCGCACCTCGTTTGCGTATCTGAAAATTCGCACAATACGTCAGAGGTTTTTTTTTTAATTTCAAAAATAACGTAATTATATGCTGCGCCAATTAGAGCTGATCATTTACAGCGCGTTTCGGCTCTGTCAAATATACATATTTCGACATTTGTAAAATTAGTCTGGAAAAAAGTCAGTATAAGAATAAGTTAATTTATCGAATTGAAATCACACTGCAGTGTTAACCATTTTTATTTTTCAAGTTTAATATTCTGACTGTAGAAAGGAGGAAAAGAAGAAAGCGTAAACTATGCACTCAAATTGATATGGAAAAAAGCTATAATTGCGTAGATATCACGACAGCTGCTTTTAGTGTTGTTATCGTAACTGAGATGGTTCATTGCTATCCTCATATTGTACATTTTTTTTAAATCTCTTAATGAAGAGTCGAGAAATTCTATTGGACAGAGTGTATCATAAAAGCATATGTAATCCATTTAGTTAAATTATTCTGCGAAAAGCAGTATTTTAGTTGTTAAATATTATCGCAATTGCTTGTACTATATAATAAACTTGAAATACCATTGCTTACAAAAAAGTTGTAAAATTTTAATTTTAAAATACCAGGTACGACTTTTCGAAAGCCCGTAAATTGCACTTTATCCGCGTCGCAACTTTTTTTTCCACGATTCTAGTTTAATTAAGAACAGAATATAATTGGCCGCGAATCAGTCAAAATTTATGCGCTCAAGATGGATAACAGTGCGGGTAGCCGTACTGGATGACTTTTTCCCTCCCCACGTATCAGTTCCCATTTCGTGCCAAGAGATTAAGATAAAATCCCTGTTTAATTTCACAAGTCCTCTTGAATAAATGTGATTAAAAGCACGAGGCACACACGCGCGTTCCATAGAGCGCGCGCGCATTTAGCCAAGGAGAGAGAGAGAGAGAGAGAGAGAGAGAGAGAAAAAAAATTAAGAGCCCAAGTTTGTTTGAGGGTAAAAAAAGCCGTTTAGTTACTCGTCTAGTTTTTCCGAGTGCCAGCCTTCACCTCGCATTCGACTCGCTTTTCCTCGTGAACGCGATGTAAAGTGTAAGGAGAGAACGAGAGAGAACGAGAAAGAGAGACAGGAGGCAGGTCGTAAAGCGCGCGCGCATGTGCGAGCTCATATACGTAAACGCATTCGCACGTGCTTCGCCTTTATACATAAGCTAAGGAGAGCCAACTGATTTTCCTTCCTTTTTCTTTCTCTCTCTCTCTCTCTCTGCTCTCTCAGAATTCTCAGATGCAGAAGAGACGCGGAGAATGAAAGAGCCCACGGCTCGGGCTTTAATAGTCGAAGCCAGCCAAGGGGAAAAGCGACAGGAAGGAGGCGACGGTGTTAAAGGGAACGAAAGCCGAAGGGACACGCTCTCTGCGCGCTTATGCGCGTATCTCTCGTTCTCTGTCCCGCTCCCTCTGCTCTGCGCATAATATATGTCGGCGAGAGAAACGCGAGAACCTAGACAAAGGACACTGTGCGAAGCGAAGATTAAAAAATGAATTTAAAGGAGCTTTAATATGCCGATGGCTTGCTGTGTGGATACCTATGCGATCGTACGTGGACTCGTGCGCCGCCCGTCAAAGGGATTGTTTTCAATAGCTTCAACGAATACTCTAATTAAGTGCGGAATATACATTGTAACGCGCTAGACAATGGATATTGTGTTTGCCGCAGACTGCAGAGTGTTGCTCGAGGAATTTTCCGCAACGGTGTAGCAGTTACACTGATAGATGTGCGCGGTGTCGAGATTTGATCGCCGAAATTTGTATCGCGTCATTCCGCGTAACTTGTCGACGGTGCGGAGAGCCGATCGCTTTAAATTATTATGAAAATCAGTCATTGCGCGTTTTATCTTTTGTTTTATTCTTCATCGTTTTCTTCAATAGTGTATTAAACGAAGCCGTGAACGGCGAGCAACGATTTGAAGAGCAAACAAATTTTTATCTGTTAAATGTAGTGCACAAAAACTGTTAATAATATAAACGCATGCAAAGTGTATTGCATGAAAATCTTTTTATAAAATGATTGATTAATTTTGTGAAAGAAATTCACTTTTGAATTCCTTTATTTATTAATTTTTTATGTGTATTTACAGTAGGTCTATAATTATAAAGGTCCCTTTGATGTTCAGGTTCAAAGTGAGTTGCAATACTCTGATTTAAACTGATTTCCTTTGAATTTAAATTGTTTCTGGGCTCAAGCTATTATTTTAAACAAATCGTTAAAATATTAAAATAAATAAAACAGAAAATAAACTTCAATATTTGATTTTTTTAACGAATTGAAGTTGAATTTCCTTTAACGTTAACTTCATTATGTACATTGATCCAGCATGCATTTTTATTGAATAAATATTGTTCTCGTGTGTTGACTCACTCTGTTCATGTCTTTTTGCCATTGTTGATAAAACACGAACATTGACTTACCTAAAACAAAAAAAGGTCGAAATAGTATTTTTGAAGTGTAAATATAGATTTCAAAGTTTTAACTAAATATTCTAGTTTTAAAAATGTATAAAATATGTATACATGAACTTTTCATTCGCGTTCGTTTCAGGAAACAGACACATTGAATTTTTAAAGTGCCGAGCATCTATTTGCGGCTATGAGTGGCATGGCAGAAGTAGGGTATGTCTAGAACTAGCTTGAGAGCTAATTTTTACGAAAAATAATATTTACATATTATTTCATAAGATTTAATATTTTTTTACAACTTATATTTTTCATAATCACATTTTTAATACTAAAAATTTATTTTACTAAAAATGTTTTTTCTCTGATCAATATAACCTCATTCCTATTGGACTACCAAATAAAAAAACTAAATAGTCAAGTAGAAAAATACGGAAGTTATTAAAATCGATTGCAAGATTTCTACCTTAAAATGTTCGTACTGTAAAAACATCAGTGCGTGTAAAATATATGTTTTCACCTAGTGTCGATAATATAGAAAATAAAGCCAAGCATCACCATAGTATAATTAACACATTTAACCTTTTTGCATACAATATTTTTGAGCACTTCAATCTCGAATATTTTTTAAGCACACATTTCCATAGACTTGTTTTCCTCGATAATTATCATCATTTAAAATTATATTTAGACATCAAAACCGACCAGATACACCATGATTTACAACTCTATTCCCATTTCAAAATAGACGTAGCGTAATCTGTACATTCTTTCTCAAATTAATAGTTTGTTTTCGCACATTATGCGCGTGTCGGTATTTTAAAGTGATTATATTTTAAAGTATTCACAAAAATTGCTCTAAAAGTGAAAGATTAATCGCCAGCGTAAAGTACGACGAAGAGAAAAAAAAGGAACATTGGGCGGAACGAATGAGAGGCGAGGGCAGACAAGCCACAGCACAATGCCACGGAGAAGAAGAAATCGATTAAAAGACAGAGAGAGAAGAGAGACAGAGAGAGAGAGAGAGAGAGAGAGAGAAAGGAGCAACAAAAGAGAGAATAGCAATAATGGAAAGAAAGGAAGAGGAAGGGGTGGGGGGAGGGGGGACCGTGAACGAGACATAATACACACACACAGAGAGACAGAGAGACGTGTGTCGAAACGGGAGAGGACCGCTCGCCAAAGGTCATCGCAAACAAGATCTCATGCAGGCGCCTGACAGCGTATGTATGTATGTACGGGGAAAGGTTCGGAATTACGTGCACCCGATTACACCCTTTACAATTGGCACGGGAAAGAGAAAGAGAGAGAGGAGAGAGACAGAGTTATAGACAGCCAATCTCGACGTGCCAGCTCGATGGATTAGCTCCTCTACGAGCGCTGATGTCGCCGCGACTCTTGCCACACTCGTTTGTCAAATTTCCTTCCGGGCAGTCGATGCAATCATGGCAGTTTACGCATCTTTAAAATTGGGGCGCGAGGTGTACTGGAGACGATTATCGAAAAATAGATTTGGATACTATCTTTTTCCCCGAAAAGCTTGCAGTCTATACACTTTTATTTGCTCAGAAGGCTACGTGGCGCACTAAGATATTACATCTAAATATTTTTCAATTATCTGTATCATTTGAGTAGTGCTAATATTTTTGCATAGAGACACGGTTAAATTAAATTTAAAAATGAAACTTTGATTTCTGTGCATTTGGATTTTAGATTTCTTTATGAGTATTCTTGAATATTTAAGTAGAATATTAAAATACCTTAGTATTTCGAATGAATCGAATGATAATCGCGTCTATTCAGATTTATTTATACTTTAAACTAATAATATTATAGTAAAACGATTAGTCTATCCGCAAGAGTAAAATACTATTCTCTCTCGGTAGCCGTCTCTGCTACAAAATTTATTCGCTGAGAACTGAAACTTGGTAACATAATTATAATCTACCGTATAATAAGATCTACAGTATCTATAACATTGTTTCAAATGGCAATTCAAATTTATAGTTACATAAGCTCAAAATCAGTATTCTTGTTCCATTTACATTTTAAACTGGGCGAGATTGCCGTAGACCGTATAAGCCTTTCTTATCTAATTTTCGTATTCTAATTTTGGCGTTTGGCGTGCACCTGTTAAGCAACAAGGAATTTTTTGTGTTTTCGAAACTTTGCAACACGCGCAACAGCCGATGTTGCAACTCGAAAAATTCTTCAGCGAGCGTTTCCTCCCAGAAACGCAACGGAACCGATCGAAGCTGGCTTCCTGTGCAGAAATAGAGACAGAGAGCGAGAGAGAAAAAAAATGCACAGATCGCGGCTCGGCGGAACACAAAAACTTTGCAAGCCAAGGAGAAAAGAATTCGGATTGGGTGAAGGCATTCCAGGGAGACACTGCACACACAAGCCGCGCAAATCCGGCTCGATGCGGTGTGTGTGTGTGTGTGTCGCGTCCATTAAAATTCATCGCGCGTGATTAAATCACGTGTGGACGATGTTTCCGCCGTTGCAGTCAATTACACACCCTCGAGGTAGCCGAGCCAACGGACTAAGCTGTCCCTTCGCTTAATCGGCGGAAAATCTCGCGGACACACTCTTTAATTTCAAGCCCCCGCGCGCGCGGGTAAATTTATGCCGTCTATATACCGTATTATATACTCGCCCGAAGAGCGACGTCTCGATATCGGATTTAAATAATTGTAATAGCGCACTGATAGTAGCTTACAGCTTTAGAATCGCGACGACGTGTTATCGAAGAACGGCTGTTGCCGCAACAACGATCGACTTCCCGCTGACGACCTCCTCTTTTCTACATTAGCCTGGATGGCAAAAACAATGCATATTCAATTACAAATCAAGCTAAGCGAGTAATGCTAGCCTCGGAATCCGTCCTCGTGTTCTAACGGCTCTCGCGAAACAATTTTACAAACGCCACGCCGCGCGGAGCACGAGAATTACGCGCGCGCGAGCGTTGCGATAATTCAAACCTCCCATTATCTTGAGAGTTTTACCGAGAGAGGGAGGGGGGAGGGGGGAGAGAGAGAAAGAGAGGAGAAAGAATTGCACGCGCAGCCAACTGTTTTCACGTTACTCTCAAATTACACAAGCGCCTAGTTCTTCTCTCCAACGGCGTAGTATATATTGCCTCTAATTCAATGCGACCATCCTGTAGATTGACGTCAAGTGGGAATATTCTTAGTGGCTGCCTAGCGATGCGATTGCGTACTGTATTATGCGTCAAGTGTAAGCGACGAAAATAGTTTCCAAGCGTTCGATTAAAATTATTTTTCCATTCCTTCGGCAGACCGGCTGCTGCTTAATTCGGAAGACAAGTATGCGCATATATTATGTTATGGTCAAAAATTTCTAGACTACGTTTTAAACGATGCTATGAGATCTGGAGACTGCTCTTTGAACAATAATTACGACGTCTCAAAATGTTATATTAAGCGATATTAAAAATTTTTATCGAATCAAATTGCAGACATTTACGCGAAGCACGGCTGAGTTTGAAGAATCGATTAAATACGTATTATTTAAAAAATAAAAGTACAATTCAATTGTTCATTATTTGACTATTCAAGGCATATCTACCCCTCCAACAAGACATCTGTTCCGTTCCCCAGACATTAATGTAGGTCGATAAGACGACTAAGGAAAATTAAGGAAACTTTCAATGGGGAGACTAACTGGCAACGGTGCCAAAACAATGGCGAGCTCAGCGCGGGTCTCCTCGACAATTTCCACGCTCCAGTCGAAGGCGTAGCTCCGTATAACCGCAGAAAAGACCGCTCCGCGATATTACTCGTGATAAAACTACTCTTGCACCCCTGCACGTCGGTGACTGGTCGATGGTCGAATAAATCGTGGACGGCGCTTTGTAATCCATTTTTTCGCGAATGTACAAATTCAAATTAACAAACTTCTTTCTGATATTCTGTCCTCTCAAAGTAAAGCACATAAGTATTATTGTAATATAAATTAATTTCTATTCTCCTGCGCGCTAAGGACAATTCAACATATTTCATATTATTATTAAATTCCGAGCTGCAGATGAGTTGAAAACTATAAAAAAACTACTTATATTGTACTGCCTTCCAGATTTGTAGAAAGCAACTTTAATTTTTTGCGCATCGCTATAATAGCTCATTTGTACATCGCGAAGTACGTACTTTCTAAGTGCGTAGAATTTGCATACTATATTATACTCTGCTACTGCGCTCTTTGCGAGGGTAAAACAAAGCCACAGCTTCTGTGCGATGTTTAAATAATAAACCGAACTCGACAGCTGTCTGTTTTTCCCGCGATTTTCAAACTACACTGATTAGTTTTCAGGATATGCATATCCACTATCACTGTAATTTTCCCATTTTTGTTGATAAATATATCTTTTTGAAGTGGAGTCATTATTTGGTAATACATCGACAAAAGTGAATTAAACCGACAAAATTTACGTATCTGATTATATGTATAACCAGTTATAAAAGGTGATTATTTCAATATACTTTCAAGATGCATTCGTGTGCTAATATTTATCGTAAAAGCTAAGAGAAATTTCCTGTCGTTTTAGCAAAGCATTAATCCACACGACCATCGATGTTAATTTACTCGCATAGTTGATACGATACGAATACAGAAAAATCTCATATCCATACTAATTACTTTTAAAATTCACTCCGTAGCCTCGAAGAGTGATGGTCTGCTCGAGAAATTGATCTCGAAACGACCAGAAAATTGTGAAGAGCTCTATGCGATGCAAGATAGATTTTAACGAATATTCAAGGCACTTGTACCGCTTAAATACAAGACTCGATTGAATTTGCGCTGCGGGCGTAGCGTTAAAGCCAAAAGCTCCTCCCTTCGTCGAGTGCATTCGCTGCAGCGCTTTTGTGAAAAAGCCGCTGACGATTTTTATTCAAAGTCGTCGCTACTACGCGATTTACCAGTGTGTTCGTGGGAAACAGCTGCAGCGGCAAGCGCCGCGGCGCTTCTAATTAAGCTCGAGAGCGCTTAAGAATCGAAGGAAGGGACAAAAGTAATTTGTCACCAGCGAACGCAGCGCATCTCTCGTATTAGTCCAACTATGTTGATTATAGGACCGAGACGCGACGAATTAATTATTCAAAGGACTCTTGTGAAAGATTACGGGAAAATGTAATGAGAATTGGTTGTTTTTCGGTTAAATTTTTTTTTGGTTAAATTCAAAAGGAACATTTTAAAGTAGAATAAAAATACCTTCGGCATACGTATATATGATTGTATGTATATATAAATATATAAATTTAAATTACATTAATATTTTGTAAGTTCTATTCAAGAAAACTATTTACTTTTTCAAAAAGAAAAAAAAATTCCTACGCTCTACTTGTACACTTTTTTCTTCTCTCGGTACATCATATAGTTGCATACATTATATTAACCTATTCAAATTACACATGTATATATTCAAATTAAATATATGTATATGCATTATGTATACTGTATATAGTATGAAATTTCATTACTTCTAAAAATATTGCAAAACCTGATTGCCATCCCGCGAACTACACACGCGATATGAGGACAGAGCGAACCACATATCCATTTGAAGATTTCAATTTCTATCGCACCGATTGAACGACACGCCGAAAGCGGTAGAATTATACTCCAACCGGAAGATTATCACTTGCAATTAATAATTCATAATTAAGTAATACTGTCAAGCTGAGTGAGCGATGCTTCCGGCACTTTAGCCCCAAAGATAGACTGGTGATGGATTGCGGCCTAGAGCGAGGTGAAAACCGCCGCGCGTCACGAGAGCGAATTGCATTTTTACAGAGTTCCACTTGACGAATCGCCGAAGAAAAACATTGGAAAATAAATTGGAATTCAATTGACAAAGGAAGAAGTCGGCTCGCGCACGCGTATACACACACACTGTTTATGAAGTTAATTCACGACTCGCAGTAATTATTTTTCTCTCTATCTCTCTCTCTCTCTTTCTCAAGAGAGAAACTCGCATCAACGCTTCATCCGCGCAGTTTATCGACACCCGCAGTTATACCAGCTTCGCATAATTAAGTGCGCGAGACACGACGACTGCAGTGCTGCATCCGCAGGAATGAAAGAAAAAGGCGCGAGGAGGAGATCGAGGCCCGCGGGAAAAGTTGAGACCAATAAAGCATTCGAAAGGCTTCGCCGGATATACTACCCTCCCCTTTAATATTATAAACTGTCAGCATTGTCGTTTGCTCGCGTAAAGCGGGCCGTAAGCGGACGCGTTAAAAAGCCGCGTGGCGCGTATAACGCTCGCGTTATTAGCACTTGATGCGGCTCTTGACTGCGCCTCGTGTCCGACGCGTCTCGCGCTTCTCTCCTGAACGAAGCCGAGCTGTACTCGCGCGATTTTCATCGACGCGCCGACGACGGAGACGAGAACGTACACGAGGCTCTGTATATACGTACACGTACACACCGCGAAACCGCGCGCGGACCTCGAGCTTTATCACTCAAGTTCCGGATTCTCGAGAAGATCGATTTATCGAGATGTAATCTGCGAGTTTGCGAGCGCGCGAGCTCTGCTGCGCTGCAACTGCTGCTTTTATAGGCTTTAACGACTGTCGAGCACCGAGTTGAAAGCTTTTTAGCCGTTGAATAACTTGGGGCTCGGCGTTTGCCGATAGTAAAACTATACTTGCGTTTTTTTCAAACTAGTTAAATGAAGGATATTAAAGACGAGCTGTAAAAGTCGCGGCTTGGCGTTTATCGCGACGAGAGGGAGAGCTGCCGCCGCCGAGAGCCGTGCGGTTCGCTTAATTATATAACTTTGGATCATGCGAATTTCAAAGATATGCGGAATTTACATAACTAGTAATCAGCGGAACATGAACATTTAACTTAAATATTCCGGCTTGCTTGTACTTTTCTTCGCGATTGCGCCGCGAGAGTACACCGGGCTCACCGGGGGTCGGAGAAAGAAAACTACTCTATAACGGTTAAACCTTCTTCTTAGACCTTGTGTACACCGAGATAATCAGCGAATTACGAGTAGCTCGTGAATCAGCTTTCATTCAGCGGATAATAATAACTTTATAGAATTCTTTTTGTGGAAAGAATTGGTGCAATTTTTTGTTTAGAGTGTTTGGTTACTGCTTCTAGAACCTCGTATTGCAAGAGCCGCTGTAATCATCCTCGCAAAGTCATTTGTCTTGCCAGGATCAGTCTCAAAATGCTGCTTTTCAACAGCAGTGAAGTAGTCCCATATTCTCGACGAGCTTTTGAGAATTTAGAGAAGAAAAATATTATTTTGGAAAATCTATACTTTTTAAGAAGAGTTGACAATTGTTTTTGTAGTTAAAATTCATTACTCGACAATAATAACAATGTAAAGTTACTGATAAGTTCATATTTGTACTTTTAAAATGCTTTATTTATTTATATTTCTTTCGTAGTTCATTTAATTTTAAACAATTTAATATCCTGGAAACATACATCGATCTTTCAATTAAATACGAAAGCAATCACAAGCTGTTTTACACAATTTTAAAAATGAATCAGTTTTCAAGACAACTCACTTAATTGAACCAACCAACGACACTACGACTTTGCTGCGAATGCTGTGAACCTTAAAAATCTCACCGCATAGCCCCTACTCGAGGACAACCCTTTATTTGTCCTCGCCAAGAAAAATATCGCCACACCCCCGCAAACACATCATGTAAGTCTGTCCGAATTTCTATCCAAACAAACAAAAGCACTTTGGCACAAAGAAAAAGCAATCCCCCGCATAATGTAATCAATTTCCATCTATACGCTCGTAAGAACAAGAGCACAGCCCACAATCAAAATCCCGCATATCAATCGGATTTATTCGCTCGGGATCTCCAGTGCTCGAAGCAAGAAGCTCATTTTTTGCGAGCGAGAGAGAGAGAGAGAGAGAGCAAAGATGCCTAGAAGCGAAAACTTGCAAGTTGCCGCCAACGACGTCGCCTGTACTCTCCCACCGACCTTTTCACCCACACACGCGTCCATGGCCGCCGTGACCCCAAGAGCGAACGGGCGAGCGCCTCGGCCGGGGAGGAAGGGGCCGAGTTGGAGCCGAGGAGAACATAATATTTATTTAACGCCCCTGGAAAATCTTTGAGACGAAATGAGGTGACACGCTATGCTCGCCTCTAAAAATAGCTGCGGCAACGGAGCAAGCGATGCTGTATGTACTTTGGCAACGAGATAATTGGGACGGATTTTAACGTTGAATGAATGCAACGGCCAGCGCGCGGCTAATTAACGACGGGGCCTTAATGCACGATTTGCTCTAAGGTCCCCGAATATAGGAAATTCACGATTTTGCTTGCTGCGCGCGAACGCGTTGAGTGAATGCAGGCGTTTTTGCTCGAAATCAGTGTATGAGAGAGCCGTACGTTAAAAGTTCCGACGTAAACGCAATTGAATGCATGCTCGTGAGCAATAAAATATGATTTTTAATTTTGAAAACGCAATAACACCGGTGCGACCTTTTTTTTAAATTTAATTTCACAATTAGGATAAATAAAGTTTCACTTGCGCGACATATTTTTATGTAAGGCCAGTCTGCGTAATAAAAGCCCACTGGGTTTTAATGCACTTTGTAAAAACGTATTGATTTCTCGGGGCCGGATTGACGTATACCGCCGAATACGTGCAATCGTCCTGTAAATTATTCCGCTCGAAAAGAATTCCAAGAAGTCGCGTACCGCAGAAAAGTTGATCTTCCAATTTTCTCCCAAAGCAGCAGATGGAGTTTTCCAAAGTCAAATAAACAAGCGAATGAAGCAAATTACTCCTGTACGGTGGAAATCCTTTTAAAAAAATCATCGACACACACATCCGCAATGCTCGTCATCAGATAAAGAGTATAATCCCAATCTCGATAAAAGTACGGGTCGAAGAAATAGGTGTATATATATACTATACAGTATACACGCAGGGGAGCGAGTAAGCAGATCGAAGCAGGCGTCGATGCTCGAAGAGGAGGAGAAAGAAGAAGACGAAGAAGAAGCAGCAGAAGAAAGAGCCCGAATAGGACGGAGTGCAGGAGAGGAAGCAAGGAGCTGCAGCAGTAGTTTTATGCCCAGTTGTTTGGTTCGCTGACCGTATGCAGGCACATGTTTGCGTGAGAGAGTGTAGCGAGCACCTTGAAGAGAACAGGTAGGTATATAGGTAGCCGTAAGAGCCGACGAGGTTCTCCTCCTACTCCAGCCTCCTGGCGCGTATCTTTTTCCCAACGAGCCCCACTCCCCCCCCTCTTTTGCCCTCCACCACTGCCTCCTATCCCCCCTTCGCCTCCTCTTTCCCTTTTTCCACCTGCGACGTTCAAAGGTTAATGTCATCGTCCGAAGGCCTGACTTGCCTCCCCCTCGATCCGTCGTCGTCGTCGTCGTCGTCGAAGCTCTCTCTCTCTCTCTCTCTCTCTCTCTCTCTTTTTCAGCTCGACTACAACTGCCGTAATTTATCGGCTTTGTGAAATGAGATTTTTTCATGTCCTGTGAAAAAGCACATCATTTAATTTTCTCCGCACTTTTTTTTTAGGACAATGGTAAGCGAGGCAATCACCGGAAATTGCTCGTTAATCACGCCTCCCGCACTTCGAATTTATACCTTGGCACATCGGATTCGTTATTCTTTTAATTGGCTTTCAAGAACTCGCAACCGAGAGAAAAACAATCGTATACCGATTGTATGTTGAATAGTGCAGCGGCTTCACGCGATTGAACTCCGAGAAACAGCGCGTCGACGACGGCTTTTCGACCGAAAAACCAATTCGAAATTCAAATATCACGCCGCTATATGTGACAGATGAGAGACACAAACAACTATTTCGCTAGTGATTGTCTCAGAATAGGTAGAATTACAATTTTTTTAATTAATCTACGATTCTACTTTTTTTTATTCGTAGTTAATTATATAATTTTAGTTTCTAGTATTAGTATTACAAGACAATTAATTCTGCTTTCGTCTGAGGCGTAATTTAAATTTTTAATTGACTTTCTGAATCCCTTAAGTCTTCATTATATCTATGGTTTATCCACGATTACGTCGAAGAAAATAACCAGTGTAATTTCAATCGAGCACGCAACTGTAATTTTATGCTATAAATTATTATATTATAATTAAAGATGATTCTATAGATTGCTGCTTGCTGCAGAGGCTTACAAATAACGGTAGTAATATAAGCCTTCTTAGTTGAAAACTTTTGAGCCGCACACTCATCCGAATATGAGAAACAGAAAGTAGTAGTGGTAAACTGCAGAGGTGAAAGTTTACGCAGCGCGAATATACTGGAAAATATTGTTTTTATCGCTTTATATTTCCACTGACAATATACAATACTCCTGTGCTGCAAGAGAAATTCGTTCAAACAAATATATATTGAATATTTAAATGCCTTTATTTCTTGTTTTAGTAATCATAATTCCGAATAACCCAATTTTACTGTGTATGAAGTTGGAGAGATACGACAGAGTTATGCAGAATAACAGCTATAATGTGCTTGACCTAACTTGAAACAAAGTTTGATGGCATTGTTAAATAAATAATGTAGCAGAATAAATAAGTGTGTTGAAATCGAATTCAAATGTTAATTTTTAACAAACAAATTTTTATAGAATTTGTGATAAAAATCTCGTCAAAGAAAATAAGTAAAAAATCAAATTTTTATCGCTATTAAAATACTAATCATATTTGTATTTCATTATCAGGTACTACTGGTTAAAATTTTAGAAAGTCTAGCGTAGTTGGCGAGTTATTCAATCTTAAAGTTTTCATGGTTAATGTTTAAGCTCTATGCTAAGAACGAGTAAATGATATGTTTTCTCCTGTAATAAAATAGATTTTACGTAGGGTTTGAGGACGTCAAAATTCCGTATGTTTTCACTTTAGATTTAGTCGTGTATTGCTTTTCGAAACTATAGAGATAAACACTTTAATTATGTAGTTTTTCACTATTATCGAGGTTACAAATATAGCGATGTCATCAAAATGAACAAAAATTTTTTATTGTACCCACAATAATATTTAGCTAAAAACCAAGTATAAAAAGAGTTTGTGTGTAGTAAATATTCTTAAAATTATTTTTTTTTAATATTTATGGCAATTTTTGAATTACCTCAGCAACATTTAAAATTTGTTATGCTTTATATAGTTTTGGAAAATCGTACTGCATGACGATTTAAAGCATCACTTACAATAATATACTGACTTAATTTGTCAGCATAATACAACTATCTCAGAAGAGGCAATCCCGCGATAATGCTCTCGTATCATTTTTAACTTCAAAATTATAGATCTATATTTATCCAGCATATCGCTAGTGTTATACCTAGGATCATATATTATGGATAATATTAAAGTTTGTAGCTAATATATAAATTAATAAAAACAATATCAGCAAGAATAGTGCAACTTTACAATAAACGATTTTAATTCTCATTGTGAATCTAAAGTAAGATATTTAGACAAGAAATTGAATCTAATTATACGGCTTATTAACAACTTACAGATAGATAGCAACGTTGCAGAGAAAGAGAGAGAGAGAGAGAGAGAGAGAGAGAATTCAGTGGCTCGAACCTTTGAAATCGTCAAGTGTGCAGCTACAGCAACTGACTTGAAAGACATTTACAGATACTAATTAGAGGTCGCCTACGCTACGAGCAAGTCTCCCGGCTCTTAACCAACTTCGCATTCAGATGGTAAAATCGTGGAGCACACAGCGCCTGCTTGTCTTTGCTTTCAAAAGATAATTGATTATCGGTTTTACTTCTAAGCAAATCATCATTAGATCATATAAACATACGTACATATTTGTAATTGTGTACATTATACAGCTGCTTCTGACCTTCATTTTAAAGAAAATAACTCGATTTGATTTTGCACACTGTATAGGCGTACAGCAAGCTAAACAAGCCATCACCGCTAATTAAATCGAGATCGCAGCGCGCCAAAAGAAAACTAAATCATCGAGACACGATGTAATCCATTAATCGAGTGACACGTCCGAGAGAGAGAGAGGAGAAAAAAAAGCATCCCTGCCGGTGCAACCGAGTGTGAGAGGGAATTGAGCATTCGACGCGAGCCGCTCTTCAACTTGGCTCAACTAATAATTCGTCAGATTGGCGCCACTGGTAAGCATGCGCAACAAAAACCAATAAGAGCGCCGCGCTCCCACTGCTATCCCCACCTATTTCCAGTGTGTACGTGTGTTTCAGAGCAAAACACAGCTATACGGACTAATACGCGCTCAGACAAACTGGCCTGAAAGTCAGTGCGGGGTCTTTCTGCTTTATTGTATACCTTTTTATAAAGGCTCCCTCCGCGCTTAGCTCGCTTTTTGCTCGACTCTGAACTTTTCTCTCGATGCAGACTTTCTGCTCTCGAGCTTAATGCGCGCGCCTGTGTCTGTACTCTGTATAGACGAAAAGAAAACAGCTTGAAATAATGAATTATTACATGCCGCGAGCCTCGCCAAGCTCGTAATATGCCAATGCTTTGATTGCTTCCCCGTTATTTTTCATACCGTTATATGGGAATCCATGCCTTACGACTCCAGAATTGCAATTTGTCTCGGAATATCGAAAAATATGTTTGTATCGTGAAAAAAACCCTATTGGAAACTCGTATACTACCTTTCATGGAAGAGATTCGCAAATGTTTGTAGTGTATTTACTGTCAAAGTTTAGTATTTAAGCTTATTTCATTTTTTAATTTTGACACTCTTTGTTGACTCTTAATTTAACGCATGTAATATGCGTTTACAGTGCAGAACATTAAATTTAGTATAAAAATATGCACGTTCCTGTTGTGCATTCATTCTACTCGCAAACAATGAAAGGAAAAATTAGAAAATTTTAGATTGCATTTAATGCAACACTGGAAACTACAGCGTTGATTCTATTCACTCGATCCACACGAAATATTGTGAGTGTTTACTGTTTACACATCGAATGATAAACTATCACGAGTACTTTTTCCCGGTTCCAATTTGAACGCAACCCTTTCGGCGTATAGTTTTAAGTGTAAATTTGAGAATATTTTTGGTAAAGGAATGGCTTGCTACGTGTTCCCCCTCTTGTCGTAAGGTCTCCTTGAAAAATGTATTAGGCTCTCAAAAACTTGCCCTCCAACTCCAGCAACGGCCAATGCTATATACACACGGTAGACTGGGGCGCGCAATGAAAGTCTAATAATTTAATTGGCCGCGTTAAATACTCGGTTAATTAAGCTCCCTGTCCGCTTGCCTCGGCAACTAGATTCTTCGTTTCTCCCTCTTTCTCCCTTTCTCTTTCAGCCTCTGTGTCCGACATGCCATATCCTGCTGTTGTTTAATCTCTCCTTTGTTTCTCTTTCTCCAGTCATTTATCCCTTAGCACTCGAGTTCCTCGCTCGTTTCGCTGTCTCTTTTTTCTCGTCACTTCAAGCTACGACTATCTCGCTTTCATTCCCGAACACCCCTACCCGCCTTCTCTCTCTGGCACATAGCGCGCGCGCGCGAGCTTCCCCCAACCTAACCCGTATTTCTGTGATGGCGAAGCAGTACCGACTTACCCCCCGTATCAGTCTTGGCCATTTTCTGCAATGTACACACTTCTACAGGAATACGATTTCCATCCCTTACATGTGTATTATATGTGTGTGCGTGTCACACCTAGTGCATGCCAGAGCCTTCCTTTTCTTCTTCAGCATCTCTCTCTCTCTCTCTCTCTCTCTCTCTCTCTCTCTCTCTCTCTCTCTCTCTCTCTCTCTCTCTCTCTCTCTCTCTACCGTTTTTGAAAGGAGATCGATGTACGTGTCGAAAATTACAAAACTTAATGGCCAGATATTTTTCGCTTTTGCTCTGCGCAGTCATTGCCCGAATAATCAAATTTAATTAGAATTTTTTTATTTCAATGGAAACACATTTGTATAACCGAGGAAAGAGCGAATTTCGGCCTCTGCAAATAACGTGTAAAATAAATGACTTTAATCGCAGAGATGAGGATTTCGCTTTTCACAGGAGAACTTTGACGTCGAGTAATTGCAAAAATAGCAAATCTGCGCGAGGGAAAATCAATAAGCTGGAGCTGACGCTGTAACTCGAGAGCTTTTGTCACATATTTATGAAAATTTGGAAAATCTAAATGTTTTAAAACTCTACTTTGATCAATTAAAATTTCAATTCCCGATTTTAACTCCAACTCCATTCGCGCAATGCATTTAATTAGACTCAGATTGAACAAAATTATATTCAGTTAACTTTAATTATAATTAATTTGTATCAGACGATCATGCATCGTAATTCCGTGTGCGTAACGATTTTCGAATTGTAATTTACAAGAGTAGAGCGATTCATTATTTTCAACATGTCAACGCTTATTTAAGAATAATTTACTCTACAATTTTCAGTAATCTGATCACAGACCAATGTTTAGTTCTTTTACAGAACAAAAAATGTACAAATTGTGATCGCTGCTTTATATAATATCTGTATATATTTCTCCATGGATTAATACCTTATCCCAGCTTACGACTTAATGAAATGTACCAAAGAAAAAATATTGCTCCAAAGGGGAATAGAGAACCCAAATCTCTAGTATATGAGAGGTCAAGCTCTTTAGAGGTTTTAACCAGTGCACCGCACGAGAAAGCTTAAGGTGGCGCTACATGTCCGATTGGCCTCAAAATTATAAAATAATTTAATAAATTTTATCGCACTGGGTAGCATAATTATTTTAAATATATTATTGCAACAAAGCAGTAATACTTCCCAAACGATTTTACTTCGTTTGCTATTTACGCTTCGGTGATCAGACATCATGGCCTCTGGTACAGATGTTTCCAAACCCTTACAAAAACTGCAATCTCCCTGTTCGTGTACACGCTACTATTAAATCTCGGTAAAAAGAGGGAAATAAGTAATCGCTAACGAGAGAAGCGCCCGTAACACTTGCGACTTAAGGACGAGCAGCAGGCTATCGTGCCTAATCCGCGGGTACTATTTTCCATAAGTCCGATAACCCCCCCCCCCCCACCCCACCTCCTCATCCCTACTCCTTCGCCTACTTGGGCTGTTGGCAAAGGCTTGCGCGCGCAGTTGCGAGCACGTCCACCGGTCTTCCTTTCCTATCCCGCATCTGGCGTCTCGGTCCCGACCTCCCTCCCACGCGCTCTACACCCCCTGCCCCCTCTATCCCCGTGTCCCTGTATATCTGTCTATAACTATATGGCTATATGTATAGCAAGAGACGTGCGTCCCTCTCGTTCTGGCTCATGCGACATCTTCGCACCAGCCGCTCGGGAAAGGCGCCCGCAAACCCGGACTCGCCCGACGGAGCTGGGAGGGAGGTGGAGGGGTCGGAGCAAAGCGCGCCGCGCGGCTCTTGTTCATTGTGCTTTATTCTACGATCCTTCGCCCCGCGCGCACTTATTTTCGCTATTTTTCTTTCGAGGACGACGGGGAGGGGGAGGAGGAGAGATACATTGTTAGGAGAGGTTAAAATGCGAAGTGGCTTATTTCGAATTACTGTAGCCCCATGTTTTAAACATCCGAAGGCTAATACAACGTTGTTTCTTGTTCTTCTGCTCCTCGGCTTCGTCTCTTTTTCTATCTCTTGCGCAGGATAGGGGGGGGGGGCGGCAGAGGATGAAACGTAATTAATCCCGTTACTTTCAATCGACCTTTTTTGTTATTGTTAGTCGGTTTGCCATCCATTTGCAAAATTTACTCCGACTATGAGTGTCTCTGCACGAATTAGTCTGACGTTGTCTTTGTAATCGAGTTACAAAGTGCTACGGAGTTTCTTGACGTAATTTATTAGGTATGTATAATCATCAAGCATAACTTATGCAACACGTCTCATCGAAATTTCTATTCAGTTATAAATCGTTGACTGTTTTAAGTACTTAAAACATAAAAATGTATCTTTTTAATACCTTAACTATAAAAGTATTTAATATATATCCATACATCTAGATTATTTTTTAATATTAAATGTTTCCGGAAAGAAAACAAAATTATTGTATGTTTTCGAATTGAAAAAAATATCGATGATCTTTTATTTTATAGTTATGGCTCCATGTCACTCATTGAAATATTAAAAGTGCATGAAAGTCAAATACACGTTGAACGCTTTTAGATACTGCGATATAATGAAACTGGATTTTCCTCCTAATTTTTAGATAGTTTCCCGTTTGAACGCGATGCCCACACACTTATACGTATTATACGCGCTCGTCATCGATTTTCGTCGCCAAATATACTCTGCTGCGCAGTGCATATGGATTATTTTAAATTAACCGCGTCGGAATTCCTAGCGCAAATTTTCCAGAAAAAAATATTGTTGAACCAATGGGTTTTTCCAGTTTTACGTTGGAGCGTATATATAATAATGAAAAATGCATGCGGAAAATTCGGGTGAAGTGGCCACAACCGACGTGTAAAACTTTTTACGCGGAGTAGTCTTGCGTGTTTGATTGAATATCGCTGAAAAATTCATGTCGCCGAAAAATTTCCAGGGTAACAATTAGTTTCCCTACAGAAAAATCAAGAGCCATACTCGTGGAGCGCGGCGCGCTTCGATGAAAAGTGCTCTCTTTGCCTGCAGTTATTTTTCCGCGAATGCAAATCGACGCTCTCGGGTGTGCCCAGACTCATTTTGCGAAAAAAAAAATATTTATCCAATGAAAAAAAAGAGAGAAAGAGAGAGAGAGAGAAAGAGCTGAGGGTAAAGAATAAGCGTCAGTCAAAAAAGTCAGGAGAGTTGAACAAACCACTAGATTTTCGCTCGAAAACATTTTTCGAATGAAACAAGCGGGTACACAATTTTCTCAACTGCAATGCCCGCTTGCGTTAGCAGTAGCAACATCCGCGCCCACCTCCTCTCTCTCTCCCTCTGTATTCCCTTTGTCTCACTTTTCCTCTTTTCGTCCGAGCCGTACTGCGCTCTGTACTGTCTATATGGTGAGCAACTGCGCGTGTGTGTACCTATACGCACACGCACGCATTGCGGCACGTACACATGTCCTATAGACACCGCAATGGCAAAGCGCATAAATCGACGATTACATTCGTTCTCTCTTACACACGGCTGCTCTTTACTCTTTGGCGTTCGACGAAATTCATGAAAAATATCTCTTTATTTGAGGGGCTTTCAGCAAATTTTCAAGACTGCGCGCTGAACATTCGGGATTTACCCGTTTTATCAGTTTTCGTTGAGTGAGGCCTGAAAAAATTGGGCTCATCATGAGAGCTGTAAAATCAATTGAAATGCAAGTGGTAATTCATGAAAAAAAAAAAACACGTAAAATATCCAATAACGAGTCCAATAATGATGAGAGGCAATATTTGATAATTGGATATCGGTTATTGTGATGCAACAATTGAATGCTTTAGAACAATTTTTAAATATAAAAAGTTTATTGCTGTGTACTATTATTAATGTGACGACTAAAATTTATTGAAATTTTGTTAATAATGAATTATTTGTATAGCAAAACGATCCCATGATCAATAATTGTATCACCATACAAGTATGTGTGCAACATATTATATAGTTCATTTTGGGAATTTTTTTTCTTTCTATAAGAATGCAATTTACAAAAACGCATTTGTGGAGAAAAGACGCGAAAAAAATATTTTCAATTTTGAATTGGAAAGATAAATCTCTTTTACGGATCAGAAAAGCCGAGAAATATATTACAGGAATTGTCAAACATTGCCTCGAGCCACGCTCGGATATTTGTTTTCGAGTAGAAACATCCTTTTACTGAATTTTCGATTTACTCGCCCCCAGAATAATAAAATCGTAAAAACAAAGAACACGTATAAGTAATGCGAAAACAATATTTTCCAGAAAAACGATCGCGCGCGTATCCTTGGAAGTAAAATCGCGCGGGACCGTATGGACGTATATATCGCGCTTGAGGGCAGAGGCGCTGAATTAATCGATTTAAAATCGCCGGCGCGGCGGATGAAGTGAAAATCGCGCGGGAAAATTGGAATTGTATACGTAGAGAGCTAGGACGCACTTATCGCAGCGATTTCTGAAGTGTTGCTCGCCCCCTCGTGCGCCCCGCTCCCCTCCGACTCGCTCTATCGATCTGGCACTCCTCCCGCGCACTCCCCAACTATATGGAATCTACGGGGAGGCTACGTAGAGAGCCGCGCGCCCACACGTGAGCAAACGGCTTTCCAGCTTTTTACGAGCTTTTCTGTAAAATCGCATTTAGGGCTTTTATGGCGCTCGTCGCGCAAGCTCGCGGCGGCCGCCCGGGCGGGCCGGCTCGAAAATTTTCCGCGACTTTCTCGATATTTAGAGGCGATTTCGCGTTTTGAATATTCAAAAGCTCGCCGCGCAATAGCCGACGACGACGACGACGACTCTTGGCGAAGTGTACACACGCGGACAGAGCGAGAAACTTTCGCCTATTTCCTTCGCTTCCTCTCTTTCTCCACTTCTCTGTCTTGGAAAATATTAAGATGCCCCGGTGGGCGGGCGCTTATTTTGCGATTTTTATCTCGCGCACAAGGTTTGGGAAGTTTGCGCGCGAGAACTCCGCTTTTCTCCTTTGTTTTCGCGCGAATGCCTCAAAGCAGTAACGCTAAAAGTACACGAAAGTGGATGGAAAGTCCGAGAGTACAGTGAGCAAATCCGTTTTTCCCCGAATATGTTATCCGACTGTGGGGGGAGAGGCGAGGGAAACTTTTTTTTTTTAACGCGATTCTCCGCAACTTGACACATCCGCCGCGGCAATATTGTTTTTCCCCGACTTTGTGTCTATTAGTGGTTTAATTGCCGCGAATGTATAGTTGGACCAAAATAAAAGAAGAAAAAAAACGAGCGGCGTTATACGCGGCCGAGTTTTTCGCAAAAAGTTTTGACGCAAAAAGCTCGCCCGGTGAATTCGTCTGAAAAGAGACTTACGTATCTATATGTATATATTGTGTGTATATGCAAACATTGTGTGTACGTGCGCAACGCGCAAGGCTTCGTATAATAAAGCAAAGTTTGACGTTCTCAGCATAATAACCCATATTAAAAAGTACGAAACGTTTTCCAATAACTTTTCCGTAGCGAAAAGTGTGTACACAAAGTCGAGCTTTCCCTGTATCTTTATGAGCTTTGCTCCAAATCGCATTTTAAGATTTCCTCGTATGACGTCCCGCCTTTTTTTTATCGTCACATATAGCTCGAGTAGCTCTTCTGCCTACCCTCCCTCTTGCTCCTTTCTTTCTTTCCTCTCGAATCGTTGGCAGAGTGAGAGAGAAAGAGAGCAAATTTCAAAAGCGTATAGAGATAGATATGGTTAGATGGAGATAGAAAGCGCTTAAAGGGATTATTATTCTTAGGTTAAGTATTTTTGAAAGCTTTGGAAAATCGCGTCTTAGCCTCTCTCTCTCTCCCAAGTTTTCTCATTACTTTAGTTAAGCGACCGGGCCGAGAAAAGATATAATGGTTAAAACGCTTTACACGATCGAGGAAAGTTGTGGAGGAAATTTCACGAGATACGCGGAATGTGCTGCGCTGCTCCTGCTGCTGCTGGTGGTGGTGGTGCAGCCGATGTCGTGTATGAAGACCGCATCGATCGGCCGTAGCCGGTTTCTCTCTCTCTCTCTCTCTCTCTCTTTCTCTCTCTCGCTTGCACACGTTTTGCCAAATTTACGAGATATAAAGAGAAAACATTTGCTCTGAGAACGCGAGACCGTTCACAAAGGATTTATCGACGCTACTTTCGATGCGAAATCATCATTGCGAGTGCCCTACTCTGAGGACAGTGTGTTATGTCTGTATTATGCGCGGAATTTTAGTACCTTATTAAGGTTAACGCAGAGTTTTGCTGAAAATTTTTTAAGGCTGATTTTCTCTTACAGTTTTAACTATTTAAACAACAGTATTCAATTTTTTTTACAGTTTCGTATGGATATTAATTTTGAAAATGTATCATCGTCTCTGATTAAATTTCGAATTAATTAATTATTTATAATAATGACACATACATGTTCTTTGATTAAAAAATATTCTGTTTAAAAATTTTCATTCTACATTCTCGTAGCAGTGTAAGAAGAAGCTGGAGTACTTTCGTTTAATAAGGTCGTTGCATGGAACCTTTTGAACTTTTAAAACATTATATTAGATGAAAATTTTTTTCCCAGATTTATTTACCCGTATTATGCATTTGCTTAAATTTGTAATTCTAGAGACATTTTTAATGAAAATAAAAACTAAGAAATACGGAATTTTTAACTAAAATACTTTTGATATTTTAAAAGTTATTTTTGATGCATACTTCTTCACCGAAAAATGATTGGCCCTTAGTCTTGTGAAGCTTTTGGGCTTATCAAAAAAGATGATGAAGATTTTAATTTACATAAATTTGTTCATTTCCCGTTAACAATAAATTGTATAAAAGTGGCTGTACAGAGTTTATTCAAATTTCCTCAGTTGATTACGAAAATAAAAACAATTTGTCTATTCATTATTGTAGCTAACTATTGTAAAAATAGAATAAAAGGTGAACTCGGTCCAACTAATCTAAAACGTTCATTTTCGCCACTACCCCTGCGTAAGATAAATTTCTGCAGACGCGCCACAATTAGTACGTTACAGCTCTGCGTTAGCAGTGGCGAGAAATCTCTGAGGATTTACATGTAAGGGTAGTCAATTGCCAGTTGGACTTATATGCACATCTCTCTAGAAGCAAAAACCAAAATAAAATTTTGACTTGAAACTTGGTGAGGCTTTCTCCCGAGCCAACGGAAACGTAGTAAATTACCTCGACAAACTTCGTGGAAAAGGCGAAAGGTCAGGATTAAGTCGGGTTCGTTTTAAGCCTCAAAACGGGCGCTTTCTAGGTGAAAGTCGAAGAAGGACGAATTACGAATGTTGAAGTCTCGAGAAAAATGCATTATAGGCGCTTGTCGGCCAAGAGCTTCAATAAACAATTCGTGCAATCTCTTTAGAAAAAAAAAAATGAAATTAAAGTGAAAGAGATAAGACCAAAGTTCAAATAGTAAACTCTACCCCGCAGTCCAAACTCACTCTCTATATATCTCTCTTGCCTGAAGTCGGGGAAGTGGATACGCAATACAGGTATATATAATATATATATACAAGTACACGCGGTAGAGAGAAAGCAAGCGAGAGAGAGAGAGAGAGAGAGAGGAAGAAAAGTGGATTATTTAAATGGAGAGTGGCGTCGTTATAGAGGCTTGGAGTGGAGTTTCCTCGGCGGCGGCGACGGCGGCCTTCGATTCTGGTTCGCGCGGCTGAGAGCAGCAACTTCTCTCTCTCTTCTTCCGACAATAATTGCCCGCGAAGCGAGTGAAAGAGAGAATGCGCCGTGAGAGAGAGAGACAGAGAACGTCTTCGCTAAATCCAAGTTGCGAGTATAATATTGTTGTATTATACGCCTGTTCTCCGGGTTCTCCATTGCCTTCGGGACGCGTATCTCCAAGTATCGCTGCAGCAGCGGCGCCTGCAACTTTCGTCCGATTGTTTTGATCTCTTCGCGATCCGCCGTGTGTACTCGAAAAACTGTCCTATATAGCAAAACTTTATTATTTTTGCGGGGAAAATCGTTGAACTTTGTATACGCCGGCGCGGAATCCAAGCACAATTTTAAAGTGTCGTGCGTTTGTAATTATTGAGAAAAAAGGAAATTCTTCTTTTTTCCACGTAACAAGTAAATTTGAATGAATTTCCGTTGAAATTTCATTTATTCCTTAGTAAATTATCTTGCAGCGAGGGTAAGATAAATTGAACTGTAAGAACTATGTATGATTTTAAAATATTAAATTATAATTAAGTTACAATTTGAGATATTAAAACATACCCAATTCGTAGATTAAAATGAGTTAAGCCGTGAAAATATTCATCCGTCGCTTTGTTTTTAGCTGACAGCAGAGCTATAAAAAGTGATTTTTCTGTAAACAACTGTAATCTCAGTTTAACTTTGGCAGTGTGGCCAATTGTCCCGATACCGTAGTAATTCGACGAAGAAGAAGGAGAGGAAGAAACAGCAGAAGAAAACGAAGAAGAAGAACGGATGCCTCTCATTACATTCCCTCCGATCGACTCGAAGATCGCCTCGATTAAATCAGCTTTTCAATTCTGAGCCGTCCTCCGACTGCACTGATCCCGGATCCCCAGAGGCTGGAGCGAGTCGCCGGCGAAACTTTGGAAAATCCGAAATTCCTGAGCTTTTCGTTCAGGTCGTCTATATATCGCGTGTATATAGTAAGAGAGAGAGAGAGGGGGGGGGGAAAGGCCGCGAAGGGCAAGTATGCTATCTCTCGCTAGGCTCTATACTTCATAGATGGCCAGAAGCGGAATGCCGAGCGAGAGGAGGGGGGCAGGGGGAAGAAGCGCGAGGGGGAGGAAGAAGAAGAAGAAGAAGAAGAAGAATATCGGACTGCCGTGTGTTTTCTTCGAGTGCATTCACCTCCGCCGCGAGCTAGCGCGATATATACGCCCGACACAGCTCGCGGATTCCAAGTGGCCAGTTTTATTTAGAACTGCGCTCGCTCGCTCTCTCTCCCCCCCCTCTCTCTCATCGCCGCGGCCTTTTTATTTTTCCACTATGACGCTTCATTTCGTTTCGTTACTCTGGCGAGCTTGATATTACTGGCGAATGTGCGCGAAATGCAGCCCGGAAAAACTTGCGATTGAATCGACAGAACTCGAGTGTAACACGCGTAGCGAGAAAATTCGCAAGCTCTCTGGAATATATATAGAGAGAGAGAAAGCTTTTCTGCAATCGCCTCGAGTTGCCAAATCGAAATAAGACGCTAGAAAAAGATATATACAGGTGTGCTTACTTTTTTTCAAGGCGATATGCGGGTGCTAGAGCCAATTAAAAGCTCAAAATATTTTTAGCGCCAGAAAAAATGCCACAGACGGCAAAAGGAACTGATTTCTTCATAATAAGTAATAAAAATGAAATTGTGAAAAATTGAGGCGCTGATACATTGTTTGTTGCTCCTCTTTAGACATAATTATCCGGAGTTGCGCGCAGTTTGCTATTTAGATCTAAATAGCTTGCGGGGAATGGCATTTGAATAATATCTGAAAACCATATAATTCAAATGCCGTTTGGAGAGATATTTCAGTTATTAACCTGAAACTCCGTGAGGTGGTGTAGACAATTATATAACGGAGAGCAACTGTACCTCGCACTCTTTTCGTAATTTTGTTTTCGCACTGCTCATGCCGTAATACAAAATAAATTTGTTAGGTAAATAAAAATAAATAAGAATTGAAAATATCCTCTTAAACACAAGGTATCATTTCACTTAGTTGATTTGAAAAGCATTGTGTTTCTTTTTTACGAACATTCACCGATAAGCTTGTCGATTTTATTCAAGCGCTCCTCTCCTGGAATCTTTTCATATAAATATTTTTAACAAAGAAATACCTCGATAAAATCGATATTTTTTATAGAATGGAAGAATCCTCAAAAATAACCATTGGTAGCACAAGAGTTAGTGAAACCTTTTTTAAACTTTTTTTTACAATATATACAAAAGGCATTCTAATCTATACTCAATATTTTCATGAGATTAAAACGTTTCGACAATCGCATCTGTAGATACCGTGTTTGTCGGATCAGCATTCGAAGCTTTTTCTACCCCGCTTACAATCGCATTTTCTCTCTTCTTGAAAAGAAAAAAAAATTTCCATCCCTTACATTTGCGCGACCGACCAGCTCGGGCGAGCTTTCGAGCTTGCGCCCTTTTAATCTCAAGCGGAAATTCTTCCCTCGTTCCAGCGCGAGGCCTTATTACGCGACATATTCCGTCGCGATGAGCTTCCCTATACTGCCGGCGCTCCTGGATTCTCTCTTGCTCCTCTCGGCTCGTCGATGGTTCGCTCGCTCGCTGCCCGTCTCCCGCGAGAGGAGCAAATTGAAATCGCGCCCTTGGGGCCTCCCGATCCCCGATCCTATTGCACCTTTTGCAGACGCGCCTGCGCTATCTCGTCGCGACCGAGACCGAGATGGAGAGGGAGAGGGGGGGGGGAGGGCAAGCGAGAGATGAGGAGAAAAAAGTCCAACGACGATCGCCCGATCGCCGATAAATTCCGAGTTATGAAATCCGTTGTGAGCTTTTTCTTCTTTCTCTTCCGCTGCGGATACTACTAGATTTGCCAATTAGTCTGCTGCTGCTGACCTCGCTCTGACCTCCCATACGAATTTCGAGCTTGGTTTTCTTCTTGGGCTCGGAATCACTCTCTCGCTGCGCGGACGCGGGAGCGAGAGCTTTTCCTTTCAAGGTAATTTGTTATTCTACGATTAAAATATGCTACTGTATGCAGCGTGTACTAGTGTGTATATCGCATCGCTATATAATGACGTCATTATCATTAACGTTATTAACATATATTAATATTATTAGCATCGTTAAACTCGCGCGCGTCGATATAACGCCCTCCTCGAAGGCAATAAACCGTGTACGCTCTGTAGCGATAAAGTATAACTTGATTTTTCTTTTTATACACGAAAAGCATAACAATGATAATTCAATGTATCTGCTCACGGCTTTATCAAAGAATTTGCGTGGCGCTCGAAATAATTTTATCGCTATAATTCGAAAGCAAGCTCAAGCGTAGGATGAAATTAATTTAGCGCAGCTTTAAGCGCAGCGCACGCATAATTGCGATATCGAATTTCTATAAAGCAAAACGCACAAAAATACGCGAAATCAAATAAAATCCGCTTCTCATTCCGCGCGGCAGATAAAACACGGCCATCAACAACTGTGCAGCGTTACAAGCACTACGCTGTTCTAAGTCAACGTTATATAGCCATAATACAGGACTTTAACTCCGCATTGACATTGGCAAATCCGTCGAGAACACAGAGACGCGCATTATATTATATAACAATATAAGTGAATATCAATTTAATTGTTCGTCGTGCAAAGGGGGAGAATTGTCGATTGCAGTCGCGGGCGATCAAATTTTACGGGGCTAGAGCACAAAAGCCGGAAATGCGAGCAGGACGATCCATTTCGGCAAACGCTCGGAAATTTAATATATAATTTCATTAACGTCGCCTCGCTATCTCGCCCTCGCGCTCGCGGCTCGCGGAGAGAAGAAAAGAATAGCCATCAACTATACGCGGCGCATAATAATTATATGTTCCAAACTTTTCACCGTAATCGCGAGCTTTTTATAACGTGCGTATATAATGTATATATGCACACATGTATATATGCGCAGACCCTTGCAATGCACGGGTCTAAACAGAGAGTGCAGCAGCCGATCGATCCGCGCCGGCTTTTTTGATTAATTAAATTTTATCACGCAGTGGAACTTTAATCGGGGAAGCAGTTGTTCTCGATGGCAAAAATTTCATTTTTCATACGAAACATACGCGTACATATAGTTGTATACTGTGTACTTACGCGGCGCTGATTATGCAAGTCGTTAAGCGATGAAAAGCAATATTCAACTCACCTGAAACAAAGGAGTGACGTTTTCATTAATTTCCTGCAGCTTCAATGTATTTGCAATTGATTATTCTACAAATTATTATTATTATTATTATTATTATTATTCTGATGCTTGTATAGAATCGTATTATAATTGCACGAAAAAGAAAAATTCGTTTTACGTCCTCTTGCGGAATACCGAAAATATAATTAATCGAGCCAATCCGAGCTTATTCTTTTTCCAATCAAACGCGATTATTACAGAGCATATAGCAAGTTAAATTTTCGCCTGACGTCACAGCCCGGAGCCATATAGCTATACTTATTACCACATCGAAATCCACATGATGACGTCACGCGACACTTCGACTCGACTAAATCCTTGTTAATAATCGTTCGATTGAAAGGAAGACAAAAAAAAACTGCGAGTCGATTATTTTTCGGTATTCAACAAGACGGAGCTGAATGGCTTCGTTTTCTCATGCGAACGGTGTGTCCAGCGCGAAAAAACGCCTCTTTAGCAGAACTTTCTTTCTCATCAGGGTCGAAAAACTCCGTCGCAGCTAATGACAGCGCACGAAATTAATTCGAGCAAAAATCATAAAATATCCCACGCCCCGATCGCGCCGAATTAAAGTGCCTTGCTCTTTTATATAATCCGCGCCCATACGGATCCGTAAAACTGCATATTGATCGCTTATCAAGTCGTCTCCAAAAGACGGGGTGGGGGGAGGGAAGAAAGAGAGCAAACATTTTTACAGTATACCAGTCTGCGAACCCGCACCTCTGGATTATGCTTTTACGAGAAAAGTTTTATGTACGAAAAGTGCAGTGCCATCGTTTCTTGTATAAAGCGCAGCCTCGTTGGCCGGCGCGTTAGACGCGAGAACATAGGCGGAAATGCCGCATCTTTCGACGCGCGATCGTGTAATCCCATCTCGCTGTACTATTTTTTTCCTTTATCGGCGACGGACGAGCAGTCGACTTGATACGCGCGGGGCCTTCTTATGCGCCGATTCGCAATGACGGAGAAATGCCGCGAGCTGTACACGCTGGGAAATGAAAGTGTAATTTTTAGACGCGCCGCGGACAAAAATATTTCGAACTTTCGATGGTTACGGCAACGCTGTATTCAAATTGGATCCGGGGATACAGTTTCCTTGATACGATTAGCGCGTTGATCAAGTATGCGCAGCTGTATCGATTTTTCGACACATTGCATATCGAAATTTAATGAAAATTAGTATGAAAATCCTGCTGGTTGCAGTGGGGCACTGAATTCGTAACGAGATTTTGCTTTTGAAAATATTGATTTGTATAGCCGACGTTTTGAATGTATAGCGCGTGTACGAAGTGCAATTTTTTTTTTTTAATAATAATTTAGAATAATTGCACGAGTGTTTCTATAATGGTTCAATTAGCATTCTGTTCATTAAGTTTAATCATTTACACATTACGCACACGCCAGTAGTTACAGTTCGTTTCGGTTACGATTTCTCATACGTTATTGTTACTTAATACACTTTAGGCGGATTACGTTATAAAATTATGATGGATCCAGTCAGTATGAAACGAAGAGATGAACTAAGTTGGATTCACATGTATTTCGAGTACATCCCGAATAAGCCATATCCCACGTACATAATATATATACGCAAACGTACATCGATATCGCATGTCAAAATAACAAAACCAACCTCGTCGAAATTAATCTTCGCCGCGTCGTCGTTCGTCTCCTCTGATTCGCGGTGTGCGAAAAAAAGAAAATCGCCGCAAAAACACGCAGCGCGGGGGAGCGGAGAAAAAGTGTCCAGCATTTTCCAGTCGTTTATACTGGAACTTTCATAATTACCAGCGTAAAGCAGGGCGTCGTTTGCGCGGCCCGCCAATTCCGCGCTTTTTCGCGCGGGAGAGAACGCGAAAAAGCGAGCAGAAGGGGAGAAAGAGAAAGAGAAACAAACAAGCAAAGAAAAAAAAAGTCGCGGGAGGAGGGGAGCAGAGAGCAGAGCAAAAGAGCAAAATCCCTATATCCTCGGCAAGAGGAGAGAGCAGTGCCGAGAGAGAGATAAGAGGTTTTCGGTATATAGTATAGCCGGTATAGTTCCGGCCCGCGACGCTCGCCGTCGATCTTCCCTCTCTGGAGCGCCACCCCCCCTCCCCCTCTCATTCGAGAGCGCACCGCGACAGCCCCTCCTCTGCGCAGCTGATAACCCTCGCACACGCGCGCGTTTTACGGGGGAGAGAAGGGGGCAAATCCGCGCGGGCGTCTTGGCCGCGCGCGACAGCAGAGGGAATAATAAATGCGCGCGGAACTAACGAAATTTCATATTAAGTGGATAAGTTTGAGGGAGACGTGCGCGCGCGCGCGGAGGGGGTGAAAAAATTTTTACTCGCCCCGAGGAGAAGCGCATTACGTAAGCTTTCTCGATGCCTCTCGATTCCATCGATGTTTATCGGATTTACTTGAAATTCATAGGATATGCCGATGTACCGCCATATGCGGAGTTGCCGCGGCGATCGCTTCCAGGGGGGTTTAACCACCTTAAATTTCTTAATTAATCGAAGCTTGAACTTTATATTTGATTTCCTTTTCGTTTGTGGGAATAGTGCGCTGAGCAATGGTGTATAGCGATGTAGTATAATGTATAATGTATATAGGCTTGGGAATAATGCAGAGAACGTAAAACAATTCTCGCGTCTGGCACGGTATCAGGCGAATAATAAATCGTCAAAGACCAGAATCCACTTTCGGGTAGATTTACATATGTACGCAGCATTGTGGAATTTCTTTAATCTTGACAAATAAGAGCACTGTTATAAATTTAGATTTGATTCAGATGTTTCAGATAAAAATTTACACGTAATAAATTTAATTCATAATTGTAGTATTTGCTTTCAATAAATCAATTTTCAAGTTTTGATATTCCTGGAGAATTGACAACAACTGTTCTAATTCACTTAACAGTCAACGATCAAACGTGAGATTTCTGTTTCTGAAAACTGGATAATTTAAAGTAGTTAAGCTTCTTTAAAACGCCTCATATTTTCGATTCGATCGACGTTTATCAGATTGAGTTGAAATTCATAGGATGTCAATAGCATTAGGAAGTCGCTTTAAATACATTTCGGTTTTTCCAATAAAGCTCTATTCGGTGCATTACAAAATTTCTCGTCGTATACTCTAGTCTACCATGTATTCTACTACTACTACTAGTAGTGCATTGCACAGAGTACGTTTATGAAAATCGTAAACTATATTTTCAGTATAGCTTCCCGTACACGTGATATGACTTTGAAACTGTTGAAAATGTTGGAAGACATTCCACTACATTTTCGCGAAATATATAAAATGCTACTTTTATCAGGCTGCTCTCTCGTCGTAAACTCGCTGTTCCCGACCATTTTATTCGAAAGTTAATCAATCGTACAAACCGAACACGCAACGTTCCGAGAGTACTTCGATTTTATGGGATTCCGTTATCCAAACGAAAAATATACATTTCTCGTAGTTTTTTTTATACAACCCGGCCAATCCATCAGAATGAATTTTGTTTTCGACCCCAATTCATTAAATATACAATTCTATCAAGAGCCAATTCAAATAACGGTCCAGTCGAATAAAATTTATTTACACGGAGCGCATCGTCGACACAAGTGCATCGTCGTCGATTTTCGGCTCTATGAAAAATACTGCTGCCTGTACAAACCCGGAAGAAATAAAAATGTTTTTACTGCTACTTTCCAAGAGCGAATTCGTCACTGAAATATGGATGAAAAATTAAAGGGACGCGTGTAATCTAGCGAAAAAGTAGCGGCTCTCAAAACAAAAACTATAAATCAGACGGATATGAAGCGCGAGTAAAAAAAAAACGCCAAAAAGTAAGTCTGAACTGCAGCACATGCCGGCAGAGGTGAACCAGAGGGATAAAAGCTGGAAACTGGTGAATGAAAAAAATGCTGGGAATTCGAGGGAACTCCCCTCCCCTCCCCCCACCTCCCCACCACCCCGAAAAAAAAACGAAAACACATCCTGCCCTGCTTAATATGAATGAAAAAATTTACCATGAGTGCGCATCAAATCAAAAACATGCGATGAGTCGAGAATAGCCTATTGTCTCTTCTCGCGCCATTCGTTCGACTTTTCAAGCACAGATTTAGCTTCGCTTTTTTTTCGCTCTCGCGATATTTTTATCTCGCTCAGTTCTTTCTTATTACGTATTCCCCCCAAGCGTCGCGCTCAAGTTTTTATAAGTCGATCATATACGCTTTTATTATAAATGTCAGGTACACCTTGACTTCATTCAACTTTATTTCAAAGAATGTGATTTCGATTCCTGCTTGTTACCAAGTGACTATGAGGGTAAGATGAAACAAGAGAGGATACTATTATTTGCTAATTAACAATTTGTCAATGTGTTATATTATGAGCAATTAATAAGCAGCATTATATTATCTACATTTCTCTTACATTTTCAGTTTTTTTCTCTTGAATTTTGCTGTTGCAATATTCTCGCCTCAATCTTTCTTGGATATAACTTATAATTTATTTATATTTTCTTGTGCTTATTGAAAATGTTGTTTGTAAATAAAAAAGTAACAAAATATGATAAGATCGTTGTATATAATTTCATTTTTTAATAATTTACTCACTCGAGATCTAGTACTACAAAATGAGTGAGAATAAAAAATACGAATAAGAATCTTTTGTATATATCTTTGAAAAAAAAAGAAAATACTGCAAACCGATTTAAAAAGTTAAGCGCAAATTTGAAGTATAATATACTACGACAATTTTTAGAATTAAGCTTTTGTAGTTTTTTTTACAGCGTATTGCTCTTTGAGCTTGTTAAAAATGAATTTAAAAAACATATATATTACGGTACTTACATCCACTCACGTGTTAAAGATGAAATCTCCATCATACTTATAATATACTTGTAATAATCATCAAAATTTTCCGTATTTACCTGATAATTTTTTTCGTTCCGGGTACGCGAACGTATAATAAAAGTTTATTGCCGCAATTTGCTTTTTATTTTATTTTTATTTTTTTCCTTATACGTATGGAGTTTCTTCCCCCCCGACTTTAGCTTATACAATTTTGCCGCTATGGAATGTGTGGAAAAAACGAATTTTTCCCATGGATCGTATGCGCGCGCACGCATACAGGCGTAAAATGTTTACGTGAGTTGTCAATAAAAATACAACAAAAGGATAAAAGGATTTCATTTTTCGAACTTTGCCGAACCGCGAGCCAATATCATAAAAAACTTATAGACGATTTTGCTTTTTTTTCCCCTCTTTTTTCCTAGATCGGCTATCCTCTCCATAAAATCCTTTTTTCCCACTGCAGCCGAAGCTCAAGTATACATGAAAAGTTGTTCGATTTTCCCGCAGCGGAAGATCGCTCGGCTCCGAAATTCCCGTGCGCGCGTCGTTCAATAAAATATCCTTTCTTCCCTCTGTACGCTCCAGAAAATTTCCGTCGACGAGGAAAGCAGCGGCAGCAGCGAAAAGCCGGAACGTCAGAACAAAGGAGGGAATTTTCTCTCTCTCTCTCTCTCTCTCTCTCGCGGCGGCTATATAATAATGAACTAACCCTGAGCGTGCCGGAGAAGAGCGAAAGCCGTATATAAGAGCTTTTCCTATTGTTAATATAAGCGCTCCTGGCGCTTTGAACATCCCCGAAATTTCGGCGCGAGCTCGGTTTGAAATTTGCATAAATCCAAAGTGGAAAATCAAGTTCGTTTAATCCGCGGCAGCAGCAGCAGCAGCAGCGACAAAACCACCCCTCCCCCCGCGAGACTGACACCTCGTTATACGTCGTATATAGCTCCGAGAGCTCGATGCCTCTGTGACTCCGACTCGAGTCTTGCCTAGCCTAGCTCTCCGTCTCCCTAGATCTTCAGATGTCTGCGTGCACGTAATGAAAGATGAGAGACGTCGGGAGAAGCGAGCGGAAAGAAAATAACAGTCATGCATATGGATGATACCGCGCTTTATCGACTACTACCGGCATAAAGCTATTCTGTATTTTCAAAATCGTCATGTAATTGGCGTTTACCCAGTGGAATGCAATCGCATATTCTATTCCAATAAGTTTCTTATCTCATACGAACTGTCAGCACTTTCTCTGTCGGTATACGCACCTCAAGACGAGAATATTCTTTTCGCTGATCAGTTCCAAGGCTGAGATTTGGGAGATACGTTTGTAATTGAATGAGAAATTGGCAGAAAAATATTGATATAATTATGCTGATGTGCCAAGTCATGAGAATTTACTATAAGCTAAATACTGAGTTTAGAAAATAATTATATATTTATACATAAATAACTACATTTCTTTGACTTTGCTAAGGTATGCACTATCATAATTATATTACAGACGTAAAACTACAAACAATTTAGAAAGGGATATCACCCGAAACTTTTAGAATGGATTAAAAACTGTACCAGTGAAAACACTATTTTCTGAACAAATCGAATATTCGTTAAAACATTTATATTTATCTGCATGTAAAAAAGAGAGTCTCACCATAGCCGAGACCTTTTTGATAAAAATGCAAAATAAAAAAAAACCGCAATAAAATTATCTGGACAAAAATTAAGCTAACAAAACTTTTTGATGTATAGCTCATTTTTTATGCAGTTGAGTTTGCCACATATCAGATGGCACTCCCTCTCCTCTTCTCATCTCTGCCATGCAAGAACGAGAAAATATTCTCTGTTGCCTGAATCAGCAAAGGCAGCAAAAAGAAAAGGCAAACGAGTCGTAAATTGTGAAACTGACGCGTTGGAAAGAGAGAGAGAGGCAGAGAGAAAGGGGCGAGTAGAGAGAGAGAGTGTGAGAGCGAGAGAGACAGACAGAGAAACCGACGCCCCGTAATTGACAATGACCCTCGATAATACTTAGTGCGTGATGCGTACCTGCACGTATGCATGCGTGCGTGCCTCGAAAAATACACTGAAGCGTTAGGGTGCTACACGGTTTTGTGGGGTTGAACGACTTCCTTTTTTTTATTATTTTGCTTACGCTGGATGCGGCATTGAGTTGTGATATATGGGCTTTCGATTTTTTTTTATGTACACAAATAGCTGCAGAGCATAGACTCGGTGAAAGTTTGTTCTAAAAGACTTTTTTTTGAAGTGAGTTTTTGATTGATTTGGTTTGTTCTTGCCACAGCCGATGGGATGTACAGAGATACATTTCGAAAAATTTACAGTCTCTCAAAATCTTGCGACGAATGAATTTACGGGTAAAAAGTAGAAATGCATGTTTACGGCCAACTAATTTCTTTTTTATTCATTAAATTGTGACTCGCGCTCTGCTCGCGTATTTTTTATTTTCAACTGAGCAATTTTCAACCAAAACTGAAAATCTTTAGGTCATAAGTTTATCAACTTTTATGCATCCCAATCGAAGTGTTGTCTCAAGACGAATCGATATATTGCATAAAAATGTATATTTATATAAAATATAGTCAGAAGGGGAGATTATTTACAGCGCACTTTTCAGCAAATATAAATTATTAAGATAGTGTAGAATTTTTTTTTTTATTACCATATTACATTTTGCAGTGAATCATTATCGATGCTCGTAAAAGTACGCTACTCGATCATAAAACATCATCTATAAGAGCTAAAAATTTAATATCGATTTTTGCTGAGTTATAAAAAAAGTTTGACGTTTGACATGAAATGGAACTATTATTCCAAAGTTCAATTTCCATGCACAGAGTGCTTCAATCTACACAACTACGATGCATTATTTAAGAGACGATTGAGCTGCCAGCGATGAGAAGATAATTGTTCGCGAAATTGCAGTGTTTTAACCCATTATTATTATTATTATTGTTGTTGTTGTTGCTGCTCTATGTACTTTGCAAAATACCATACTCGCACGGGGCAGCTAATGCTAATAAACATGAGATACAATAATATTAGCTGTTCAAGCAAACTCTTAAATTTTTCATTTCATTACAGGCGAGAGTGAATAATTAAAGAAAAAGGCAAATTTTAAATTTATGTCTTCGCCAGTCATTACATACTTAAAATATCGTTCGTGAACATTTCACCTTCTCACCGTCTCTCTGCAGATTATAGCACCTGTAAAATTTCTGTAATTAGGAAAGGTTAAAGCCCTAAGGTTTTACTGCCAATTTTCAACGAAGTAAAATATTTAAAGGGAAGAAAATTATCACGAATCTTCTTTAAAAATTTTCGCTCCAAACATTCGTTTCATTCATTAGTCAGAGCAGGCTGTCGAAAATTATGCGAGACGTATACGTATTAAAATAGGAGCCTAATACATTTTAATGAATGTTTCTGCTCGCGCAGGTAAACAAACAAAAACAAGGCAGAAAGGAAAGTCACTTTAATCTCGGAGAGCTCGAAAAACATGGCACGAGCGCTAGAAAATTAAAAAAAAATCATCCCCCCCCACCCGCCGTTCCCGCTCTCATCGCTGACGGCGTGCGGTGCATCGCAAAAATTCGACGGGCGCGCACCTCCCGCAAAAAGATATTTACGGCGATACTTTTCATCCCACCTTTATGCGCTTTTTATTTTCCTGTACCTCCCCTTCGGCGTTTTTGCCCCGTCGCCGTCGTCGACGACGACGTCGGCAGCATCCTCCCTTTCACTTTTCATCTTCCCCACCCCCCGCTCACCCCCGCGACGCATACTTATATCGCGCAAGCGCGCTGTCTTGTCGTTATACGTCGTTTCTCGTTCGCTCACGTCTTCAAAGTTCAGCGTTATTTTTCCCCCTTCCTGCCTAACCCAACCCAACCCTTCCCCCCACCTCCCCACCTCGTAACCCCGCACTCGCGCGCTTTGTTTCTTTTCAACTTTATTCGTCCTGTCCCTTTGTCCGATGTTTTTGCTTTCTGCTAGTTTTCTCTCGGATTCCGTTGTTTTGTTTAAACTTGATAACGTTGTTTATTCGCTGTTTTTGCAGGGTTCTAGGGACTATTAACGTTTTCTTGCAACGAGCAGCTCGTTTCACTGACTTTTTAGTCTAATGCCTTCGGGCGCACTATATTTGTCTACATTTGAGAAATGAATGGTTACAAATTCAATCGTACTTTTAACCCCAACGGAATTTAAAATTGAAAGAAATCAAACGTTATGAATCGCTTGCAGTTAAAAATATAGAGTTGAACAATTTCTCTTGTGAAATTCTCAGTAATAATTTGAGTATTGTATTTTAAATTTCGAATATTTAGTTTTTTAGCGATCCCTCAAATTTCAGAAGAGTTATATTTGTAAATTTATTTGACTGCAGAGTTCATTCAATTTACATATCGATTTTATTTTCATTTTTTAATACAATAAATCCCAAGTCATAATAAAATGACTTTGCAAAAATAAATAGAATTATTAAATCTGAATAAACTATTATTTGATGTTCTAACGTTGTAGACAATCAAATAAAGATAAATTGCATAAACATTTCATAATTTCATTTCTGTTTAAATTCTTTACATTTGTGTTAATCGATCTTTTTAATTCTATTCAATTTGATCTGCATAAATGTTGTATTTGTTTAACTTGTATTATTGAAATAAAAGTATTTTTTGCTAAAATCAATACTTAGACTGCAATGCAAGTATTTAAAGTAACGGCCACATAAAAGTGAATTTTTAGCTTTTACAATTTAACAATCTTCGTCGTATGATATTTCTTATTTTATAATGCAATACCAATAAATCTAGCAAAACAACACTTCCAAAGAAAATCTCGTTATCTTTTTTTTTGCATTTTTGTCATTCTAGAATTTAATATAAATGATATGCGCCATATTTTTGCCATTGCCAAATAAATGTGTCATACGATACATTTCATATATTTAATAAACTTGTAAGCATTCTTGTCTACTTTATTTTACAATAACGCAATCTCTACACTTTGAAATATCTGTGATGTAAAGCGATATTGCCTATTATACGGCTTCAATTAATCAACTCACAAAGCGAGTTCTATGACATAGCAGCTTTTGTACGAGAGGAAGGGGAGGGGGAAGGAGGTGAGAGTAAGGGAAAGACAGAGAGAGAGAGAAATGCAATCACAATGGATCCAACGTACAGTGTTGACTAGAAAACAATTAGTTTCAGAATTCCTTTCAATAACTATTCGCTTAGGGGCGTTCGACCGATTAAACATATGTTGAATGTTTATGTTTTATCGATTTGTTTAAATTCTATTTGTCAGAAAAAAGGTACTATCAGATTCAGAAAACAAAATATATTTTTTTCACACCCAACCATAAAGTGCCAACTTTATTCCCTGGAATGGAATAGACAGTTGGCGTTTTAAGGTTGTGCGTGAAAAAAAATCGTATATGCACCATGGGAGTAAATAAAGAATGCATCAAATCGCATATTTATCACCCTCGCCTTCGGCTCGGGCGATAATTACATGCGATTTGAGACATTCTTTATTTTTACTCCCTAGGTACATAATATACTATTTTATCTAACACTGTTCTTTACTCTTTCCGACACACTTATACCATCGATTGGCTAACTTTTAATCGACGCCCAAATTTTTAATTAAAAGGCATCACACAGTACGATTACTTTATTATTCAATACTGATTTTTTAACAAATAGCCATGAGTTTAAACATCGTTTCGGATAAATTCATAAAATGATCTTAATTTAAAAGTTTACGCGCGAAAAATTTGAACAAATTCTGCTCGAGTAGCCAGACGTCGAATAACACTTTTCAAAGGTATCGAAAAAAATTCAGAAATAAATCCTTGTGAATTAAATGTCAAATTAATGCAACAGCACCAAAAATTATTCTGCAACAGCGTAAAACGAAAACGTCGACGAGAGTTAAGCAAAGAATAGCCAAAAATAAAAATATTCAACAATAGACATCCCTCCGATTTTCCGATCTCGTGTACGTATATACAGCACCGCACAATGCTTTCAAACTTAGAGCGCCTCGAATCTTTTCCCCGTTTTCCTAGCGCTCGCGGCCCTCTTTCCCTTTATCTCGCGCGAGGGAGGCTGTTATACGCTCGTCGGGTAATGCCCATTCTGAATAACAATTCAGCCACACCGAGAGAGCGCAGGAAAGAGAAAGAGAGAGAGAGAGAGTAAGCTAGACGGCAGCGCAGAGGGATAGGGAAAGACGAATCATGTACACACATTCGCACACACACACACAGACGTGCAGGGAACAGCAAAAGACCATTTTTTTCGGCTCCCCACGCAATGAAATGGGATTGAATAAGGAGGTTCTGGCCTTGCGAGTATTCCAAACGCCTCGTAGCAATTCATCAACAGCTTTAATACAATCATTTGATTCGCTTGATAAATTTGATTTTCCAGCTCGCGGTGCATACAAAGTTTGTTTCTCCCGTAAACGTGTAACGAATCACGTGGATGTACGCAGCGTTCGATCAGCGCGTTTAATTTTACTGGTTCTTGTCGATTTTCCGAAAATTTTACATTTTAAATAATTCAATTTGAAACTTATCATTCCGTACGGATTCTCTCTGTTCGGAGAATAAGGTGTGCACTCCTTGAATTAAATGCCATGTGCCACACTTCGTTAGCTCGTGGAATGGCTAATTACACGAAATTTTGAAAATTCTTTTCAATTTAAACTTTAAATGACGACGGGGTTTCGAGATAAGAGCTGATAATTGTTAAGTATAAAAAAGTTTAACTGCAGTTAATTTTTGTTTCTAATTTTCGTAAGAAAAATATGTATGAATTTCTTGAGTGACAACGAATTACTAGGTCAATCCATTTTCTAATCGCTTATTATAGTCGGAATGCAAAATATATTTAATGTTTAAATTGAATTGCTGAAAATAGAGAAAATTGTTTCAAAATCGCTGAAAATCAATAGAACTTCACCTCAAGATTATATATACATACGGCAGCTCGTAAGAGTAGAAAAAGTTTCGCAAGTTTCGCGATGCGAAGTAAAGCAGCGGGAGTCTCTCCAGGCCATATAGAAATAAAAGTAATTAGTAGCTGCCTCGTTTCGCTATGGGCTGCTTAATTTGAATATGTAACTTCGCTTTGTTTGCATAGTCAATTATTTGGCGGTCGTGCAGCGCGGCTAACTGGGGGGGGGGGGGCAGAAGAGACGAGCCTGCATATACCTGGCGGTCGAAAAAAATAACGGAAAAATAAAAGATAGTGATTGATAAAAAGTGTGGGGTACACCGGGCAAAGTGAATAATAAAACGGGTGTGTGTGTGTGTGTGTGTGTGTGTGCGCGCGCGATGCAACCGTGAACTCCGGACTGCTTCCTACGGCATGGGTATATATTATGTATATGTATATAATGTACATGTACACCCGCGCCTCCATAGGAGGAGAAGGAGCATAAGAGGGGGGCGGGGAGGGGAGTAATTTGCGGTTTGCGAGTATTATACGAGGCGCTGCCGCACTCGCTCGCGCATTTACCTCCGCGTGCACCACCCGCAAAAAATGTCTTATTGTATATATACGCTGCGCAATGCGCGCACCTATTAAAACTTTCATTCTATCTCTCGATGATTAAATCCTCGTGGTGGAATAAACTTCATCGTCGTTGCCGAGCCTCCGCCTCCCCCCATTATTGCCCCGATCATCCAAATTCGACAGTTTTGAATCGTAACAATGACTGCGCGACTGATTCGATCGATTTGTTTTCGAGTTTCTCGCGCACGAGCAAATCGTGCTGTCAAACGAATTTGACAGTCGCATTTGTAATGACCGGTCATGGGCAAGAATATCCAAATGTGTCAGAGATAAAAAACAAAAGATGTGCCAGTTTTCGCGGAGATAATGTGGTCCGTGCTTTTTTCGCTCCGAATCTGGACAGCGCTAGAGTCTTCGTGCGAGACGACGAAATGGTCTAACATGGATAAATATATTTCGATAAGCGAGTATAATTGTATATAGATAATAGACAAAAAGCTTAGAATATAATTCTTAACATGATGTAAAAAAATAATTTTTGTAAAATATGTATTTATACGTAAACTAATTCAAACACACACACACACACACACACACACACACACACACACACACACACATATATATATATATTTTTTTTTTCAAATCAAGAATGGATAAAAATGCATTTTTTGCCAAAAGAATTAGTTTACATATAAATACATATTTTATAAAAATTATTTTTTTACATCATGTTAAGAATTATATTCTAAGCTTTTTGTCTATTATCTATATACAATTATACACACACACACACACACACACAAATACACGATCAAAATCGTTCAGGATTGATAGCTCGTACACATGTACGATATAAGCTTCAGATTGACTGACTCGTTGTAGAGAGGCAAGGGTTCCGCAAAGAGTAAGTATGTACAAAGGTTCTTGTGAGAACAAAGTCTAGGTTTACGTTGTCGCATCTAATCGATCCAGATGCGCGCGCGCGCGCTCCGGAAAGACGGGCTAAAGTCAGCCGCGAGCTTAAAGGTTACAAGTCAATCGATGCTTTTTTACTCGTATTCAAGCTCCAGGATTATTAATTTATTCCATCGATGAAGTTTCACTTGGACGGGGAAACGCGAAACTTTCCTGCAGACACAAGTCCTGGGGTAAGCGTTATTAATTTAATTAAAGCGGAAGAGCAACTGCGCGTCTATGTATATATTATACGTAATGCTTTTTCCCGGATATTTCAAATAACTTTGGTGTTTCACGGAAATTCCGTGCTGCAATCATATTTACATCCATAGCTCGAGCAGTTCGCGCGCCGCGATTATAATTAAAAGGGAGATAAAAATAGCAACGTGTAATGGTTATATAGCTTATCACATTTTGTTACGTGACGAGATTGACAAGCGCGCGTGTAAATGATACGTATTGACTTTCATTAGAATTAAATACATTGTCGAAATCGATTTATTAAGTCATTTATTGAGTCGACGACTCATTACTTTTGACTGAATGGATCGATTTAACGATTTCTTTTTTAACTTGAAGTTCGGCGTATATTTTTACTAATGACGTAGTCATAAAATTTTATGAGATGAGTTGTAAACATACGAATGAAACCCATGAAAGTACACGAAAAAGCTTCGATTTTAAAATTATATGTATTTGCAAAAGCTACTTCTTTGGATGAAAAGTTGCAAGAATTTGAACGAAAGATGAAAAATCGATTATTTTCATAAAAGGCGCGAGCGGGGAGACTTTTTTGAACGTAGATTGTTTGCTACCAGAGCATTGAATCTGATATCTGAATAAATTTTTTTTATATTAGATTTTCGTTAGATTTCGTATAACGTTGCGCAATCCACGCTTTTCTTTTTTGCTGTTCACGTCAGATTTCCGTACGAAAAAATCATAGCGCGGGGCCGAAAAAGGCGCGAAAGTACATGTAACTTTTTCAATGACTTTCAATACGGAAATAACTTTCTCAGCGTGATTTTCGAACTCTTGAGCCGTAGAATAAAATTCACTGGGCCCGCAATACTGCAGGCATTAAACATAGCTTTTGATACTCAATACCGAGCCGCAGGACGTCGTGATTCGCGTACAACGCTCTTGTACCAAAAAAACTTGCAAACTGCTTCTTCCAATCAGATTCGCGCCGAGAGCTCAAACAACTTGCATCGTACGCAGAATGAGAAGGAAAAAAAATGTGTTCTCGCTTACCTCTCCGTGTGTGTCCCTGCGCCCGTCCGGTGTGTTCTCCGGGAGGAAGTAAAGCCTGAGCGAGGCCAAGGGTGTGTTGGGTCCCCGGTTGTCGATCCAGAGTAGCTGGAGCTCGCCGATGCTCACAAGGTCGGCGTCGCTCCAGAGCTTCGTGAGGAAGAAACTGCCGAGTCGCAGGACCCGACTGTGACCTATCCTCACAGCCTTGTAGAACGTGTAGGGACCGTGACTGAAGCAGGCACCGCCCAGTAACTGCGAAAAAGGAAATAGGAAAAAAAAAATCAATATATGCTCTCGTCGACGACTGCACTTTACGCTCGTTCTACGAATTCGATTTTACTAATGAAAACGACAATGTTTCGTTCGAGTCTATTCTCGAGGAATTTCATTGCAGTGAGAGGGAGAGAGAAATATCCGCTCGAGGAAAAGAAGAATCCTATATCGATTCGGAGGGAAAGAAAAAAAAAACGGTTGAATGCCTTGTCGAAGGGCAATCGGCTTTTCAACCGGAAGGCAATTGGTCAGAAAATATTAGTAAAGACCGCCGTACTTTGGGACAAAATTATTATTTTTCAAAGACAAAGAAAATTCGTTTGCGAGGAAGTGCTTTTGCTGAAAATTCGTTTTGAATTCAAAGCAACGCTTTTTGTAACTAGAGCGTATAAGTTTTCAGAGTAATTTCGCAATTTAAATTTATTCCACAAAGAATTCTTTTGGATTCAAATTTATCACCATTCGGATCAAAACAATTCTTTTCACTGCGGATGTAACGAAAATGGTTTTTTTTTTTTAAAGAATTTTTTATTTGAACGAGAAAGAAAATTTGTTCTCGTTGGAAAAAATTATTTAAAATAAAGGTAGCCAGTCGCTTCAATCCGCACGTAACACGTTTCCATCGTATTATTAATTATTATTAATTATTATTGATTCGTTACTCTTTGGTGTTTTAAATTTACAATAAAATGCACGTAAAAGTGAAATACGAGGCAGAATGTTTGCAGCACTAAACAAGCCAATGCAATTATTTGGACGGGAGGAAAAGCAGCGGATTGGATTGAAAAATCAATGCAACAGACGTCATGAAGCGTAAAGTCACTTTTCAAAATTACATTCAGCGATTGCACAGCGTGAGAGAACGGGGGGGGGGGGGGAGAGAAAGAGGGAATCAAAATTGACTCGGTCTTTGTTCGCCTCTGCACATTCGACATCCAAATAGTGCAATACTTTGACTGCAGCGGCGCTAGTTTAACTCGTCCGGCGAGTTTCTCTAGTTCAGCTCTCGAGAGTTCAGCCGAGTTCGGCGAGTCTTCTTATCTCGCGCTGTAAATCAAGCTATTTCAATTCTTCTCCCCCCCCCCCCCACCCCGTCTCCAGTTTCGCTGCCACTGCTGGATTATATATTCATCGACTTGTAAGCGACTTATTAAAACGAATCTGTCCACCAGTGCTTATGCGCCGCAATCGCTTAGCCGTTTGCGTAGCGAGCGCGACGTGCGATCCTTAATTGGCGTAAACATCAGTGGGGGGATACACGCGCCAGAAGCTTTGAGTGCCGTAAACAAGAGGGAGAGAGAGATCGAAGTTTATACGGCCATGCCGAAAGGAAATTAACTTTCGCAATCTAGAACTGCTTTGGATTTGTTATAAAGGCCAGGGACTATATGGAGCGGAGCCCAGCTGTTATTGCTCTGTATCCACGATGCCACGCACAAATTGCATTACTCCCGGCAAACTGTGCATTGATCGTTATTTTATTTGTTCCGCGAACGAGATAACAACGGATGCACGAAAATATTTGATGCGATATAATGCAGCGTGTTATGGAATTACATTAATATACGGGGATTGAGGAAGGGGAGGAGGAAGGCTACCTCGGATACTTGGCTATTTTCAGATAATTAAATTTATTACAGCAGCAGCAGCAGCAGCAGCAGTGCGCCGGATACGAATTTATGGTTGCGAATGTTTCGTTCCCCTCCCCCCCCCCTCCCGCCCCCCTAACTTTTTCGATATCACGCGAAGGAAAAACTTTAATAATAGCAATAAAACGTGCGCCGAATATAACGCAGCGGAAAATCGCGAAATAAAATAATGCGAACGCTTTAAAACTTTAATTAGTCTCTGGCAGCCTCATTGAGCCGAGCCGAAAGCCGCTATAAATTTTAATCGCCGGAAAAATGCTCCTCAGCGTATTATACTCGCGTTATAATTTTATACATTAACACGCGTGTCCAACAGTCACTGTTGTTGCGAGCGATAAGTGCTGCGTTAAGAAAACTATGTATCAATGTAATAGACTCGAAGGAATAGTCATACACGAGGTGTAATGTACACGCCTCAGCGAAAATCCAGCGGAGGACCATTAAAACGAATTCAGGATACGTCGAGTTAGCCGCGATAACGATAAAAAAGAGCGTCGAAAAGGAGCGAGAGAGAGAGAGAGAGAGAGAGAGAATTGCGAAGGTCCCAAATAGAAAAATAACGAGCGGTAGGGAGAGAAAAAGTGGGGGGGGGGGAGGAGAGAGAGAGAGAGCCGCGTACAATACCAGGAGCTGGAGGAGGAAAAGTGCACAAAGGAGCCTCGTTCTGCGAAGTGACAGTGGCGGCACGTAGTGAGAGAGCCCCTGCTGCTGCCGCGAGAGAAGAATGCAACACTCAGCTGGGCCTCGAAACCGACGAGGAACGACGCGAAAAAAAAAAGAAATCCACTCCGAGCGCGTCTAGAGGCATATGCTAGCGCGAGAGCGTGTATAAGAGTTGGGGGAGGGGGAGGCGCAGAGAGGGGGAGAGACGAAGAAATTACCTGTCGTAAAGGCTCGCCGAGGATTTACGAGGCAGGCGTCGAAACTTGAGTGCGCACACAAACGCGCAAATCAATGCGAACTTCCGGAATTAATTTGTAGCCTGTCGGCGATTCCTCTCGCGCTCTCTTGCATACGTATAGGTATGTGTGTGTGTGTACGGGCTCCCCTTCCGCGTCTATCTGGGGCTCGATTCGTTTATACTTGTAATCGCGATTGAGCGAGAACACGCACTAATAATGTAAACTCTGTCGAACGTTTGATGTTACTGCAGGACTGTGGGGGGGGGGGGGGGGGGGTAACGGTACTGTTAGATGTATACAAATTATACATATTATGTATATTGTATATATTTATGTAGGTGTACATACAATACTGAAGTTGAACGTTTTCGAGTGATCGCTTACTGCAGCGAGACCGGTGATCAGAATGGACTGCATTGGGAATTCAAGGCAAAAGATTAATTTTAACGATAAAATTCATAATTTACGCGCGTAATATTTGTATAATAGATTCAATGTTTATTCAGCTGTAAGCGTCTCGACGTGTATAAATAAATTGTTAGTAGAAATACGGTGGAGAGTGAATACTGGAACGAGCGTCATACACACTAGATTCGTTCGAATAAATCCTTGAATTGAAATAAAATCGTTTCATACAATGCGAAGAATTTTATATGATATATAATTTATACGAAGGGAAAGATTAATTCGAACGAAGACTGAATAAATTCATTGTTTAAGAGTAAATTTAACGTTTATTCAGCTGCACGTTTCCCCGCGTAAATATAAAGTGTAATTAGAAATAGTCGGAGCGAATACTAGATACGAATTGCATACTTGATTAAGTTCAAGAAATTCTTAAATTAAAATAAGAACATTACTTTATACGCGCTGAATATGAAAAGCCGAATGATCGATTGTATCTAAGTGATTGAAAGCAATTATCTAATTTTTATTTCGTCAAGTCAATAACGCGCATAGCTAATAATCCGAACGTGCATTCAATTAAACATTCAATTCCACTGCTCGAACCTAACGAATACGATAATGAAAATTCAATCGTATATGCGAGCATCAGCAAAATTATTTATCTCAATTCAGCACGACGTACACTTTTCAAATTACGGAATCAATCGATTTTTTAAGCGGTGGCAGAGGCAGCGGTGGTGGTGCTGCCGCGGTCGATCCAACAAACTTTTTGTAACCTACAATCGAGTTTACACTGTGTGCTACATGCGGTATACGTATATACACAGATACAGAGAGAGCGCGCGCGCGCGCGACTCGCAGTTTATTTACGTACACTCATAAAGTTAAGAAAGCTCATTAAAGAGGAAAGTAATTTAAAAGTTGGCTGCGCTCGACGCGTCTTATGGGAACGACAACTTTTCCACTGTCTTCTCTTATTTCCCGGGTAGGGAGGACAATGCATCCTCCCTCCTCCCCAACCCCCCCGCAGCTCTTACAGCCCAGTCGACTCTGTCAAAAAAAGTACGAGGCCATGTTTTTTCATAATTTCTGCTGCAGAATTTGCGGCAGCGGTATGTGTAGCGCGGTGGAGAGCTCGCGAACGAGAAAAATCTCTCGAGAGACGCCTAACCCGTCAGTCGTATATATATATATACCCGCGTGTATAGTAATACATATATGCACCGCGACGATGAACGTATACGTATTACACGAGGCAAACGTCAAAATTCAGCGCGAGGAACTGCTCGAGAAAAGTGCTCGCCTCGTAATTACCGTTTCGCATTTACCAGAGAGAAGAGATGCTTCTCGTGTGTGCGCGCGTGTGTGTGTGTGTGTATGTCGAGGCAGGTAGTATAGCTGCTATGTAATGCCTCTTGCGAAATCCATGCAGTGCCCGAGCATTGTATATCTATATATATCTCTGTGTATATATATAATATTGAGAGAGAGAGAGGGGGGGGGGAGAGAGAGAGAGAAGGAATTACACGTGCGTGTACAACGAACTTTATACGAGCAATAAAAAGGCATTGTACGAGCCTCACTGATCACAGGCTTGCAACTCGCGCGTAAACCGATCGCCATCTGCCGAGTAATGGCCGAGTTAGCGCCCGCCGCCACTGCGTGGAAGAAGAAAACGCTGCAGCTCTCTGCTCTGCCATCCCGGCGCTGCTGCATCTGCGCAAAGGATCGAGAGCGAGCGAGCGAGAGAGAGAGAGAGAGAGAGAGATTTCGCGTCCTTTTAAGGTTGACTTTTGCACAGACCTCAACCGCCAGAGTCCAGACGCGCGTACGTCGGAGGCCTCGTCCCTGATTTTTCGACATTTCTCTTTCTCTTTAAAGCCTTGTGCGTTCAAGCTGGAGTTCCACACCTTCCGATTTCTGTCAATTTTTCAAAAGTTCTCTGCGCCTCGAAATTGCGAGTAATGCGCACAGTCGACGAGGTGGGAATACCAGCTGTTTTCGTCGAGTAACTCATTTTCACTGAGAATCTCTTGGTTCGTGTTTCGGCTGTATAGAAACGAGGTATAATTTTATTAAATAACAAATTTTTGCTACAATTCTTTGGATAAAAATAGTGTTGAAAGATTAAAAAAATTAGAAATACGTTAATTTAGTTTTACGGCTGTATGACGGGTAAAGATGTTATAACAGCTTAGCAGAAATAGACAAAAACGTCAGGTCGCAAATGCGCCTGTGTTGGTAAAAATGTCATTAAAAAACTTGAAAGTGTATAAATTTTATAGTTACGAAAGAGTCGGCGTGCATAGATATTTATTCATGTAGCTTCAACTAACGAATATAGTGTCACATTATGATTGCACTTTAGTGCTTTTTTGTGACTCTATAAAGCACATTTACGCGCCCAACACTTTATATTTATATATCGCATAGCCAAAGTTATCAAACAAAATGATTTGCTTGGAAAAGAACAAAATAGCTCGATTATTCTTATTACGGTTCAAGAAACAAATTTATTTAAAAACTACCTAATTGTTATACTATATTTTATACGGTATAAATTGAATTTGAACACTCGGAAAATTATTATATAATGAAAAATTACTATTTATGTAACGGTTTTCATTTTCATTGAAATGTTTTTTTCATAAAGTAAATTCTTTTCACTAATTACCTAAGTATATAATTAAATTTCTGTTCTGATCCAAAATAAACAATAACTTGCAAATAATTAAAAAATAAAAAAGAAGTACATTAATCGTATGCTGATTGTATATCAAGATGATTTTTACCGTTTTTAAATTTGAATACAATATAATTTTCGTTGTCACCAGGCAATAATTTTTCGCACTCGATATTCAGCGAGCATGTCGCGCTTTACAGTCATGTGTAATCAAAATTCCATATTACTGCGGCACGTATTTCCTCGCATGTATAAGGAGGACAATAAAAAAAAATTGTCTATCGTATTATAATTGTTTCATTGAAAAGTGAAGAGTATCGCTAAGTTCGTATTAATCAAGGAAAGCCTTCAACAATTACAAACCAATGGAGATTCACACGAGGGAGATTACACTTTAAGAATAGCTGCTCACGCGGGTCCCGCGAGAAAAACCGCAGAAATATCCCCCATATTTCAGTGCCTCTCTAATTAACGCAAATCCTCGGTAAACGGCGCTTGCGCGGGTAACCCCCTCCCCATTCCGCAAAAGTAGCAAGGAAGAAAACTCGAGAAAAAATCCCAGAAATTTATTCAACGCTGACCTTTCACCCTCTCGAGCGCGGCGCTTGTGCCATATATATCCACAGCAAATATAGTACGCACAGCTAGTATAATGCTCTGCGGTATATTAGCAATACGCCGGTATGCAGCAATGCTTGACCTCTCGCGGTCAACTCGCGCGCGGAGCGGCTCAATCAATTAATAAACTCAACTAACGATAATTCCTCGCGCTGGGCTTTTGTAAGGCCTCGGGGCGGCCCGGATAGAGAAAACAGCGAGGCGCAGAAGACAGACGCTCATACGCTGCAAAAGCAAATACGCGATCGATGCAAACTTGAAAATTCTCTCTCCCCCTCTCGCTCGCCTCTTAAGCGCGCGCGCGCGCGCGAGATTGTTGGGCGAATAGAATACCGATCGAGTGCTTCGTTAGATTGTTCGCTGAAATTGCTGCTTGAGGAAATTGCTTCTGTTCTGATGCGCTTGTTTGTGCTGAATGTTGATACTCCTAGTACATTTAAATCATTAGTTTGAAGCGCGCGAGTCTCCTCTGTTATTTACACTTCTGTATAAAGTGTGTTGACAGTTTGAGGAGCTTCGCCGGATCCTCATAAATAAGGAACGGAGATTCGCGGGGGAAAAAATCCGGGCAAGAAAACACTTGCGAAAAAACATTGTTTTTTTTTGCACGCTTTTGAGTTATTTATTAATTAATCGATAATTCAGTAAAATTAATGGACAAATTCAATAATAACAGATAAATTAATTTATTCAATAAATTTAATGAATAATTTTGAAATGTGCGCAAATTTAATAAACTTCGAATAGTAATTAATCATTTTAATAGGAAATTGATATTTATTATAAAATAACTTTTCATAAGTTGCATTAGCTAAGCGAGAATCGCGACCTCAATTGCAACGATAGGAAACGGTTGCGATGAAACTCACAATCAGCAAAAGTCCACCTTTTTACCATACTATATTTCATAATATAAAATTTTTATTACATCCTAGTGAACATTTTTAATGGGAAATTTCTGAGATGTCGTAAAAAATAATAGACATGTGAATTGAGCTATTCCTAGAAAAAAATAAAGCGTTTTGAAACGATATTCGTATGTATGCATTGGTACGTTCGTATAGACCAGAATGTCAACGTCTATATTTGATGGATTTCAATGAATAAAGACTCATTCTTTTTTTCTTTGCTGTACCAATCCAGAAAGAAATCCCATTTTTCATTTTATCGAAGCGGTTCTGTTTTACAGCAATTTTTCAGTTTAGCAATTTCATTGTTTTCAATGATTCATTCGTGACAATGCATCTAAATGTGAATAAAAATAACTATATTTTTGCAGTTGAAATTTTTTTTATAGATATATCCTCAGTTAAACACTAAACAGTCTTTTTTCACACTCAGATCAAGCCACGTGTGTAAAACTTTTATTTTGCTCACCTAGCGATATACTTTGTTTCAAATTTTTGTAAAAATAAAGTAAGTACTATTTTCAATTCGAAGACGAAATATTTCAGAAAAAATAAAATAGACTGTAGAACGAATAATTAATCTTAGTATAGTCCGAGAAAAGAATCAAATTTGAACAAAAATCTTTGTATGAAACGCAACGATTACGATTATAAATACATATAACGAATCGAACTAAAAGATTTTATTTATTTATAGACTCTCGTACACTCACATAATGTGAGTCACATTTTATCGCGAATGCTTGAAATATTAATTCTGTTTCAATAGCTTACAGGAACGACAAACAAGTTTAAAGGAACGAGTCGTACGTACTAATTGCTCGCGCAGCGATTTAAAGTCTGCGATTGAATCAATGAAACTGGGTTAACCTACGCGATGGCGATCAATAATGAATTTTATTTTCGACGACGTGAAGTACATCGTCGGGCAAAACAGTGGGAACTGCGTGGCTCAAGGTGGGGTCAAAAACGGTCGCATTGACGGCATACACTCGGCATCCCCTTATAACGTGACTTAATACGCTTTTAGCTTCGTGAGCCGATTGAACTCGTGTGAGAACGCGGATGAGGAGGAAAAACTTTTTTCCCAAGTCAACGAGGCTGCGCACACGTTACACAGTGGTATATGCATAAGCGGAGGGACGATCAAGTCGTTAATTAATTTTGAGCGGCGGCAACGGCGACAACGAGGTTGAGCGCGCGTACAGCGCAAATAATGCACTGCCAGCACCATCCACATACACAGACGCGCGCGAGAGATGCTCTCATGGAAAATCAATTAAACGGCTCTAAGTAGCTGTAGCCTCTAGTTGTGTATACCTGCACTTTGCTCTCGTCAGCGGCTTATACATATATCACCTCTTGCCCTTTTCCCTCTACGCCCTGCGCATTGCACACGTATACATGTTGTATTGCACATGCGCGGGTATGTGTGTGTATCGTCGCACGTAGTACGAAATTGCGCGCTGCATGTGACGGAAATTTATGGGAGAGAATCCCATGTAGCGCGTTTGCTCTTTCTATCCTTCTCTTTGCCTCCCGCGTCGCACCCCGCCCCCCCCCCTTTCCCGCGTCTCGTCCGTTATAAGCTTTTTAGAGGCGCGATGAGATTTTATTATTCATTTGCGGGCTTTACAACGCCGTCTCTCTCTCTCTCTCTCTCCCTCGCGTGACGCTCTATTATATCGATTTTCACAAGCGAGCGACTCTCCTCCATACACACATCACGCGTGTATACTGTATATATACATACGCTCTGGGCGTGTTCATATATACGCGCGGCAATTCTGCAATACGCGCAGTCTTATACTGCATTGCCTTTATGGCTATATATAATATATATACTCTCTGATCAACGCGCCGCGCGATAGTCGCGTATGGGATTTGACGAATTCGACTCTAACGCGATTAGTAGCATTGCGTGCGGGGTATCGATGACGATTCGCCCCCGTACGCTATGAACTCCACGTGTATAAAATGTGCGCTTTGCAGTGGCAATTCAGCAATGTAACTGGATTTGAATTTACAGGTGTTTTAAGTGGTTCGCGATAGTCGGAAAGGCATGTTTTTAAATAACGTTTGTTTACTATTCGTACATCGGTGGAAGTGTGAAAAAAATTTGTTGCGGGAGTCAAATGGGTTATTTGAACGATCGTAAGAAAAGTATATTTTTGAAAAATGGTCGTTTTTCATTAAATTTGTGATAATTATCTACAATTTTCTTTGACGTTACATTTCAAGACGCGCACTCGATCGAATTTGCATTGTTTTGTTTTCGAAAAACATTCGATACGCAACGCTGTATAGGCCATAGAGCGTCGACGAATGCGCGTTGGCTTTCACTTTTTGAGACGAAAAAAGAGATGGAGAGTATGAGATAATTTAGCGACTTGAGCCAAAATCGAGGCTCCGCGCGCACGGCACGCGCTATCAGTCAGTCAAGACTATTTATATCGCGTCCTATGTGAATAATGGCGCATTAAACGCGTAGGCTATATAACTAAGCTTAGCACAAGTGCAGGGCACGAAAATGTAAATTTTACAACGTATTAAATATATTTCTTCGTAAAGAGAATTTATGGTCTTTTGTGTTCGTTATATATAAAATCTGGGCGAGGAAGTGGAGTCGAGCGTAAGTAATTGGACGTGAAGCCAGCGTTATTAAAAACTTCTTCGTAAAAGATACAGCGAAACTTTGTTAGTTTGAAGTGACAAGAAAAACGCGATAATTGAATTATAGAGTTCTTAAAACTTCTCTCCCTCTCTCTCTCTCTCTCTCTCTCTCTCTCTTTCTCTTTCTTTCTTTCTTTGCCATTCACCCTCTGCTTCGTTATAATATTATACCATTTTACTAATCAATTAAATATGATAACAAGAATGAACATTATTGTTCAAGGAAACCTGTTAGTTTCAACATCTCAAAATCTAAAATGTAAATCAATACGATTAAATTTTTGAAAGATATATTGATATATTTACAACGAAAAAAAACTGGTATTACATTTAATTTAAGCCTGCCCATTCCATGGTTAAACTTTTGCCGCATTTAATTCACTACTCATTAACAAAAAATCGTCAACGAGTGGTAAACGTGGTAAACGCAATTACGGTGGGCTTAACAGGTGTAAATGTGTGATGTGATGTACCTGTTTAGTAATAAATAATGCCAATTTTTTTTTTATATTAATTTACCGGCATTTTAGATGATTTGGTACTCAAAGCGTGACACTTCCCTAAATTACGATAAATTTTGTAACATTAAAGGTGATTTAAATCTACTTAAATCGTCTTTCACATATTATTGTACAGTTTGCATTGTGCTTACGAAAATAGCATACGACTAAAAATTTTTCTCACGCTCCACGTTCAAAAATTTTCATACATTTTGATCGTTCTTTTTCAGAAAATTCTGCGCGCAAGTTCGCATATCGCTGTATACATAACTTGAAATAACAAATTTTCGCGATGTACCGTACGTGCAGTAGAATGAACATTTATTTAGCAGTAAAGCTAAGCGCTAAAATTGATTTTCACGTAAAGCGTTTACGGAAAATAAACTGCAACGCTATAATCTTGTGCTTCGGTGTCGATCCAATAAAATAATTACGAAATAGAGGGCGCCCCCTATTATTGCGAAATAGCGTAATGGATTCTTTGTTTTTCGATCCGCACGAACCGTTTCATCAAATCTCTCCTGTCGCCAGCAAGCACTTCCAATTTTCCAATGAGAATTTCACAATCGGCTCTGTACACTGTATACAATAGTCAGTCGTTGTTAATGTTTTTTCATTCGTTTTATCACGTTTTGTCTCTCTCTCTCCCTCTCTTTCTCCTTTGTTTTCCACGGCTCCATCCGATTTTTTTCTGATATGACCGCGCGTATTTCTTGGGCCAGTCGTCGGTATTTATAGCGTTAATCTCGTTTTGCCACGCGCAGCTGCATTCCGCGCGCAAGACCGGTGTTTCAGCGTAACTATCTCTACCTCTCCTTTGGACATGTGTATGCCCGTAGACTGTATAGCATATATATATATATATATAGATGCACTCTGTTTCACGTTTTACTATTTTGTACCATTGATAAGGCTTTTGTTTTCGCTATTCGATTACGTGCAGTTGCTCTGTATATTGCGAAACTTCTTGATGTTCCCCTCCCCCTCAAAATACAAACAGTTTTTTATACCGATGCTTTGGATCAAGCGTATGACTTTTGCGGCTGCGCGTCTAATTACGATGGTGATTTTGTGTTTAATAATAAATGAAAGGTTATCAATAAATATCGTAATGGAAATACTTAATTTATAATCATAAGTATCCGTATCAAATAAATGTATTATGACTTAAAAATACAATTTTATAAGAGACATAATTTTAAATTGTATTGAACTATTACGTAAGTCAATTTTACAAGTTTCAAAATTCAATAATAATATAACTAGCGAAACTCACGAGGTTCAATCTTGGATCCTAAGCAAGTTTCTTATGTAACAATAATAAAATTTCTTAAATTTTCTCAAAGATTTTGAACTACAAAAGTTACTACTTCACAATAAAATTAGATTTTAATTTAAATTTAATACGTACAGCATGTCTAACATCATGAAGATAAAATATCCAGTAAAAATCCATATCTTTTCTCATCCTAACATACATCCGCGGCACAATTTACATAGAAATTCTTATCGGAAATACTATGTAAATTTTACATAACGGAACAATATAAGTTTTGCATAAGCTATAACGTAAATTTTACTCTGGATTTTTGTCTTTCATATGTATCATAATCATTTTTTCTAATAATTTTTATTACAGCATTTCACTATATAGAGGGTGTCATTGGTGTCTGACTTGAGATTGCTTTTTCAACTTTCCAAATCTGACGTAACGGCGGGCATACGTGCAATTTTAAAGGGGCCTGAAAGACAATAAAAAATTTAAATTCCGCACTACAAAATACCAGACAAAAAAGCAACTAATTTGCGTATAACAAAAAATAAAAATAAAATTACAAAAAGCCTAGAAGTATAGCTTTGTTACGTTATGTAATTATCTACCAGTTTTAGAGAATTAGAAGCTTATATGTAAATATCTCGTGCAATGGCGTTTGAATAGCACGATTTTGACAAATCATCCCAATGCTATTCCGCAAGACATTTATGCGTATAAACTCCACACAATGGTAGATCAATTAGATAATTATGTAACGGAGCACAAGTTCACAAGTGTACATAATTCTTTTTCCAATTTTTATTATTTGTCGTCAGCAAAAAAGAGTTACTTTTTCCTCTGCTACTTCGCAGCGCGAAATTTGAATTTTCAACGGCTCGCAGATCTTTGAAATTATGTAAGGCATAGCAATCAATCTTGCTTTTCCAATTCCGAATCGCCAGTTGCAAGTTAATTCGAGAAAAATCCATCCCATCGTAAGGAGAGTGTATAGTATCCCAGATAATTGAAAAGGTCATTCGAGCTCGCTTATACCATTGAAGCCCGCCGAGCTGCCGATAATCAATAAGGTAGATCGTGTTATTATTTCAATTTCCCGCGGCTCCAACAGTCGAACCAGCGAGAAAGAGAGAAGAGCACGAGAAAAGAAAGTCCACGTTTATACATGTATGTGTGCGGGTGTGTGAGTGTGTACGCAGGCTTTGTGAGAGAATAGAGAAAGAGAGAGAGAGTCAAACTCAGCGCCGGGGATAGAAGCGAAAGGGAAAGAGCTGCGGCAAGAACGAACGAACGAACGAACTAGACGAGGAAGCCGATATCGCTTGGCGCACGCACACATGCTGTAATATAATGTGAGCTCCTGTATATATACCTCCTCCTACATTCTATATACCATAGACGACGACGAGGGGCCAATGGGCCACACATTACAGCGCCATCCCCCTTTTTCCTACGCGCTCTACACTCGCTTCGAAGACATTTTTTTTCTGGAAAAGCAGGGGCGCCCCCCCCCTCCCGCCACCCTTTCCCCGCTCTCTTTCCGAACGCACATGGGCTTTGGAATTTTTCGACTTTTATTTTCCAAGCATCGACGCTGTATATACACCACTGCTCTTTCGGACACTCTTTCCCTGCCCATGTGTACACGCTTTCGTATGCTTTACTATGGGCTCTTTTTCTTTTATCTTTACGATTTTGCTTTGAAGCGAGAAGCACGAACTTTATTTGGCTCGGAATCTCATCGGTGCAGGAGAGAAAAATCCACGAGTTTTTTGCTCTTTCCGAGATCCTGAAAACCCAAACCTCAAGGTTAGCCTCGCTGCAGCGCACTGCACACAGCTATATAGAATCGGACACAAGAATTTTAGTTCCTGCATTCAAGATTAAAGCCTTGGGAAGCAGAGCGCCGAGCGCAAACTCCAAGAAAATATAATTCAATATTGCGGTGCGCATGCAGCGAGTTATTTTAAAAATACCAGTTTATTAGAGGTCGATGGAAAGCGACATTTTCTATTTATTACACCGTGCGCGCGAGTGGAGCCGTTCTCGCGGAACGCAAAAATAGAAACTTAAAAAAAAAAAGGCACAACTGCAGGCGCCGAGTTTTCTGGTATATCCAGCTCTCTTAATGCGTCCGCGCGCTTTTTCATAAAACAAAATTATACAGTGAAAATATAAGTCAGCGCTTATTATTCGAGTGTTTGCTCGATTTCTAAACTGCGTCCGATAAATTTAATGGGATGTTACGTGACTGGCACTTATTAACTGGCCGTGTGCATATAACAGTGGCGCTCGTTGTTATTCCGCATATTTCAAAGACACGCAGCAGTGAAAACGGCGCCTTGAACTCGGCTGCGCCCGTACACGTATACGCGTGTACGTATATGCACACTCTAAATTTGACAAAAGTAAATCGCTCGCTGAGAGAAAATTTTACACTACTTTATCTCTCGCACGATTGCCTATATACCCACAACTCTCTCGCCCGTAAAGCCCAAAGAATGCAACTATCCTTCTCTACCCCCACTCCACTCTTTCTCTCTGCCTCTCCCCTCCTCCTCCTCCCCTCCTCCTCTCCTGGGATTCGTATTTTACGTATTCTCCTCTCTTTTTATCGCTCCCGCATACATAGGCGCGGGCTTACACGCCATCGAATGTAGCTGTATATATACGAGTCCACACGTACACGCACACAAGTGCATTCGCACGCGTGTGCGTGTATATGTATATTGTAATATGTATGTTATGTATACGCGCAGAGGCGAGGAGGGGATTCTAGCGCCGGCGCGTTCTCTCCCCTGGCTTTGCTGCGCGGACGGCTACTGAAGAGCCTTCCACAACGCGATTTTCATCCAAATCAGTAGACTGAAAAATACCTTTAACTCGCGTCAGCGGGAAAACATTTTTTCGACATTTTTTTTCTCCTTCCTTACGAGACTCTTCGACGATGTGGGCAGTGCCATTGAAAATTTTTCGCCTCGCCCGCATAACCAGCGATGTAATTTGAAATATCATTTTGGAGTATTTTTTTTTTAAATTGGGCTTTATTCTCCTTTAACAGAGAGATAACTCTTCGTCAGAACACTGCATTTTGCTTATTTATCGACAATGTCCTTGACTGTTATCGGACTCCAATTCGTAGTGCGATTAGCTGATTACATTCATACATTGTATTAACCAATTTCCATTTCTATTTTTAGTTTTTCTTTTAAAATTACGGCTTTGAACTAGTTCTGTTAGTTTTTTTCCATATAACTTTAGATTAATTAACTGACAGAAAAAAATTGAAGAAATCTAAAACAATACATGCGTCGAATTATAACATTGTTAGCTTTTGTCTCTAAGATTAACTTGCATTAAAACTACGCGGCATTTTATCAAGCATTTTAGTTTACAAGCAACCAAAAAGAAATTCACTTTCAAAACTTCGTACATATTTTATTTAAAATTTTTTCTTGCACATGGCGTTCACGTTACACGCTGACTCTGAGTTTATACACATAGTTTTACATTTCTCGACTGTATATAGTGTTGTTAATTTCTCGTTTCCGTAACAATGACTAAATAGCTCCGTTGAATTACTTTAAATATCGTATTTCCTGCGTGAATAACTTTGGGATCCATAGAAAGTCAATAACTTACATTCATCCAGACCATGAGGTGTATACAAGGCAATATACATCCAATTCATGATATCCGTGTTTCAATATTACATCCGATAAAATTCAGTACTATAGACAGTTGCATCTATACCACTATCTCTCCCCAAGGACTTGTACCAGTGCATGGATTGCGAGCATGTTTGAACTATAGGGATCACAATTCGTGCAAATTGTAATTTGATTATAAAAGATGAGTCAGTACTCTTTTCAAATTTTTTTATAAAATCTATCATAATTTTAAATTTACTATTCCAGGAGAAACTGTTATAGTCCTTATTTATACACCGCAATGTTATTTCCCAAAAACTTTATAACAAAGCTCCTCGTAAAATTTTCGTCGGAACATATATCCGCCCTTATAAAACTTCAAGCGAGTTTTACTCCAGCGTGATATTGCGATAAGAATGAGCAATGATTTGAAAGTGGCTGAATAAATTTTTTCAAACTATTCTGCAAATAGTATAAAATGTCTAGAATATATAATCATATCATAAAAAGATCGCACTTCTTTTTCAATGCCTCATTGGCTGAATTTTGTTTATCCATTAATATTCCATGTAAAGGTACGACCGAGATGACAATTTTCAAAGGCTTGTTCATGGTTTTTCGCTATACTGTAGTTGGTATATGAAAAAGTGCACTTTAAATCTTCAGTTTACACAAAAATCTTTAGTTTAGACCAACGAATGAAAATACTTTCGTGCCCTCACGTTTTAATAATTTCACAACATAAATTTTCCGACAATTCAACGAATTCACAAGCTTACGTACCAGGGAATTCAACGTGTCAATTTCGCATCCAAGTGTATATAACTGCATACAAAAAAGGTAATAAAATCGCCGAGTCGCATGTTCCCTTCCATACCATTCCCATGACGATGAGGAAGGAGAACAGGGGGGGGGGAAGGGGGAATACATAGAATTAAGAAAAAGTAAAACTCCTGCGCTCCTGCGCTCCTGCGCAAAGAAAAGTGACTTATGAAAAGTGACTTATGTATATATATATCTTTCCAGGGTACTTGGCGGAGGTGTTCACAGCCCGATTGACGCTCCGCGCCAACTTTTAATCGGATTTCATATTTTATGCCGCTCATTTCCAAGCTTTTGCCTCGAGAGCGGCATGTGCAGGATGTGTGCCGCTCAACTTATAGCAGTCGGGGGAGAAAAACGAGATGCAAGAAAAATACAAAGGCGGAAGCAACAAAATGTAACAAAGCTTGAGCTGCAAAACGCGGAGTATAGAGCAAGTTGAAAAGAGGCGATAGAAGTGCGACGAGAGTGAGATCGAATTATCGGGGTTTCGCACTCTGATTTATACTTTTCATTTATACTTTCCGCCGGAGAGCTTGGCTTTGACGAGTTTTATTTTCTGTTCCTACGTTCTGTCGCAGAGGCTGATATTTGCGGTCGAAATGAGCCTCGAAAGAAAGCTACATAAAGTTCACGGCGTTTCTATGTGTATATATATAGAGTATATATATAGAGTTATTTTACAAAAGTAGTAAGTTTAAAGTCACGATTAGTTTGGCGAATGGTCCTATATTACATAATGATCGAACGCTTGTCAATGCATAGTACATTAATGAGAATAATTTATTGGCGCAATTTATCTGAATGTTAATTCGATACTAATTTGAATCTTCTGTGAATTATGCGCAATGCTTAATTACATTTGGCAATTCAATAATTATGCATTTCAACATTCAATTGTTACAGGTTATACCGTGAGTGCTTTACAATCTACTATAATTTTTTATTAAATGAAATTTCAGCAAAATAAACGGTTAAAAAACGTGCTCGACGTAGATATGAGAGAAGTGCTGCAGTGTATAATACTACAAAACATGCATTATATGTTATTCGAAGAAATGTGAAAAGAGAACACAATAGGAGAAAAAATTCAAGTAGGTCAATGTGACATAAATTCTAATAAAATACTGAAATTTCCTATGAATTCATCTTCCCTTTTATGCCCAGAAAAATGTTCAAATTGTATAAAGAGATTTATTATTTCGTATGTAAATTAGAAATGTTATGAATTTTCCATGGAACATCCCAAGTATATTGTGTATAAGGGAGAGCTGCTGATAACTACTACTGAGTTACGAGTTTGTTAAGTGTTCCAATACTTGACTTTAATTAATCATTCACATGACACTTTAGCTTTCACTTTACCCAGTTTACTTATTAATAGCATACCTCTAAATTTTGGTTCGAATAAACTGATCAATCTTTTATCTCATTTTTTTTTACCGCGATACGTCACGCCAATTAAGTATTCTTTTTTTCTTATTACCCTGGTAGAAACATTAGCAGGAAACCGACTGGAAATTAACTGGTTCTGTTAAAAAGTAGCTAGAAATCAACTGGAAAGCCGCTATCCAGGGGTACCTTTTTAGCAGGTTTTCAGCTAGAAACCCGTTAATTTTCCGCTTAACCTCAAACATGCGTATTTCGGTATTTAAAATAAAATTAATAACCCTGATAGAAAAGTTAGCTACCGAGTCAGCTTCTTTAATAACAGAAAGCCACTATATGTGCAGCTACAAATAAATTTCGCGGTAACAGATAGTAAGTTAATAATAAGATTACGATACATCTATATCATTAATCAATGCAAATGTAGAATGATTGAATTAACGGATTGTAATGCACTAAATCTTTTTTAATCGAAATACACAGGAAAAGAAAACGTATGTCGCCCGTTAAGAAGACCACAGCAGAAAGCTATTTCTTCCACTTCGAAAATAAGCTTTTCAGAAGTGTACATATGACACACCCAAACACACACACACACACAACTTTTAAGGCCTCTGCACGATGACGCGACGACCACATGGAATTTCGTGCCGAGCATGTGCGCCACGCAAGAGCCCCAATAATATACATCAGAGAATCATAACATGCATCAGAGAAGATTCATCGATGCCCGAAGAGAGCGGCAGCTTCGCCTGGGACAATGAAGTGCTTTGTACAAATCCATTTATTAACGCAAGTGGAGCTCATTACGCTACACTCGGCAGTAGTTCGACTTCGAGTTTGGCTTTCGGCATTCCTTTTTGTTTTGCAGCAGCTAAAGGTCGCGCCGGACAAATTTGGCTTGTATATATACTTTCGGGCGGCTGAACGCAGTGCTGCAGAAAGAAAAAAAAAAGCGATTTTCCCCAAACGCGTTTTACGATCCTCCTTTTACCCCCGGACGGCCGTTGCGCGAACGAGAGAAGCGAGCATCAAATGAAAAAGTGCTCTGCGCAAAAGCCATAATCTAGATATAAGCGTGCGCAACAAAATCGTGGGAAATTACGAACATCTCTGCGCCCTCTCGGAAAAACGGATGAATAAATATTCTCGAAAAAATCAATTACAAGCAGCCTAATTTTTCTCGTTTTCTCCACAATTTTTCCTCCATCCAATTTCATCAAGCCCGTCATAAAGTTTTTTCCCGCGCACAATCCGCCTCCAGCCTCATCCCCGTCTGCTCAGTGCGCCTGCCTATGTGTGTGTGTGTGTATGTGTTTGTGATGGGCATAAAGCACCCGCAAGTCTGTGTCTATATGTCTGTATCTGCGTAATTGTGTATACAATAAAAGTATGTATAAATGGATGGTTTTCTGACAAATCCAGCGGTCAATTACTGACCTCCTTAAAAAATATTTTTCAAACTTTCCACAGAGGTAAAAATCGTCTTTTTTTAGTATTTTTTTTCTTTTTATTAAATTTATTTTCATAAGTTTTTAGCTTCTCAAGCAAGTGTTTTTCACCAAAAGTATTAGAACATTTTGAGTCGCCAATTGAGCGATCAAGTCAGTTAAATCAAAGCTTCGAACCGGATTGCTGCACCAAAAAAATGCTTTAAAAAATATATTTTCTGAGGGAGTTAGAAATTGAGCGCTGGATCTGTCAGAGAACTAGCCATATATAATATCCAAGTATATATGTTATGTATTGTATATTTAGCTACATGCATAGCCATAACGAGGGTTGGGTAAAAAAGCCGCTGCATGGCGGGACTGACGGAGAAACGCGAGAACACATTTATGTGCGTGCACACTTCCTACACTGTACTATGTGCTAAACTTTGACTATAAAACGTCTGGATGATATACACAGCTTCATGAATTATTCACGTAAATATATTTTTAAATTGGGTAATTGCCTTTAATATTTGCAATACCGAATGAATTCGTATACATTTTTTACGTTCGCAGAGTTAACGAGAGGTGAGATTGTGGGCACAGGTAATACGAATTTAGTTCACACGCGTGACGTATTTAAGGATCATTCAAGTATCAGTGCGTCTCTAGGAAAATTGGAAAAAATTAATAGACTGGCAACCAGTGATAAAATTTTATACATCCCTTCTTTCAAATATAGATTAATATTTTAACTTGATTTTCCGCTGGAAATGCAGTTGATATAACGGATATATAAATGAATTATCAATCTTTTTTAATCTTAAGTCAATATTATATAACGCTATTATAAAAACATTTAATTGTTAAAATTTAGTGACCGTGCAAAGCTTCCTTTTCTTCGTTGTATAAGATAGACATCGTTATAATAATCATAATATTGTATTGAAGATCTGAATTCCAGATTTCCAAAATTATGATCTTTAGCACAAATAAAAGTTTTTAGAAATAAGAAATACTAAAAATTGTAGTATTTTATTGAAAAAAATTGATTTGACAAGTAACATCATGTATAAAATTGCGCGGAGCGCTAAAAAATGTTTAAATATAAATGCCATACAAATCGAAGGCGACTGTAATTCTCGGTTGAAAAACATGCGGTAGAAAGGCAAATGGTTGCACCTGGCTTCCGGCATAAGAACTTATAAACACCTGACAAAGCGCATCATTTAAAGATTTTATTTAGCCCTTCCTCCTCTTGAGAGAAGATCCCTTCGATATACAGCACGTGAACCGCTGAAAACACGCGTCTCCTGTTTTTTCGAATAGGGAGCACCGAGAGTCCCCCCAGCTCTCGCCTGTGAGTTGTTTCTCTTTTGCCCCTTGGTGAGTCGAATGCGTCTGTCCGACTTGCACTAACACAACGGCGGTCCGCGCAAAAACCCCGGCATCGCTCTCTTCTTCGCCAGGTTATTATTATCAGGGGGAGGCCTGAGGTCATTATCGTTATTATTCGTGTGCACCATAGTCGGCCTTTTGTTACAAGACAGCGCAAGTTTATTGCCAATAAAGCGAGTACGAGAGGGAGAGAGCGAGTGAGAAAGAGAGAGAGAGAGAGAGGGCGCGAGAGAGAGAGAGAGAGAGAGAGAGAGAGAGAGCACCAGAGCCAAATGAACTGACTTACGTACACAGATTGCATACATAAGACAGATGTAAGTTTGATAAGTGATCATCCGAGCCTACCTTCGTTGTCGCCTGCTTACAATCAATGCAATATAATGTCGCGCTATAACCGCGACTTCGCATTCTCTACGATTGTAAGCAATTAAAAATGTAAATTCAATGCAATTTTTTTCTTCTCATTTTACAATCCATAGGTTGAGTACAAAAAATAAAAAGAAACGCATTGCATATGAGTTAAGGAGACAAAACAGCTTTATAATCTGACGATCTTTTGTGTAATTATTAGTTTATTAAATTTTGTTTGTACAAAATAGAACTGATTAATCGGCGTTTTCAAGATTAAAATTTCTTTCTAACTTGTAGTAAACCATTATTACACATTAACTCTATAGAATTATAAAGAAATTGCGACACATTTTAAATACAGATGAAAACTCAAAATGTTTAAACTTAAGAGAAACAATATATATTTCTTTTTAAACAAAGTAATAATGTTTACTGCTGTTAACAGTAATGTACAAACACAGTTACGATATTGAGAAATGTACATACGTGCACGCTTAAACAATAGCACTAGTTATTCTTACTGTGATATGGTGCTCTAAATACAACGAAAATTACTTTTTTTATGACTCATTTGAAGCAGTACTCTATCGTCTACAATTAACGCGGTCGATAAACAACAAAATACGGTGATCGATGAAGGAACAAGAGTTTATTAAAAAATATACGAGACACTAAGTTTACCAAAGAATTTTCACTAAGAATTGTTAAAAGCTTATTATGTGCTTACTTACTATCCAGAAAACAATACTTCAGAGAAAAAGCAGGGTTAAGGAGTAAAATGGACATAAATGATTTGTGACCTCGTTCCAACTTGTGTAGTTCAGCAGAAACTTTTTGCAAATTCGTTATAAAGGGGCGGTTACATTTAGTAAAGTTTAGCTAAAGAATACTTAGCTTTAATTTACATTTGATTATTATTCGCACGTTTAAAAAAAATATCAATATTTTATATATTAAAGTATTATAACTCAATTCCAAACTAATCACTTCAAAGTAAAAACTGTTTTATAATTTTTTATTATTGCATACTTCAAAATAAATTTTGTTTCATTACGATATGTTAATTGTTGATGGATGCTTAAAAAAATCTCAAAGCTTTCCAAGATTTATAAAATTTCTTGCTAATAATACATAATATTTTAAAATACCAATTTTAAAATAATCCTACATAATTCAATTATAATCAAAAAAAGAAGGGAGATAGAATTTTTGTTCCGTTCAACATTTACCAGGGTCAATGATCCTTCGTCAGTAATTCTCATACATACTCAAATATGTATACTGCATTGCACGCGCACAGCTTAGTCGGCAACTTTTCGATCTACTTTGGAAATTCTCGCTTTTCATTAATGCTGTATTTTGAATTTCATTCAAAAATTTTATGAAATGTTCGCTTGGTTTCCGTATTTACTCTTGAAAATCCGAGCTCTAGCTCGTAATTTATGGTCAAGCATATTTTTATTTTTTCTTTGCGCATGTAAACTTTGTACAATATTGGCACTTTTTATAACTTGTCTTTTTGCATAACATTTTAATAAAACATGAAAAACATCCAAATGGACGAAAAAAACTTTCAAAATGAAGCTGAATGTACAATGATATAGAAAGAACTCTTCTTTATGATTCATTTATTTTATTTTTTCTTTTCATGATGCAAATTTTAATAACTCTTTCTTTAAACAAATATGTTCTAACACAAAACGAACATTAAAATATTTTAGAAAAGTCGTGGTGTTAGAATCTTGTAAGAGTTATACAATACATCACATATTATCAAATTAATCTTGGAAAAAAAATAAATATAAAAATAAAATATTATCCGACAATAACCACAGTAAAGAGGTAACAATCGAAAGACAGAATTCATTTTGAGAAGTGATGCTGTTTGTACTTACGAATTCCGGAACGGTCTTTAATGCAACGTTATTTTTTTATGCAGCTTACCTGAAATAAATAAATGATATTATTAAAAAAAGGATATAATAATTAAATTATAATGATACATTTTGATGAAATTGAGAAAATACTGATTTTGTTTTACAGGAGTGAAGATTTCTTACTAAGCATACATAACAATCACGGAAAAGTAAAATATTGATTTTCGCTATAACTTATTAAAAATTATTCGTTTTTATGCAGAAAATAGTAATCGCATTTTACACATAGTGAGTACAAAATTTCAACCATTCAACAATGTATCGTCCACTGTTCCTAAAATAGCTATTCTAGGTTGTGAAAATTAAACCATCCAGTTTGCATAGTAAATTTTGCATATGAGCATAGTAATCTGAAAAACACGATGCGAGGAATAAATTTATGGTTATAGTCACATAATTTTTTTTATTTGACATCATTTATAAATAAAATAAATAACAGAAATTAAAAAATTCTCTTTCTTGGCAAACTATGATAATAATTATAATATTGCAAAGATAAAAAATTCAATAAAAATTTGATTCTATAGTAAAATAATGAAAAATAGAGATAAAAAATACAAAGAAAGAATGGGGGAGAGACAGATGCCGATAAAACGAGAGAGAAAGATAAAGAGAAGCAATGAAAATGGAAGCTAGAGGGAAGCTGAACAAAAACTCGTTCCCGCACGTTCGTCGTTTCTCTGCCCTCCACGGCTACATCTTTTACTCTTCTCTCTCAGATCCTCTTAAATAAATGCACGCCATAAGACTTTTTCCTTGCTTGAATTTAGTTTCATCATTTTTCATTTAATTATTGTTTGTCGATTAACTATTGTAAAATGTAAAAAAATGTGTGTAAAATTTATGTAAAGTATTTTTTGTAGAGACAAAAAAGTTTTATCGACTTTAGTTTCTAAACACAGATTGTTTAGTTGGTGATTGTTCAAACAACAAATAAAAATTCCAAAAGTATAAAATTAGATCAATCTGCCACCAAACTATAATTTAAAAAACAACAGAATGAGAAGATAGGGGAATTCATCACACAATATATCCCATTTAAACGAACAGTAATGCGATATACGGTAAGAAGCCCTAACACGTTCAGGGTTTTAAAATACAAATGTACAGAAGAGGGTTGGAACAAAGCCGCACCCACACTTCTATTATATGCAGGAGTAGCAGAACTATACTGAACGGAGAAAATTTCTTTTGACTGCCCTTAAAAACGTTGGTACAACTAAACGCAGAAACGTGATCGATTGTCGGTTAGGGTGTGTCCATAAGAACATAATAAAAAATATAACTCGGAATAAGCCTTAATCAAAAAATGAAAAAAAGCACTTTTTATTCTTTGTAAGTATTTTAATAACAGTATTGAATTTAATCAATTACTTCATTAAAAAAAAATTTTTTAACATAAGTAATTTATTTGATATCAATGAGTATTGAGATATAAGGTATTTTAAATAAAGTGTTTTAATTTTTCATTTATTTTTTATACACTTATTCAAATTCCTTGCTTAACAAAATCATAAAATTATTATTACGAGAGTAAAAAAAATAAAAATCTACGTCTAAACGTATAATACTAGTAATAAAAAACATCATTAAATATGTTACATATTTTAAAAGTTACGAAGCTAAATTATGTAAAATATTTTACAATCAGATATGATACGATATGAAATGTTAAAAAGAATATGAGAGAATCATTTTTATTAAAAATATATTTTGAAGATAAAAATTAACGTAACTATATCTTGTATTTTAAACTGCCATGGGATAGTTGAAAAGTCGATATTCAAGATTGCAAAGGAAAAAGAATGTGCTGACTGCGCGATGCTGACATCTGTGTAAACTCAAAAAGATAAGCGGTGTCTGTGTAATAATCAATTTTAAACTGCATATAGTACAGCTTCTTCTCTCACGAGATAATAAAAACTGTGATATGCATTTATTTTATACTCCTTACATACACGCACATAAATATGCGTAGTACAATAATTGCATTTTGTGAATTTTTCTCACTTTAAGCACTGATAAGAGCAAACAAAAATTATTTAGAAAATTATATAAAAATATCTGAATAAACTGAGTATCTTTTTGTGTCTTCGTATGCTTTTTTCCAATTGCACGCTATAAAACAATTTAATTTTGCTTATCTATACAACAATTTAATGAGTAGCTAATGAGTTTCAAAATCGTATAGTGGTATTATCAAACTCAAAAATAAAGTAACCACTGGAACACGAAGACTGATAAGAAAATTATCGTACTAAAATATGGAATAATCTCAATACTCTTGATTTATTGGCGTGTCTTTAAACAAAACTTTTATATACAATATACTATTTCAATATTTTTATTCAATGTTTATATATTGAAAATAATTTAAATTATACATAATTCTGACGTACGATTAAAATGACTTTTTGATCTTTCATTGAACACTTTATTTGTAACAGACTATCTAAAAGCTAAAAAGAGGTCAGACGACCAGGACTGACTCTAAGTTTCTCAAGGCTTGCCTGAAACATATTCCCTTAGCGAACCACAGATTACATTAGCTGCTTGCCGCAACATTCTGGGTGGCCTGGTTAGAGACATCAGATACAAATCCTCCGAATTTGTGAATTTACAGAATATAGTAGATTCAATTGCTTTTTGAAAAAGAAAGAGGTGGAAAAAAGTTAGTTACAAGTTATGCACAAATAGCGAAAGTTATGTGTGTAGTAACATCACTCCTCGTCAGAGGTTTTTTTCAAAATTAGACTTGATATATTATCGATTGCTTTTGTGAAATTCAAAGGTAAGTATTGTTAGACAGTTGCAAGTAAATAGGCGAATTTCTTTATAAGTCACATTTTGTTTTGTTTTATAACATTCATATGGCAACGACTTTTTTTTACTGAAATTTGAAATCACAACGTAGTTTACTATTTATCAGATTTTAAAAAATTATTTCATAATAATAAATATGAATTTAAATAAAAAATTGTATTTAAAATTGTATGCAGTTTTTTTTGACCAAAATTAAAAGTCTGCGTCTCTGATCTAAAATTGTTTATTTTTTATTGTTCATTAAAGTTTCAAATCAACAAAATTCTAAAAAAAATCATTGTCAGTATCAGTTCAATACAATGAAAGTAACTTACAACTTCACTTATTTCTACACCTTATAACAATTTAAGCAATTAATTTTTAGAATAAAACATCTTTTATGTTAATATATAATGTATGATACCGCGCAATCAGTAAGCAAAGAACAAAGCTATAAGCTATTGCTATTTTCAATTCATTTTCAGTTAATGCCAAATTATGATTTAAATGCCTTTACTGCTGTTAGAGCAACATATATAACATACATAACAGCATTATGAGATAAATATATACGTAACAGAAGTTATCAGCCACTCTTATCAATTATTATTTTCCTTGTGCTAAATACGTATGTATTCATGTAAGATTGCTAGAACCCAAGTTTTCAAATATAAGGTATATTAAACAGTTGTGCTATGGTTACCATGATATTTCTAAATTATTGTTCATTGTGTTGTTGTTATTATTATTGTTGTTGTTAATTTATTAGTTAATTGGTATTAAATAGTTTCACTGTTTCTTAACTTGGTGTTCATTATGCATACAAAATACAAGTGATTAAATAGAGTGATTTAATAGAATGGAATAAAAATTGATGCGTCTCTTCGAGCCAAGTTGTTTATTTAAATGCCAAACGTTTCGGGATATTTTTATCCCCTCTTCAGTGGCTGTATAATAGTTTATTTACAAGGTTTTATTACAATTATAATAAGTGAAATTGAAATTTGAAAACTTGAAATAATTACCTAATTTGCCAAACAACTTTCGAGTTCTACATTATTAGAAACGGAACAGAAAAAGGATAAATCGCATATGGCGCTATAAATTTAAATTTAGAAAATTAAACCAAAGTTTACAAAAGATGATTTAATAGAAAATGATTTAATAGAGCATTTCGTCATCAATTCATAGTTGAAAAATTAAATTTTTAAGCTAAAATAGATTGCAATTATAAAAATTTAAAGAAGAATAAAAAAATATTAGCATGTACACAAATTTGTGTTAATCTGTTCTTTTTTTCATATATTTTAAAATAAATTTTTGTAAATATAATACATATATGATGAACCACTTTAACTATATAATATATAATTGTATATACTTAATACTATTCAATTATTATTGTAGTAAAAAATGCGATACAGCACATATATTCTCTTAAAATTCTCTTAAAAAATCTGGTAGGAAATTACAGTATATACTTTGCTACAAACGCGAAAGTATCAATCTAACTTGAGAGTGCGATTGGTCAATCTTCAGTCAGGCGACAATGACATAAGTACAATAAATCTTATCTTCCGTTAAATTATCGAACAATGCTTTTCGATACAGAATTTATAAAAGTGATTTTTCCAATTTACATAAAGTTGCATTTTATATACAATGCACTGGACAATAAATTGTCCTCATTAGCCATTATACATTTAAAATCATAAAAGTACATTATAAAAGACATAATATAATGAAAGTATTGATTTAGTAGTTATATTATTAGTATTGCTAGATAAATGAAACAAAATAAGAAGGGAATTCTTATTCATGCAACAGATAACATTTTATTGCTGTATTTCTCTTCTATTTCTGTGTCCCTTCTGTTCGGCTCTTCGGAATCCACTTTTATACCTGCCTTGCGCAGTTCCCTTTAATATAGAGACGCTCGCGCGTTAGAGAAGCAAAGGAGGAAAAGAGGGGGAGGAAGAGAGAAAAGAGAGAGAGAGAGAGAGAGAGAGAGAGAGAGAGAGAGAGAGAGCGACGCGCACATAGATTTTACAGTGAATTCGATCCGCGCCGACTACTACGACTACGACAACTACTCGGCGTCGAGAGTGTTATAAAGTTCTAAGTTGCCTCAACCAGGGACGCTAAATTTTGCATTAATTTCCACTTGCCAGTCGCGCGCTCTCTCTCTCTCTCTCTCTCTCCTCTTTCTCTTCCGTCTTTCTCTCTTGCTCAGTCTTCTCGTAATTTCTATCATAATTTCGCATAAAGTTTCAATGAAAGAACAAGATTTTCCATTTTGAATCATTAATTTCAAATGCCTTCAAGTACATTGCATCCGTTGCCATCTATAATTCTACACTTACACATAGTTAATTATTTTATACAATAACATAGTATGTTATACATTCTAACCTAGATATACATGAATATCTAAATTAGTGATTTAAGCTAGCTATATATAAAGATGAAGAGTTTATATTAACAAAATAAGATCATTAATATAAATTATTTAGTTTGTAAGTTGATTCATAGAAATGCAGACAGTTTTCGTCAAAATATCAAAAAACAAAGATAATAGCAATAATCATCGTAATAATACAATTTAGAGGATTTTTTTTATAAATCGTAAAACAGAATTTTATTTTATTTAAAAAAATCAAGTCTTACAAAATAACCCATTTTATAGTTATTATTAAGTTGGTCTAAATTGTAGATAGTTGTCGGAGAGAAAATTGCAATTGGGAGGGGGGGAGTGAGGTTCTTTCCCTCGTATATTGCACTCGCGTATACGTATGTATAATTTAACTTCTCTCACTCCTGTTACATACAGTTGCATATCGATTCATCTACACGAGTACAATTAATTAATTAAACTCATACGTACAACGTAATTATGTAGATCAAAATGTGAACATGTAACAATTATCAAATTTACTATTTCAGATATTACGAAATAATTTCATAAACTTTATTGGTTTTCTGTTATTGTTAACAACAACAATATAGTAAATAAAAAATTATTAATTGTTATGAGTTTTATAAAATTTTCGTATATTCAAAAAACACATAATTACTTTTCTTATTCTCTGAATATCTCAACTTTATAATAATTTTTAATTCACTATATCGATTTTTAATATATTGTAAGATGCTTGAATGCTGTATATGCTGTAAGATGCTTTGTTTTCCTATTACATTGAAGTAACGAATTTATTATTTACTCCAATAAACACCGCATGAATGAACAAAAAATGTTTCTTTTCTACAACGAAAACTCTCGTTAGACAAATAGTCACTAACTAGTCATTGTCTTATCATATTTTCCAGTGTCCATTTTTTTCTCTTTTTGGTTTGCGCCAAGGTTTGCGCAGACTTTTACGAAAATATAAACTGCGTCCTGCTTGTTTCTCCCTCCAAGTCCTGCCTAAGCGTCCCTCTCGATTCGAACTCGAATATTCTTGTTGTCGGCCCTGGCAAGTAACAGCAGCCAGCCGTCTCCTCCTTCCACTCCTCTCTCTCTCTCTCTCTCTCTCTCTCTCTCTCTCTCTCTCTCTCTCTCTCTCGTAGGTCGTGCTGAAAGATGCGACCTTATATATATACTGCTGTTGCCGCCGTATACATCCACATCGATGAGAAATTCCAAAAATTCTAAGAGACCTTTTCTGGTCGGCTCAACGCTCATCCTCTGTTCTACTGTGCTTACTTTGCCCTCTCGTGTCCTTGCTGACGACGTCATTTAGTTTTTCCTTCAATTCTAATTCCTTTTTCCTTACTATTTATTCTTGAGCGAACTTCGATGGATCGATTTGTTGCTGTTCATTTCTTCAGTTTTGCTATGAATTTGATATTAAAGTTAGCAGACAATGTCTAAAGTTGGAATGAGAATAAAAACTTGACTTCTCTGATCAAGTGAGTTGAGAAATAAATACTTTTATGTATTTATTTATAATCTGTTTACGTATATTAATAAAGATGAATAAAGTAGAAATTATTGTGATCTTTTATACGTGATTTATAGGTTTAAAAAATGATTTAGACAACATTGACCTGAAAATAATATGTTAACAAGTTTTTCCCGTTACAACTACATCTACGCCACACAAGAAAGTGATTAATGATTAAAATTTGTTGAGTTTTCGAAGATTTTTTTGACTAAATAGTTGTTGTGCAACAAGTTTTTTATATGCCAAATACTTATATACTTTGAAATTCTTTCGTTTTTGATGTAATTATAGCTACGAATTAATCACTATCAATGCAATGATATTAAACGTATTAAAAATGAAGTTTTATATGAAACTAAAATATTTTTAATTGTTTTTCGTTCAATAATAGCTCGTACGTATAAACTTTGTTTGTCACCTACCATTGCAGAAAAATAACTTTAAACTAATATTCTCAGAACCCGTTAGTGGAAACCACCCTTTACTTTGAATTTTCAAATGAAGAAAAATCTGAAAAATCTAGAGTTGTTAAAAAGTTATTGATGAAAGCGTAAAATACGATCATAGTGTAATTAAAAGAAAATTAAGCTTCAAGATCATAAAGCTAAATCATAAAGCGAAGCATTATAATAGCAATATATAGAAATTCCATTTATAATTCATCGCGTGCAGAACAATAAACGTTAATAACAATAATCACAGTGATAATGATAATAATGGAAACTGCGTATACAGCATTATTAATGAGAACATTAAAATAACATGAACTCGCAGTATAAAACTTAGTTATAAGTAAATTATTATTTTACTTGTGATACAGGAAAAGTAGTAAAAGAAAAAGGTCGAGACGAGCGATGTACATTTTAAAAATTAAATAACTATCCGCATATCGAGTCATCAAAGTTTTTGCTTCCTTCTCATTTTATATACGTCGTTCCAGCTTCTATCCCACTATTAAGTACACGCACGCACACATATGTGCACAAGCTAATATAAATAACGGCGAGTAAGCGAGCAAAGTTCACGGATCGATCGAGGGATGGCGTAGTGGTGAAGTAGCTCTATGCGAGAGAGATGTGTGCGTGCGTTTGTGTAACTATGTAGTATGTATGTGTACGTGTGATGTACGTGCGTGATTCCTTTTACCTCCTGAAACTCTCGCGATCTGGCTGCCGACAACTTGCCTTAATTACAGGGCGCTTACAAGTTAAGGCACGAAAATAGATGTCTAATTTTGAGGTAATATGTGGAGACCCATAGGTGCAGTGTGCGCGTGAAACAGAGAGGAAAGATAGACGAGGCGTTCATAAAAAAATTACGCTTATCACGTGTTTTTTCAGCTTTTTTTGTCGAGCAAACTCCACGACTTGCATCAATGGTACAGCGAGTATTTTATATGAAATTAACGAAGTGTGGGATTTCAATAGATGGAATAGTTAACTTTTTCAATGCTTAATGAACCAAGCAAGGCTTTTATTGCATCAGTAACTTTCATTTTCTCCATTATTACTTGCTTAACGGAAACGTTGCTTAAATGTCGATTTTACTAAATAAATATATATTGCAATAGTTAGCACAACATTTGTATTGCACAAAATTAAGAAACGCGAAAAAAAAAAATTAGAAACTAAAGACTTTGATTATCAAAAGTAAAGGATGACTCAGAATCAGATATTTTAGTGGATATATTCTGAATTTATTTGTAGTAGCGAGTAGGTTGTTGGAAGAGCTATGTCCAAGATGACAGATATAAATAGAAAAAACGATAATAAGCGGATTTCGCAGGTATACTAAATCGTACCTCTCATAGCTGCTTCGAGATAGTTTACTATGCATAAATGAATGGATCGTAGATATGTGTACTGTTCAAACTTCGATAAAAAAAATTTTCGTACATATTTCAAAAAGGTGCCTGAATCACTTATCATAAGAATATTAAACTTGATATATAGACACAAAATAATGATGTTGCAAACCTGTGTATTACATTACAAAGTCAAAATAGTAATATATTCATTTCAGTTTTCAAAACATTTATAGATATTTGAGGAATGAAGATATTGAAAACTAGTTGTAGGTGTAATTTGAATATTATACTTGATAAAGTTTCAAGACTTTATTTTATGTGATAATAATTAATTAACGAATTTTACTCGTGTTCTATACTAGAGGTTCAACATTCGAGGAAAATGTTTTCTTTGCAAGCGTATTTCTATTCATGAGAATCCATTTTGAATATTAACTAGACTTTTAGTATCATAAAAGGATATTCGTAGAACATGCTTTCTTATAACATCGCTATTATAACAAAAGGAATATAAAGAAAAGAAAAGCCGATGAAAATGGTCCTTAAATACTTAAGACATAAATAATAATAAATATTGGAGTTCGTTTAAAAATAAGATGGATCATTTTTCGCGAAATTTCAAGAACTTTTCATGTGATTTACAGTTCTTCTGGAGTTAATTTGCATTTGTTTCAAACTCAAAGGCGTAACTTGAAAAGCAACTTTACTATTAGAAGTTTAAGAATGATGATTGATTGGTTAATTATAGTTCCGCTATTCTTTCTATATTACGATAAAATACAGATATAAAAATATAAATATATTATCCAATATTTATTTCTTTATTATTTTATTTATTATTTAATGATACTAATTTTATTTATTTTTTAATAATAATAAATAAAAATTGATTTTGCATAGGAAAATAAAACTTTTTTTGCGCGTTTTATTTTTTGCATTCATGTATTTTCAATTTCCTCTTTTTGAGGTCAGAAATTTGTAGTTACCAAAAAATGGCATGTCAAACCGAACTACTATAAGTATATTTACCTCTTTCTCAAAGTCTAAAGGCACACATTTTATCAACAATAATTATTATTACTATTACTATTATCATTATTTTAAAACGTTAAAATTCAAATTAAAACTTTTAATCAGAAAATCTGATTGACAGAAAAAGCGTGATAACACGGCAGCATTTCCTTTTTTAGATGACGAAACCCAACTCATACCATTTACATTTCATTGTTCTTGTTTAATAAAACTTTAATTTTTACCTTATTCTCTAAGAAATGATGAGTAATCGTTGTATAATTAATTATTCAATAAATTTTTAGTTTGGTTGGTCAATCAGATCAAGCCAGTATTTTTATCAGAAGTTTTTAGATGGCGCGTCACGCGTCAATGTGAGTAGTGGAAGCGCCAAAGGCTCGGCCAGAGGTATACATATACCTCTTCAGTATACATACTTCGTTCGTATTTATGTCATGTATACCCTCGTAGGAAGAAATGCAATAGCTACTAAGAATGCTTTCTTTTACGAAATTCTATTATTGCACCGTACGATATAAAATCGCTGTTAGGTTATACATATATATTGCAATACTTTTTTTTACTACTAATAGATTCTAACAATGTAAGTCTAATTAAATATTACATCTTTATTTAGTACGCCAAAAAATATGTAATTGCATAATAAACATGCAATAATAAATCAATACTTATATAAAATATAGTTATTAAAGGAAAATAGTAAAGAAAAAAGAAAGAAAGAGAATCATGGAATGGAAGAAACAATCATGTTATCATGTGGAATGGAAGAAACAATCAGTTACAATCATGTGCTTGGGGTCAGGTAGTAAAAGTATATCATGTCAGCTTAAAAAAAAAAATTTACGGTTCCCATCCATTTTTTTATAAGCATTATCACGGCAAGAGTACGAGCGATTCCAAAATTCGAAAAACAAAAATAAAGCTACTTCTTTAATCGTAATTCATTGCTATTAAGGAAATAAAAAGATAATTGACGAGTCAGTTTAACGGAGGAAAAACTCTTTTACGCCCGCTCGTAAATGTAGCACAGCGATAATTATACCGACGGTCCATAAATGCGGCTGGCTCTGCTATATATACATACGATCATGGAGCGAACTTGTAACGTCGTCGCGTCGATTAAAATGCGTCGCTTGTGGCAAAGCAGCGCGGAAAAAAATTTGAATGAACGAGAGAACCGATACTCCTTCGTATGGGAGAAAAAGAAGAAAAAACGAAGCGTATACACCAGAGCCAAGTGATGGAGTCGAGTCACTGGTGGCGACGACGGTGCTTATAGGTCGAAGCCAGAGAGAATAAGGGGACATATATTTATGTATATATACCTATACACTGCGTATGCGTGTGCCCATCACATCAGAAACGCCTGTAAAGCATCTGGACGGACGGCCAACCGATTTCTGGGGCCGACCCTGAGCGCGGCAAAAACAGGAATAAAGGTTATGACACAGCTCTCTGGATTTTCGAGCTCTATTTTTACTTTTACAGGGAGAATAATCGAAGCCACTGTGTCATAATGCACGCGCATTTCTCCGAACGTGAAAGTAATTTGGGTTTTGAGGTTGGCTTTTCAACTGCTGCGCGCGATTGTATTCAAATAAGGCTCGATAATTTATTCGGTTTTTCTGGTTAAAAATAGAATTACTTCGTTCTAGCGTTCGTTTCTAAAACTAAATGAGAGATGCACTTATACTGATAAATATAGAGCTAGTTATAACAAGACCGTGGAAAAAAGCGAGAGAGAAAACAAGACGTACGTGGGAGGTAAGAAAGTGAGATAAAAAATAAAAAGATGAGTATCGGAAAGAAGGGGCGGATCGAGTAGATGAAAAAGAACAAGGCCACGCAGAGGCGAAGAAAAAGAAAAGGTTTGAAACACGCTAAATAGACAATGTAGTAAATGCAGAGATGTATATATTGGGAGTAATAATAAATTTGATTACACTCTTGCACTTTTTCAAATAATTTCTCACATGCACAGAAAAAAGAGAGAGAGAGAGTAATAAACTGTGATTTTTTTCTTAGACGTTTATTTAGCAACGCGCTCGCATTGGCATATATAGCTTTGAGCAAATTTTTAACCCACTTATAATAAGTGAAAAAAATATAGTTTTAACGTGCGCTTAAAAATATTAATTGCTCGTTCACAATCTCGAGTCCGGTTGCGTTGCTACTATACATGTGCATAATTTTTTTTGCTTACAACGTTGCTCAATACAGAAAAAGAATGAAGCAAAGTTGCATTTGCCTCGGAGAATTTAATCAGGATAAATGATGGAAGTGAAGCGCATTAGAAGCAGCGCTTATGCTGTAGGGTTTTCCTCACTTCTTCAAACGCAGCGTTCGTAGCAATTTGCGCTAGTTGAATGATTGCTTTCTCCGGCTCATTATGATAAAGCATTTATGTAATGATTTCCCTTCCAGCGTTTATTTGTGATGTAATTGCTTTCTCTGTATAACGTGCACAACGTGTATAAATATGATTTTAACAGATCTTCGATTTTATACCCATTCAGAAAATTACTTCTCTCCCGCAACCTTTACTCAAGGTAAATATTATTTCAGCTTGATGCATTATAGTTAATAATGATAATAATAATAATAATTATTATTATTATTATTTGCAACAATAATGATTTATTATTTGGAGTCATTACTAATAGTTTTTACCAGGAATATACCGATAACTTAGAACGACATCCAGCTGTATTATATATATAAGAATCAAAACTGTATCAATTGATGATAGTACATAGTTTCTCTTGTATTTTGTGTTAATTAAGTCCTTCATTATTGCGAGTTAAATCAATTATTACTAGCGTAAGTATAGCTAACGCAAGTTTGATTAATTGACACACTAGCAAAAAAAAAAGTTAATCTCAAGTGCATATAAATCAGTGACATGCATCAAATGTAATTACTGAATTGACTATCGCAATCACATGATGATGGCAGGGACCCACGATAATATAAATACGGTGACGAGAGGAAGCAAAGTCGAAAAAAATATGAGCATCTGCCGCATCAGAGACTAAGCAAAAAATGCTCTGGCAATTAAGCAAATACTGCACCGAACGGATGAAAAGAAATCAACCAGAGGCTCTCGCTCTCGTATACACGTCCACACACTAGCAAGTATTCGTTCACAGATACACGCGCGAGTATTCACAAACGGACACACACACACTCGCAAGATGTAAAAAAAGTGGGAGAAAGAGATATGGAGGGGGAGGAGGAAGCAGTGAAGAAGAGAAGCAGGAGTTAGACGTTGTGGGAGTTAACGGCCGAGTTCCTGGCCACTAAGCAAAAAAAGACAACAATCGAAAAATATATCCAGGAAGAGACTGAAGAAGCACGGGTTGGAAAAGATATCAGGACTAATGAGCTTGTTTCACTCGATTTGGAAGCAGCAATCATATACAACTAAATTGATGCTAATGAAAACATATTTTGTATGCACAATATATTTTATTTGCATTGGGTTTGCAATATCCGCAGCGATGAACGGCTATTGAATTCTCAGACGTAATGACATGCTACTTTTGTTTTTTACTTGTTGAAGAACAATCACGTCGGTGGCTATACCATCTAAGCAAGAAATTGATTAATGAGGCGTCTACAACAATTTTTCCAATCTTTTTTTATGATTACTTTGTACACCTTGTTTATTTATTGATATAAACCTTTTTTTAATCGAGCAATTATTTGACAAATGATATATCATACACCTGGATATAGGTGGTTAAGTAACTCATGTGACGTATAACGAAACGGGAACAGAAAAGTCTATGCGAGAGCGAACTTTATTTTATACTATAGAGAAATAATGCGTACCGCACGAGTATATTCTTTTTCCCTTGACACTAAAAACTAGTGAAAATCGAGTAATGAAATTTTTGTATAACGCTTTGAATTGGATCATAAGCACTCTAAATTGGCTTTATTCGATATAACCGCTATCTCCTATTTTATAAAGTGACTTTGAGAGCCTAAATTATCATTACGTTGAAATAGCGATTTTTAAGTTAATGGATCTATTCATGCAATCTTCTGTCAAATGTAACGAGTTTCGTAAACAGCTGGATTCTGCTTACTTCCTGTTGCTTTATGGTATTTTTTTTCTTTTTTGGTCACCTCAGAATCGAAATACTATTTATTACACATAGTATTTCCAGATAATAAAGTTTTTCAATGATTGACTTTTACGATTTTGATTACAATAAAAAGATATTTTTATTACTTCATAAATTCTAATATTGGAATGCAGTAACATACGTATGGGGTGTAAATCTGCCGTTGCAGTGAAATCCATTCTGCAATGATTTTTGTAACTCACCTGTAACATAAATAAAAAACAGTAATTAGATACGCATTATAATGAATGTATAAAAGTAAGAATTCAAATTTTTTTCTATAAATTTTTACCATTCACGCGTTAAGAAACATAGCTCTTACGATCTATTCATTAGTAATACATCATCATTTATTCCACAAATTTTCATAAGTAACTACAGAGTGAAAATAAACCTTATACTATCAAGAGAATATAAAAAAAAATATTGTGGAAAAAACTAATTTTTTTCTGCTTTACGTAAAACACTGTGTCGAGAAAACCGTATTTACATTTTTTGAGTAAATAAAAAAAATATCTGGTGGAAAAAGTGCTTATGTGTTTACGGGTACAAAGGAACTAAAGATAAAAGAGCCAATATAAATCTTGTTCACAACTAAAGCGAGAAAAAAAAAATAGTTCTATTTCACAAGTAGGTGCTCGGTGAGTAGTGCGCACAGCAGAGAAAACTTGCGAAATTTCTCATCCGTTTGGTATTCAGACCTGCTCTTTGCGCACACATTTGCAAGTATGCATGCTATACCCGCATCTAAAAGATTCAACTACGATACGATTATTGAATTTACTTAAGTCGTGCATATAAAATTTCGATAAATCTTTTAACATTGATTGAATAAAAGAAAAACTAGGAAACAACAGGGCGAACATTTTGTGAGAGGTATCAACAACTTCCGGCTACACGCTCCTCAAAAGCCGTCAACAAAAATTTTGACAGGTTTGGTCAGCTCATATAGAATGGTTGATAAAATTATTAGGCAAGTTATTTTAAACTAACTTATCGATCCTAGATATATGTACAATGTAGATTCTGAATTTTTTTCTCAAAATTCCCGAGAGAATTTCAAAAAACAAACATTACATTTTTCTCAAAATTCATCTATTGTGTATACACACACGCCCGCGCGCGCGCGCACACACACACACACACACACACACACCCACACACATTGTGCAATGTATAAATAAATTCGCTGCTACAGCCTATCCAAACTAATTTATTGCCCCAAGAGATAAATTTTGTTTAGATACAAAATACTTTTAATTTAATGAAAAATATAAAATAAAGGCTATACAAATATACTTTTTCTTAAAATTCTTCTAATTTGTGCATTGTGCATTCTTTGAAATCTTTACAAAACAGAAACGAATAAATAATTTAGAAAGTTTAATTTATATGTGAAAAATAAAAAATAATCTATCAATAATCAAAAAAAGAAATAATGCAGCATGAAATGCATTTAAAACTATGCAATTTTTAAATTGATTTAACGATACATAAAATTTAACTATTACACTGCTTCTTGCATATACGAAGGAAACAAGAGCCGCTGAATTGACTAGCATGTAGTGTGTTACCATAAATCAACAAAAGAGGATATTCCAGAAAAGTTTAGGTTATTATAAGTGGACTCGGAAAAGAAAAATTTAGCTGACCATCAATCTCACAGCATCCAGCATTTTATAGTAAGGTTTATTTATGATGGGGCCTGCTTTACGATAGGAAACAAGGAATAACGTAACCGTTTGTTTTTATACCTGAGAAAAGATAATCGCAAAAAGGACTAGTACGAGACAAAAGAAAAACTATGATTTCTCACATTTAAGCATTATTTTTCGAATGTACAAACATTTTAACAACTCATTGTAAATTATAGTTGAAAATGGAGGAATCTACAATTGTAAATTATTTTCGTAAAATACTCCATTATTCGATATAGTTTCATTTTTCGCATTTCTTATATATCCATCGATTCAAAATTATTGCAAACATCGCCGCTTACATCATTAAATGTAATTATTTTCTACAAAAGTATAAGCATTCGGTAAATGAAGCTTTTGAAAAAAATTGCTCCTTATTTCTAGAAATTTATCATCCTATACTGTTATATTTCTTCTCTTCTTTATGTGCTACTCGATAATATAAAATACTATCAATTTAATAATTGAGACTTTTTTTAATTTCGTGTAATCGAAAAAAAAGTCAAAACTTGGCTTCACTGGAACAGCGACGTTAATTGCATTGCAAGTATTTCTATCCGCAATATAGCCATAGCAATTTTCTCAAATAGAAAAAAAAAATTTAAAGCTCCGCGCATACACCGCATAAGATTTGCGGCTAGCTCAGGTTGATTGACTCTTGGCACACCTACAACACATCTACACGCTCGCACTATAGAAACGGAAAAATAATAGAAAAAAGAGAAGCGACGTCCGTAGAAGCCGGTAATCATGGTCCCTCCGGCCCTAGCGATAAATCGCTCGCAAGTTGTGCGCATAAACGATTTAGCATATAATGTAAGTGAGAGAGCATCTGCTGCTGCCGCTGCTGCTGCTGCTGTGGTTAGTCATCCGTTACCGGCTGGTCATGAAGCCCGAGTTACACTTGCATGTATATTGATGTAATGGCGATATCAGTATGTTTGCAGGTATCTGATGCTGCGCGCACAGGTATACCTGTGTTGCGCACGGACCGCTCGACATTCCAACTTTTCATTCAAAATTCAGAATATAATTTTCGTACAACATCAACTTCTATTCTCGTATTTTAACTGGTTCGGCAATTAACAATACGGTACTGTAAAGGAAAATAAAAACTAAATTTACTGCAGCCTTCCGTCTTAACTGTCTTTTAAATCGGCGCACATTCACTTAATTATACCGAGGCAAAAGCATACTTAGCTAAACACTGTAAAAGTTGATTAGCATAGATGTAACCTACATAGTAACAAGATAAACTATGATTGTGAGTTTCGTTTCAAAATCTTGCAAGCGCTCTTGCTACGAACAATGAATAAATAATGGATAATTTTTGTAAGCTCCAATTATTTCTGTATTTATTCTTAGATATCCTTTTATTTAGAAAAATTATTGACTGATGATAGAACTTTCACAAAATCAAGATTACTTTAACATTGTGAAACGTGCATGAGCATTTGCATAAAGTTTCACTTTATTTTAATAATAAAATATTAATTACATACAAATGACCATTAGTTTGAAATTTGAATATGCTTAATTGATGTATTGGCCTCATTATAATTCATGAGTATACAACATGCAAATTATTTACGTAGCATCAAATTTGAGTTTCCTCTCTGAAGTTTATACAAAGCTACTCTAAAATTTCGAATATGAAAATAACATGAAAATCCTTATACAAATTAATTAATTTAGCCTTTCGTGCATATAATATGGGCGAATGCGAAAAATAAAGTGTACGTAAAACTACAAATTACGGCCAGTGGTATAGACACAATGGTGCATTCGTGACAAAAACAAATTGATACTCATCGCGGAAAAGCAATTTCGCAATACACGTACTGCAGCTCGCGCGTGGAAACGAAGCGAAACAAATTCACATCATACGGACGAAAAAAAAGCCCAATAAAGAACACAACGAGCCCAATCCCCGCTGAGCTCAAATACACTTGGACGTTTTATCAATAAAATTTTTCGTTTTACAATATTTACATGTCACTGTACGAATTTTGTCTTTCTACAGCTATATAAACCTCGTCCCTGTCTTCTCGGCACGAGCACAATTTTTCTAGTCAGCCGCATATTGACACCAATATTTTCATTTTCTTGCGACTCGACTGTGCACGTATCCCGTTCATTTTTCTTTTCCCCTCTGTACCCCCTCTACCTTCTCTTTTTTTTGTTCATCATTTTTTTCTCCACTGCGCTCGTCGTACTTTCGCCTTTCATACACTCATTTCCCGCGCTAAAAAAAAGTTTTCTGCTTCCAAATAGCCTCTTCACGGTTTTTCTTAGCTTCGAATTTAGTTTATATCTTATAATAAACGTATAATATGTACGGGAGAATTAATCAACATTAAAGTTGTATTAAAATTATTATCTAGAATTATAATTTATAGTATACTGTAAATTGTATACAATGTGCCCTTATGAAATAAAATGCAATTTTCATCTTGGCTAAACGTAAAATATAATAATATTCAAGAGGTATTTTTAGAATTAACTAACAATTATAACCGTCATTGTTAATGCTTCTATCAGGAAAATATAAGTGATTATTTAAGACTATAATGTAAATATATTTCAACTGAAACGATATATATGTAACTGAATTTTAATTACGTAACGTTATGCATCAAATTTGAGTTTCCTTTCTGAAGTTTGACTCTGTATTTCGAGCTAACTCGGTAGAAATTTGCGGGGAAATTTGAGATATTTTGACCAGAATTTATGGTCAATACATTTTGAATTTCTGTTTCCGCAGAAATTCCAGTAATAGCCTTATTGGAATTTCTATAAGATTACCTTATTGTAAAAGATTTTCACCGGCAATTCTACCCATAATATTACATTAAATTTTCTACCAAGCGAGGAACACGTCGTAGAACTAATCATTTAAATAAATATCTTTTTTTTTTGGCAACAGAGCCTTATATAAACATGAGTATCGAAATTTATCTAAAAATATTAAATTATTAATTGCCTTTCGATGTTGTACACACAGACAAATGAAGGCCCGTTTAAAGATAAAAAGGACATGATAATCTACACGTTTTTATTGAAAATCAAAGCTATAAAGTTTAATAATCAGCACGATAGTCGAGAGTTGAGAGGAGAATCTGGGAAATGCGTAACGTTACGCAAAACAACACGATAATAATGTACCTGATTATAACAACAAGAGGACTGAGAAATGCATATACACAAGTATATATAGATAAGAGAGTAACGCCTGTATCTATGAGGATAAAGTAAAACAATACAACTGCGCGCGTTTCACGCGCTTGTGTTCTATTAGCAAAACGGAAAAAAAGGTATCGAGAGTGGCGGCGGCGGCGAATGAGCTAAATGCGAAAAGAAAAAAAGAGAGCGAGATGGGAGCAGCAGCAGCAGCAGCAGCAGCAAAGCTCGCAGCGCGGCTTTGCTAGACGATGCGCGATTGATTTCATAACTTGGCCGCGCGCTGCGCTCGTCCGAAATCGCGGTCAGGCGAACTTTCTCGGGCGTCTGTACTCGGAGCGCGCGCTCTCGACTAATTTTGCCGATTAGAATTTTAGCATGGGAGACCAGGCCGGGTACAGTCCGCCGAGAAAGTCCGGACCGCGAGACGCGCAGGCGCGGCCCGGCCGCCGTCGCCGCTGCTTCTTTTCGCCCCTCTCACTCTCTCTCTCTCTCTCGGTCGCCTTTACTTTCTCTTTCTCGCCTTATCCTCTCTCTCTCTCTCGCTCGCGCGCTCGCTCACTCTTCGTATAATGTGTGCATGAGTTTGAGTGTGCGCGAGTGTAAAGCGGCTGGGCTGGCAGCTCTCTCGGTATAGGTAATTGCCTCGGGCAGTTTTACATATTTCACGTTTCGGACGCTGTGCTTCGCTGCGCTATAGGCCTCTATACACTGTATAGCCCCTATATGCGTGTGCGCGTCCGAGGATGGATAGCGTTTTCATCGCTCGTATTATGCGTCTAATGATGATCGACTGGTAGCGCGACGGGACGAGTATCGAAGGAATGCCTCTGGCTCTGATTCGATTTTAAAGACTCGATTGCGTATGCAACTCTCGAGACATTTTTTTTTCTTCTTCTCCGACCCTCGCCAATTCCAAGCGTGCATTAAAACATACTCGTTTTATCGCCAATTCACTGGCAGATTTCTCTATTTTCAAGAAATTAGTCTAGAATTTGCAACTCGATGGCTCTCCTCCTCTCATCGATTAACTCTCGAAATAGGAGCTAATATTTATTCATGGAAAGAATTTAAATTGGATTGGATAACTTTTATCAGTCTTAATGGAAGGATTACAAAAATTGGAAGCCACTTAATTTATAATTAAAACTTTTTGACTTTGATACTTTTTTAACTCTGTCAGTTGAAACAAACGTTTGATCGGTCGTTTGATGAAATGAACCATGAAAGAGTGGCTTTCACGCATTCAACCCCTTCAATGTTAAAATTTTGCGAAGTTGAAAAATGCTCGTCTTTCCCCATTCAGTGTTTTCCAATAACAAACTCGTGTCTGCAATTCACAGCGCAGTAACGGCGCATAATCGCTACATAATAACCTCAAGTGCAAAATTAGGTCATTAACGCAAATAGACAGAGCGGCGTGATCCTACATACAATCGCGAGAATATACAGCAACGTTAATGATTAATCATCCATTCTGAAATAGCATTGGGCTCTCTAATTTGAATATTGACAAGCCACGTCGTATTATAGAAGCATCGGATATTAATTAACGATCAGCCTCAGACACTTAGATTACTTCATTATTTCAAAATCCAAATATCATCTCTCGAAGAAACGCGGCCTCTTTTCCAGCCGCGGCGAAAGGAAAAATTTGAAAGCACCGCGAAAAGTATGTTCAAAAAGCCGAGACTACATTCGCCATCCATTCCATTCATCGCAGACCAGAAAGACGAAGAGGAGGAGTAGGAGGAAGAAGAACAAGAGGAAGGGGATAAACGCGATAATATCATGTAGGTGTAAAGAGTACAATGCGTGCATCTCGTCGAGGTAAACGTAAACAATGCACATTACAGCTCTTTTTTTATCAGTGATTACTACAATCACTTGCGTATGATCTGTATACGCAACCACATTACTACACACACGCACACACACACGCGTATATAGGCATAGACGTAGACCGTATATAGAGCATCGCACGCATGCGCGCACGTGAGATATCCTCCCCCCTCCTCCTTGTCACCGCGACTATACGCTGGCTTATTATTACACTTTATTCGCGTCCCCTCCTCCTCTCCTGTTGTTGCAGCGTCTCACTTCCGCGAGACTTTCCCCGCGCGCGCGCGTCTGCACTCTTTCTCCGCGTGTATATAGAGTAGTACTATGTACAGTGTACACTTACCCCCCCCCCCCCGCCATCCTCTACTGCTCGGATTACACTTTGCGCGGTACACGCGCGCACTTATCGCCGTGTATGTGTGCAGCATGCATTGCTCTACGGAATGACACTTGTTTTCCGGGCTTTGCTTCCTCCCACACTCTCCCGTAGTTCTGCTGCAATTTACTTCGGCTACATGCCGCTCGGAGAGACGCTGCGCTATAATACGGTAAATTTCGCGCCGAGCGCGAGCGCGTAATTTTTATTAATACCGCGGGAGCTGCATTTGCGACGCCATACTGAGGGTGGCCTGGAAAGAATAGCCGATAATTCGTTGGATATACAGCTGCTGCTTCTTTCTAATTTGTCGCTTTGTACGCCAAAGTAATTGCGAAATGGACGAACTTTGGAAATGAATTGGAGACAAAAATTGCAACTTATTTGTTCGCGCCTTTCTATGCTGTTCGTTTAGCGTGACCCGTAAAAAGTTTTCGTTGCGTTCGATTTTTTCTCCCGATCGACCGCGCGATAAAGAAACTTCGTTAAACGTCTTGCAATTTAATAATATTCTAGTCCTAATTTATCACAATTAAAAAAAAAAAATAACAAACAATTGAATTAAAAAAATTGTTCAGTTCTTCGCATTGGAATCGATATTTGAGAAGCAATTTGAAACCACTTGGAAATGTAGAGATTTTAGAACGACACCAAATATGATGACCGCGAACAAAAAAAATCGATTCACAATAAAATTTGGTAAATTAACTCGTCCTAGATACGAAAATGGAGTTTTTTTTTTCCAAATTCATATATAGAAATAATGAGACCTTATATAAATAGATACTCATCAAATCGAAGTTGAGATCTGTGAGTATATGTACTATTATATCGACAAACATACATAACGCTCAGGCCCACATTTCGCACATCAGTCCATATACGGATATTGCCCGAAAACATTATATATACTTCCACTGGAAATACCTCGGAGCAGATTTCCAGCGAGTTTTTGCAACGTCTTCATTTCTTTTCCGAATCTCTCTTGGGTAGGAACGAAAACAAATTCACATCACCGTGAGTGCAGTTTTCAAGATTTGATTTTTACACTTGTTCTCGGAACTGTACCGTGGAAAACTTGCGGAGTGGATTGAATTTTAACAATCGAACATCTCTTCTGTGAAGCCGTAAGGTGATTTAAATGGGAAGTCTCTAATAGGGGCATCGTTATATATAATACAGTATAGTATTTTTAACGACGTAACAGCACGAATTGTCTTTTATCCAAAGAGTGAACGGCGAGAGAGTGAGAGAGAGGCAGTGACGTAGCTTGTGTTTATTTCGAGCCTCTCCGCGCCTGCTGGAAGATCCATATATAAAATAATAGAACATCCATTACGAGCCTCGAACATTTATATGGCTGGGTGTGGTTTCGATAGAGCTGTGCAGCAGCTCGAGCACATGCACGCGCGGGATTAAAGTCGGCGCTTTATTCTATTTGATTATGTAAAATCCTGTTTACTCGGAGAATTCGGTGAAGTGAACGTTTCACTCATACACTATTTAAATAGGTCCCTCCTCTCTCGCGAGAGCAAACCGAATTCTGGCTCTCTCTCTCTCTCTCTCTCTTTCTCACACTCACTCACTCACTCGCCCTCTCGATGTATAAATAAATAAAGAGACGGAGCATAGGTTTACTAGAGCATATCAGCCGCGACCACGCGCTCTTGCATTAACAGTCCGTTAAATATTCAATTACGGCCGAGGAATATAGTCAAAAAGTTAATGAAAAAAGAAAGAATCGTATACGCGCGAGCTCCGACCTGTGATGCTGCGCTGTCGTCGCTGTGCATATAGCGTTTTCAAGAACCGCGCGGATGAGAGAATAACGGGAAGAGAAAAAAGTATATGCGCGCGAGAGAGGGAGCGAGATTCGCCGATAACAATTCGTTCATTGTGCTCAAACTCTACGGCGCTCGCTCGAGTATGTCGCGCAAACGCGAAACGTTGGCGAAACACGCAAACTCGACTCTCTCTCTCTCTCTCTCTCACCCCCCCCCCTTCTCTAAATAAACGACGAACAAGTTATATTCTACGGCTCGTTTAAGCGCCTGCTTTTATACATGCAATTGCAGTCGTATACGCGGCTCTTATCGGGCTTTAAGTTTAATTTTTAGAGACCTTGCCTTATCGCGCACTGTATACAATATATCTGTTAGCGCATATATAATGTATACACTCCTATATCAATTATTGTGGGGATTTCAATGAATCCGCGCTCGATTTAATGCGCCGAGATTTATGCAGCAAACGCGTAAAGTCACACAATAGAACGTATGTCCTTCCGTTACTGCGCGAATCGCGCAGCGCTCGGCGCTGCCCCCGCGCGCACTTTCGCAAAAATAATAGTCTTGTAAAAGCAGCGATTACGGATATACACGACCGATGAAACTCTATTGGCTCGAATATATATATACAATATACATACACCGACGCGGTGACAACTGCGCACCCATATATTTATATTGCGCTCATTAATTGTACGTGCGCTTGACTCATGTGCATACTATATATATGCAGTCGTTCTCCTTCCAGCGAGCTTTAGGCGTATATACTTGAGTGTGCACATAAGCTCTACAGTCTACAGTAACCCGGTCATGTTTCTAACACACGCACACGTGTATATATATATATATACACGCACCGATACATCGCGCTGGCAGGCGCGCGAATTATCGGATAAATCGAAGGAGAGAAAAAATCCGTTATACGTGTCGTCTGTACAAATGCACGTTCACACCGAGCCAGCCGCAGTGTTGAGCCGGCTAAACTCTAACGCGCGGACTGCGCGCGGGCACACACACACACACACGCGCACAGCGATCTCCTGAAATGCAGAGACGACGTTAGCCAAGGGAACGAAAATACTTTGCACGCCGTGAAATATTTTAAACTCTCTCTCTCTCTCTCTCTCTCTCTCTCTCTCTCTCTCTCTCTCTCTCTCTCTCTCTTCATCCCGTTAGAGAGAGAGAGAGAGAGAGAATGCGCTTTACTTTCGTGAAATTGCATGCGAGCGCGAGCAAACGCTTGTTTTGTGCTTAAATAAACTTATGAATGGCGCTTGTTTAATTTCCTACAGTCGCAGGGTGGGAGAGAGAAAGAGGAAAGGGAAAAGGGGAAGAGGGGGAGAGAGAGATGGGAGGGAGGGAAAGCTGAGAGATGAATAAAATGACTTTTGACTCCCGTTGCTGTTACTGTGCACAAAAAAAGAAACATATTTAGTTTCACTCGGAGAGAAAAAAAAAAGGAAAAACTTTTTGACTTTGCTACGTAGCTACGTGCGTTAGATTGTATTTAAAGAAACTAATTTCAATAATAAGCGAACGAAAACAGAGAGATAACATGGCCTTCGAGTTAAATCAAATAAACAACTTTCAAAGTTTTAGTTGCAACTTACTATACTCTAAATAATTTTAATTGCTATATTTTTTCTACTTATTTGTTATGCAGCAATATATCCGTTGGCAAATAGTCATATGAATTTAAATATTGCGTCTTAAAAGTATAAACACACATAAAAAGAAAAAAAAACTAAATTAGTAAAAGACATTAAGTTACAGACGTCTCATTTTTTTTTATTCGAAAAAAGAGATCGGGAGGTGCGCTTAATCAGTCGTGGAAATATGAATGACGTACAGTATTTTAGATATTCCTAGCACGTTTATAAAATCGAGGTTATGCGTTTTGAAATAAAACGTGTGTTCTCGTTTTAAAACCATCGAATATAATTTTAAAATATACGTATATAAAATACTCCGAATCTTGTGTAATATAATTTTATCTAAAATGGAAAATCAAAAAAATAATTTAACGTATTTTAAATCTTGTAATGGCGACTTTTACGTAAGTTACCTATACTTCTATGTTATTTTGAAATTAAAACATAAAGTTTGAATCTTATTTTATATGTTCGAGAGAATTTTTTAATTAAATTTCTATACGAAGTACAGGAAACAAAAAAAATCCATCTATGTATTCCTCTTCAAACAAAGAAGATACTAATTAGAAAATTCAAATCAAGGAAAAATCACTATACTCACGAGTAAACAGTGCTTTAGCAAACAGCGAAATCATTTGTTAAAGTTTTGAAACTATTTGTCAAAGTTGTTGAGAGTAATATATTCGTACATAAAAGTCATCAATTTTTCTTACTCGTTATCACAATCTGCACACGGTTAAAAAATAGACACGACTTTACTCAGCAGAAAAATTTAATAAGCTTTTATGCACGCAGTGCAAAAGTCGGGAGGGCTGTATTATCTTGTATAAAATTTTATGCCTTTCTGCATAATGTTCGCAAGTATTTTTTTTTTTTTTTCAATCTTAATCGCGGAATTCGCAAGTATAATATATTTGTCAATCGCCAAACATAAATTTGCACGCGACTCAAGAGAAAAGAAAAAAGAACAAGGATTGGATTATTCTAAGATATAAAATAGATATACGTAAAGTTTTTTAATTGCTACAAAACTTAGCAAAAGAATATCGCATTACAAGCTTTGACTCGATTTCTCGAAGCGAAATATAATACGCGAGAGAGAAGGAGAGAGAGAGAGAGAGAGAGAGAGAGTGTCATCAAAATTAAAAAGAAGGATAAAATAAAAAATAAACAAAAATATGTCGTCAGTAATTATAAATTAAAGAAGAAACAATTTTACAACTCTCATCATCGCATTAAAATAATCTAGAGAACGCAAAACAAACTGCGTGCGCGCGGGAATAAAAGAAAAAGAGTGACGAAGAGGAGGAAGAAACGAGTTTTGAACGCGCGAGCATGAGAGAGAGAGAGAGAGAAAGCATCATAGCCGCACACCAACAGAGAGCGCGAGAGAGGGAGAAAGAGTCAGGGCTATAGACAGGCTGCTCTCGCATGTGCTGGTGTGTGGGAGGAACGACTCGGCGAGTTTGCCTCTCTCGAGTATACGTGTGCGCGTACGTGTGAGCGAGGCGTTTGCGTGTGGCTGTGTGAGTGCGTGTCCGTGGGTCGTCCGCGTCGACGTCTGAGTGCATGTGTGTATATAGTATACGTATATGCGCGCGTCGCTTCTCCGTCTCTCTTTCTCCCGATGTGCACGTGCAACTTCCTGCACCGCTGGCACCAACACGGAAAAGCCCCCCGAACGTGTGTGCACGTCGTCTCTCGCGCTACATCTGTGTGCGGCGACGACGTTTGTGTGTGTGTGTGTGCGCGCGCGCGCGAGTATATGCCTCGAGAAGCGAGCCTTCAGCTTTAGATTATAATTACGGGCACAAGCAGTGGAGAGAGAGAGAGAGAGAGAGAGAGAGAGAGAGAGAGAGAGAGAGAGAGCGAGAGAGAGAGAGAGAGAGAGTCAGAGTCAGGCAGCAGTGGCAGAGGGAGGGAGAGAGATAGAGATAGAAGTCGGTTTCCTTCTTTTGCAGCGAAATATTTTTACGTCCGTGAGAAGACTTCGCTTTTATTCTCTATATAATATCTTTCTTCTCTTGTATTCTCTCTCTCTCTCTCTCTCTCTACTTTGGCTCACTTTTCTCTTATGAGCTTTACTTATTTTTTACAGAAGATCTGTTTGTGTTTTTGTCGCCTTTTTTCTCTATTTATAGGATTTTTAGCGCTCCGGAAAAAAGTTGTGCAACGCACACAACGACGCGAAAGAAAAAAAAAAGAAAGAAAAGTCGTGCGCGCGCGCGCGCGATCGTGTAAGTATACTTGGAATTCCTGAGCGATGAGCTGGCAGTCAATTTTTTATTCTTCTATTGTATGAGAAAAATCATTTGTTACGATGGAAAAATTATATTTTAATATTCCATTGTAACGCTCCCATTTTTTTTTTTCACATCGAACCTACGAAATTAATAGTTCTTTTTTAATTGAGACGAATTATTCGTCGCAACTGTTGCTTACATAAATATTATTTCTCGTATTATTTTGAATTTTAGTTACGCTCATGTATACAGAACTGGTTACGCAACTCTTTGGTCAAATAAATAGAATATTTGATTTTCACGTTACATATCTAATTGTATCTTGAAAATACAAAAATTCGCACCATACAATTTAAAAGATTATTTGAAAAAGTAGACTTTAAAGAAGATTATACAAATGTAAAAATGTACATAATTTAGTTTTATAAAGAAATATATGCAAGAGATTATTTAAATTTAAGCAAAGATGAAGAGGCATGGACATCGCAGTTTGTAGTATAAGGAACAATTTTACATAATTTATAAATACAAAAAATGCAATATACTTTTATTATCTTGACACAATCTTTTTATTGTATCTGATCGGCAATGTTACAGAAACAATTTTCTAATCTATTTTAAGGTGATATTTGTATTAATATTTACTTATGATAATTGTCAGTGTTTTTGGATAACACAATGCTGAAACTTTGAAAATTTATAATACATAAAAGCGTTTGTGTCTTATCATTGTATAGTTATACTGTCGTCATTTAATGATAAGACTTTACTCTGATAACAAGAAAATCTCATGTTCATTACCCTATGCTATTTATTCTTTATTTCTATATTTTAATAGGTTTTAAATTTATTTCTTGAATCGATCATTAATATTATGTTATCTTTTCTTTTGCTAATGCAAAGATGCCATCAAGATTAACTGCTGTAATCAATTGTATAATTAAATGATTTCAAAATGACAATGACCATGTATCGAATCATTCAGTAGAAAAAAATATCGATAATCGATAACTGCGATGAACAAAAAAGTAAGTAAATAAAAAGAGTACCAATATAAATTAAAGAAAAAAATTAATTTAATCAAATTTTTAAACTATTACAAGTAGGGAACTTGTATAAAAAATTAAGTCCATTATGTAGAATGCAAAAATCACCATTCATTTTTTGTTTTCTCAAATTTATGAATATTAATCGTGCTATATCAAGTTGAAAATATTGCGTGACGTCATGTCTACGTACGATACAGTATTAGTGCAAGAGGATAGCGCAACCGTAGTTGTGACGTCACACACAATTCAACCTGATTTAATTTTGTTCATTTTCATTAATTTCGAAAATGAAAATTATGTGTCAATTCAGTTATGATAATCTACATAACGGAAGTACTAAAATTTTTTATGCAACTCCGTTTTCAATTTGTAGTTTGTTAGAAAATTGAACTATAAAACATAAATTTGATGAAAGAACAGACAATAAGCCATATCTCGTTTTTAATGAAATTGTTATATTATTTTAATTAAATACGAAAAGTAGTACAGTAACACTGTACGCGAATAAAAGTCTGACGAGAAGTTTTAAATGAAATAATGCTTTCAAAAATAATTTAAAAAGATATTTAAATTATTCATTGGTTTTATTCATGAATAAATAATCAACGTATAATGGAAATGTACGCAGCAAAACAAAGCCAAAACAAAAAGAATAAAAATATGCAGAAATTGTATACTGGAAAAGCAGAAGTATCAAAGAAAACGAAATATTTAGGATAAAAATAATCATTTGAATGACTCATGAGCTCTTGAAGCGTAGCGCGCGCCACTATCGATTTCTCCTTTATAACGTATATTTTCAATTTGTGCCGTTCCCCTCCATCGAAGAACCGGATACATAGACGTTTTAGCGCCGGTGATTTGCAACTGCACTGTGTACGCAGTGCCCACCAGCCTCATTCTCGCACACGGGAACTCTATCAGCGTTATATTGTTATCATCGCTATTGTTATTATTGTTGTTGTTGTTGTTGTTGTTGTTGCTATCATTATTATTATCGTTATTACTATTATCATCATTATTATTAACGTTTTTACTTGTCTGTTAAGTTGAGAAATCGTAAAAGTTTCAAAGACGAAGAACTATGCAATCGAGAATAGAAAAACTCCTTTTTTTGTGTGTGTTCTTGCCGATAAAAACCACGTAGTTCTTGACAGCATGTGCTTATCGTGTGTGAATTATCATTAGTGACTTTGGTAAAGTCTTTGTTAATACGTACGCGATTCCGAAATTAAATACTAAATTTTTTGTTTAAAAGAAAATATTCTAATTCAAAAATGAGAAAATAGTTTCTTCACATTAATTAAAAATTATATATAATGGCAATTGATAATTTAATCTCTACTTTTATTCGAGTAGAATTTGTGTGCTTCCTAGATTTCATTTCTTTCATAATTAACTGTGAAACAAAGTCTTGTAAGTGAAAATAAATAATTAATTATAATTAGGCAAAATTTTAATTTAACATTCAAGAAATTTAATTATTCTAATTTATTATTGGCCTGGAATTTTCGTAAATATATAATGCATGTATTTAAATGCGACGCTTGGATTTACGTAAATTCATGAAACGTCGTTTATTACGTAAAAGGCGCAGTCTACCACACTGACTTGACGATAATGATAATAAATAATATCATAATTCGATATCCACGGTAGTTCGCGTGTATTCAAGAACATCATTAATAAATATTAAGTATTTTTATCAAACTTTGCTTTTCTCATCGTGCAAATTTATCTCTAATACCTTCTACGTGCAACTGTACGCTCGAAAATTCTTTTGAAACATTTAATCGCAGCACTTATGACTTTACGAGCAGAAAAAGAAACGCATAACTATGGATGCGCAACGTTTGTCGAAAAAAAATGCCGAGAATTCTCCGTGCAGTGTATCACGTAAACGAATGCTCGATAAAAAGAGTTGACGTAAAAATTGATTTGGAAATAATCCATAAAAAGGCTAATGCGGGGGTGTTAAATTCTGAGCATTTCACAAACGAGCAAGAAATTGAAAGAGAGAGAAAAAAAGCCGAGGAGAAAAAAAATCATCCTTTTCTGCCACTCCGCGGGTGCGAGAGAGAGAGAGAGAGAGAGAGAGAGAGAGGGGGGCGAGAGAGAGAGCGCTATATACTCCGAAAAAAAGCCCAACGACAAAAACCTCAAAAGGCCTCCTCGCTTATCGATTCACACACTCGGACGAGCATATTATAGTATACGCTCACAGACGCACAGCAGCGACTCAACACACGCACGCTCGCCTCGCAGTGTGCATTATACAGGCGCGCATATAACAGCTCCCAGTATACATATACATAGCGAAGCTCCATATAGTTGACTGACACACACAGACCAACCAACAACACGGAACACAACGACGCTCTCGCGGGTTTTGTCTCTCTCACTCTCGAGTATACAAGTATAGCTATGCTGCGCCTGTAGTAGTCTCTCCTACAGCGAGCAGTCCGCCTCTCTCTCTCTCTCCTGCCTCTTCCCCCCTACCCAAGTAAAGACTCGATGGCCACGACTGAGGAAGGATACTTAATTTTTTTTCCATTCTGCAGTGAGCTACTGAGAGACGCGAAAAAAAAAGAAAAATTATTGGCAGTAACATGTGCCATCGTATACACTATAATATACTATATATACATATATGTATATTCGATTTTTTTGAGTACTTTTATCTTGATTTTATTCTGTCCATGAGCAATTAATTACATTGGCTTGATATGTTGATTACAAAGATTATACACACGCACGCGCACAGACGCAAATACACATCCAGCTGTATGTGACACGGGATGAAATGAATATATTACTTTAAAATTAAAATTGTTTGAATTTAAAATCGAAATTTATAACGTAAACGCAAACACGCGCGCCATAAAGCTTCGAGTGATGTATTAAATGAAAAAAAAATAACAAAAAAAAACAGTGCTTATCAATCAATATTTCGTTATTATTGCTCTGAAGTCACATCTGAAGTTTATATGTTGGAAATGATTAAGAAAAAATTTTTTCATGACTCAAATCGCTATAAATAAATGTGAAACGTTATTGGAAACGAGTTTCCGGTGTACATAAATACTACATTAAATCTCGAAGAGTATCGATCCACGAGAATAGCAGTGTAAACAAAGCCGAGCAAATGTGAAAATTCAAGAACGGCCCAGAGTCAGTTACACACAAAGCGAGCAACCCAATAAAGGAGCGCTGCGGAGAAAAAGCGTTTTCGATTGCATATAAAGGATAAAAATGTCAGTTAATAAGTATCCTTCAATGTTAAGTTCAGCAAAACGATACAAGAGTCGGGCTCGCTTGTAGAAAGCGGCGCGGGAGGGGGGGGGGTATATTCGTGTTAAATCGGTTTAAGGCACGTCTATAAATACTGACGCGAGAGCGCGAGGGAGACGGAAAACGCCGAGGGACACGCACACACACGGACTCTTTGGCTCGTGTAATATACGCTCGAACGCACACAGAGTATATAGTGAAACGAAGACAGTGTGTGCGCGCGCGAAGCAGAGTGAGAGAGCGAGTGGGGGAAGAGAGAGAGAGAGAGAGAGAGAGAGACGCAGCGATGCCCGAGTGAGGGAGAAAACGAGAAGACCGAATAGGCAAGATCGAGTGAAACAGAGCGAGAGCGAAACATTGGTGGGATTGAGGGGAGATGGCTCGTCGACGAAGATTTCTGCTTTGCCCGCTGTATTTCTATTGGAATTGACTATGTTCTTTTTCCACATTGCCTTTTGGGTATTTTACTTTTTATTAAACGCATGAGCAGAGAGCATAATAACGGGTGCGTTAGCTTCTTTTGAAGCGCACAGTTGAGCTCGAGGCTGAATTAAAATTTCCATGATTTTAAATTGAGAGAATCGTGCCGACTGCTTGCAATTCGACTGATATCATCTGATTATTTTAATGCGAATACTCACCGCTCGCAACGAGAAAAGCCAATTATTTACTGCGTTATTCATACGACGCAATATTTAATAACGCCGCGCGTAATGCTTAGACATTGTAAAGTAGTTGAGAACGTTCGCAGCGCTATCATATCAAAAACAAAATATTTGCTATCGTATAATATTGTAAATAGGAACGGAGCGTCGAGAGCTTGATAAAAATTTTGAGAATAATGAAAAACTGATTCATCCGCGAGATAGACAAATTAATTAAATGTTGGAAAGATGGATGATACAAAATTCGAGACTCTCGATTCTACATTCGAGTGCAGAATTTAATCTGAAGAAAGAAAAAATGTAATTGCATCTCTCTCGTCAGCCGAGCGAATTCGTATAAATAAACACAAGAGAGAATAGATGAAAATTTCGTGGGCGAAACAGTTTAAAACTATTTTCAGTTAAAGATCAGTCCATTTGATAATTTTCCAGGGAAGTTTGGTGAATTCCCCTTTTAATCCGCCCCTGCAGAATGGAACAGCATGACATACACGTATACCAGTGAGAGCGAGAGCGAGAGAGAGAAAGCCGACTTCAACGTATAGAGATAGTCACAGAGAGCAGCAACGAGTGCGAGAGAGACGGAGCAATGCACATACATAGATATAGAGCGAGCAGCGAGCGAGGTGCACGGATAAATGGAAGGAGCGCGGTGGGACGGAGAGGGGGGGATGCCGGAGGGAGGGGGGGCACTACCGCCACTACCGCCACCGCCGCCGTTTGAGGGAACGAGACGAACGCAGAAAAGGTAAAGAGACGTTAAGTGATGGAGAGCGAGAGCGAGAGAGAGAGAGAGACTGAGTGAGGGACGGAGATTCTGAAGCAAGATGCAGCGAGGGGAGGAGAGGGAAACAAAAATGCCTGGAAGTACAAAAACTCACTCGACTACACGAAAAGTTCGAGAAAATAAAGAGAAAAATAGAGGTAGAACCGGAGATTGCGCTAATAACCCTTCGCCAAGAAAAATAAGCATGCATTCTTCAGAAAAATTACCATCTCTTTTATTGACTTTAGAAATAGATTGCTTTTGTCGTTGAAGAAAAAAAACAACAATTTAATCGAATCGCAGCGTACGCTACTGCTCGGAAATAACGAAGCACGCTAGTCACGTTTCTTTTTGCATATTAACAGGCTCTTCTTTTTATTAAAACGAGAAATAAATTCATCGTTCGAATCTAATAAATATTGAGAACAAAATTACAATAGCAATAATAATCTGAGAAAAATTAAGTTACGGAAGAGAAATAACAATTTTTGAGGTTAGATGGACAGAGCGATAAAGGTCGACCGCGCGGAGTTTAAATTAGAACGCGTGGGCAAGATTCATTGAAATCAGAACGAGTGATAAATGTACTTTTACTATATAGCGCTCACTTTCTATTATGAATTTTTCATCTTATGTTTAATTTCAAGCTGTCGCGGAAAGTAGTCCATGAAAAAGAATAATGCAGCGTTTTTATTAAATCAATAATTGCGATAACAAGAATAACAATTGTAACGCGATTCTAATAATTATCTAACTTGAAATCTGGAGTCAAGTTTGAGACGTGAAAAAGAAAGTTAGCTCTATAAAAGAACGCAACCGTGTGTGTGTGTGTGTGTGTGTGTGTGCTGTGCAGTATGAGTAAATGTATGCGTATGTGTATGTACGTATAAGAGTGCGAAAAAGAGGAATTTCAACATCACAAGTGTAGAAAAGCGAGTAAAATAAAAACTCCACAGCTCAAATCCAACTGAAAAACTTTTGAAGAAATTCAAAGTACGATTTTAAATAAATGCGCATACTTGGAACATTGTAAAGATTTCAAATTACACGTAGGCAAGAGAGCGAATTGAATCGCACTCTCGAGTTTATAAAGAATGTTAATGAGAAACAAGCGAAAAAAGAGTTATTTTAAAAATATTTCAAATTGAAATTATAATATGGGCGTGCGACGTGGAAAGAGGGAGGATTTTGCATCATAAAAGAGCGAGTGAAATGTAAATGAAAAAGTACGAAAACCAGCGTGCACGAGCCGTTTTCAAAAAAAAATGTCGTGGCAATTGAAAAACAAATGTTCGACAAAGAAACAGAAAATAATACAATGAAATGCTATTTGAAACGTACAAACCGAGCAAATTACGTTGTTCGTTAAAAATTGTTGATTCGAATATGACTTTGGAATTTTTTTTCGCATGAAAAAACTTTAGCTTAATTACTAGTTATTTTGCCTTTACATTCGGGAGAAATACATTGATGTTTATGCAATAACGATAATGAAAACTAAATGCATTAAATTTGTAGGCAAGAAAAAAGAACAGGAGTATAATATTGGCCTTGAAACATTCAGAAAATGCGTTAGTTATATAGAAATTACGTAAGATTAAAATGTATAAAAGACGTCAAGGCAACGCGAATGTTCAAAAAATTATGTAATGTGCTCGGCAAAGCAATAAAACTGATTAATCTCGTTCCTTCGTTCCCGCTCATTATTCAACCATTAAAGTCAAAATAGTACAGTTTAAAAATTTTTTTTCTTTGAAACCAGGATGTCCAAACAAAATTGGAATAGCGTAAAATCTCTTAAAGCTGTGAACCTCGTTTTGAATACTTATAAATGATACGCGATGACGTTATCGTACGCAATTATCGGGCATTTTCAGTAGTCTCAACGATTTGGAACAGTAGGGCACTGTACAGATAAACTGTCAAAATTTCTAAAAAATTTCAAGGCGTTCTCTCGGTCAGAAAACAGGCACAATAAAAAAAAAATAATAATGGAAGATAATTATACGTCCCAAAAAGATTAAAATAACTTGGAAAAGAAGGAATCGCGAGAAATCCATGTAATCAAAGCGATAAAATTGAATTAAATAGAATGAGCAGAAAGAGAGGAGAGAGAGAGAGAGAGAGAGAGAGAGAGAGAGAGAGAGATAGTGCACGCTCACGAGAACGAGAGATGGAGAGAGTCACTCAAGACAGATATCGATAAAATACTACTGCGAGCATTTAATGCCACCACTCGAATACACGTATACATAGAGAGGAGACGGAGGAGGTGGAGAGAGCGAGAGAGAAAGAGGGAGAGAGAGAGGGAGAAAGAGAAACGAACGACCAAACACATTCGCACACAATGGCATTACCATTACGTACACACAGAGACACGTACTGCACACATGCAAAAGCACTTTCCGAGCGACCAGATGCTTGACTGCCGCGCAGGCGATCGAGCCCCTTTTCCCCCTCCAGCTGGCGAGTCACCCCCCTCCCCTCTCCTCATCCTCCCACCGCCGCATGTGCAGAGCTCCACCGCCTGCCTCTTCATCACCTCGCAATCCTTTACCGCAGACTGTCACTTTCGTGTTTGCGGCGAGCTCAAGGAGTCGTGGCCGGAGGGGGGGGGGGCAGGAGGGGAGGACATTAACAGCGCAAGGCAGAAGCAGCAGCATTGAATATACAGGGACGATCAGTCGACGAAGAAAGAAGGAAGCCCGAGTGCACCGATTTAATTCTCCCGCGCATTTTCCAACGAGCAGAACAGCACTTGTTCTTTTAATTGTTTTTTATTTTTTATTTTTGTTTTTTTTTTAAGTTAAGTCAACTCTTGGCTCTTAAGCTACTCGCGATAATTATTCACAACACTTATCGTACTTCGTAATGTATGTAAAACGTATATTACGCTTACATGATTTGATTGGCCAACGAAGAACTATAATGAGAAAACTCGCAAAATAATTCTTTGTCTATACCGTACAATATGCAATTACCCATAGATTATAATATTGATATCAATTAATTTTCTTGTACGTTAGAATTTATTGATTCATCTACGATCGAGACAAACGAATTGCTGACGCACATTTTCTTTGAAGCGAGGAAGCGTCGAGAAAGAAAAAAATTAGACCAAACGTCTATTTCCGGGATATGATGATCGTTTATTTATACGTCGAGCAATCTGATAATGTATTATTATATTCTTAAACGAACGTACGTTCGGTGCACTCTCTTATCTCAATGATAAGGTCAATAGTCTTTTGAAGCGAGCCAGATATGCCCGGGCAAAGCGATTCCTAAATTTCGAATTACAAAGGTTATTGCGCCAGCAGCACGTCGTGGTGTATTCGCATGTATATGTATAGAGAGACAAAGAGAGAAAGTTGGAGTCATAACATAATATAACGCGGACGCGAGCAGAAACTTCAAAACAACCATTTCTGTTTATTATTGTGACGCAGAGGAATCAATATAGCTTTTTATTGGATGTGATAGGAATTAATGAAACGGCAAATTTAATAAAATCCGACTCCAACGAGCCGGGCAGCCGACTTGGATCATCGGCGCCGTTGTTATTATTTCGACGCAATTATTTCCTTGAGCCAAGGAAATGGGCGGATACTCGCTACATGGAAGTTGATACTATAGTGCACCATGAGTCGTGCGCATACCGGATTAGAATTTACTTATTAAGCGAATAATGCGTAAACGGAATTAGAGACCGAGAATTCAACGGAAATCAATAGTTCGGCGAAGGCTTGCCGTATAATAAAAAAAAAAAAAGAGCGAGCGCATAAAAAATTTATTTTACAACGCCGTGTGCGTGTACACGCAGTGCAGGGACGACAAAGTCGTAGCTGACCCTTTCGCCTGAAAATTTCTGTGCATGCAGAGTCGAAAAGTGAATATGAAAATAAATTGCCGTGTTATTATTTTCGCAAAAGCGCTTCTGCGTTTATATGTGCAGCAGCAAGCCAGAGGAGAGAGATGCGAGATGGCGCACGCGCGCGTGCGCGTATATTTGTATAAAACAAATAATGTTGGTGAAAATATTACGGCGATAAAGAAAAGCACGCTTGTATGTATATCCTTTCCAATGTAATACCAGATATAGCTATAGTGTATTATATAGAGGGAACGAGCGAGCGCTCGCCGGGCAACCGAGAGAGTCTAGAGGAGGCGAGAGGCGCGGGCAGGGGGGAGGAGAAAACGAGAGGGGGCGAGCGCAGAGAGCCCGAGAGTATACATGTATATACAGCGAGGCTGGTGCCGTTGGCGCGACAAGGACGGAGATACACATCACGAGCGAACGGTCGCATAGACTCTCACTCACACACGTACACACGCGCTCCGGAGAGGCTTGATTTAATCATTAAAGTATATTATTTTCTTCTCTCCGTGCTTTTCTCTCCTCTTTTTCCGACTTTCGCAATTTATTTTCGGGAATTAGAATGGATGTTATATACCGGGGGCTTCGGATTTTTATTCTCGATAACGCTCGGAATGAAAATTTTTCGTTTTCGGGCAGCCGAGAGAGAAATTCGGCTCTCGGCGAGTGCACACATATGCACGAGAGAGAAAGAGAGAGTGAGCGAGAGAAAGACATGGGTTAGGCAAACAAAGCGATTTTACGTGTTTTTATCGATTGATGGATCCGATCAGATAACATTGTATATGCCCGAAAGGTTTGCTCATACGCATCGAGCGATAATTTATAGGCATTAGAAGCTTGGGACGTAATAACTTAACGAGCTGTGTTTGCCGCTGTGCAAGAATATACTTGCAATAGTATATGTATATATATATATATGGAGAGCACTCGGCGCGTTTATTGCTTACTTGCCCGGATATTCGCATAAGTAATAACGGTAAACCTTGTGTCCCTGGCGTGTATACTGTCTATATATATGCGCTCTGCGAATACGCCCAATTCGAAAATACGACCTGTCCCGTTTATGAGCATAAGGATTTCCAAGAAAAATCCTAAATCCAGAAGAGAGGTCTCTCTCTCTCTCTCTCTTTCTCTCTCTCGATGCAGATGGGGGGAAACAAGGAACAATAAATAACCTTGCCAGAGGCAATGACGACGACGAGAGTCGCGCAGGTTCGATAGTTATGCGGAATCGCATTCGAAGGAGGCGAGTAAAAAGAATCGCAGCGACAGAGAATTCAACGAGAAATTCACGAAATAAACTGACGATTAAAATCAAGACAAACTTTGTTTTGCCGAGAGGAAGATTAAAGAGAAATAAAGAGCACGAGGGGAGATACTTTAAAAGTCGATAAACCATTTTTATTTGCGTATCCGTATGGAGACATGCCTGGCCAAAAGACAGAGAGACAGGGCGGGGGAGGGGGCGGGGCGGGGGAAGAGAGAACACAATTACACTAATTAGACGGAGCACTAACGGCTATTAATTCGGTTCGTTTTACACTACGTTGCGTGTATAGTTTTCAAATTCTAATGAAAGGCCATCAGGAAACGGGAATAATTGAATTATTTTTCGGTTTTTCCACGAACGCGAAAAGGCAATTTTTTTTTTATAACGCAACAACAAAATCAAACCATTTGGTGTGCGCGGTATCGTTTCAAATCGATAAACCATTTTTGTTTTCGCTATAAGCGCGAGGGGGTCGAGGGAGGGAAAATCGACTTTTCAAACGTAACCATAACAGACACACACCCCAACGCTTCGAGTCTCTTGAAATAATAATTTACGAGAGAAAGTGAGAGAGGCGTACAGAGAAAAATGCAAATTACGAAGTAATATCGCTAGGACGGTGCAGGGCTTTAATTATTCCGAGAATGGTTGATGAAAGTAGTTCATTTTTAACTAGGCCTCGGGAGCGCAGAGCAGCGCGCACTGCTGTATATGCTGCTTCATACATTTTTGCTCTCGTTTAAAAGCGTATTAAAGTAGTGATTGCGCGAATCGCAGAGTGAGTGAGAGAGACGGCTTTGAATTAAGGAATTCAAGCGCTCTCACAACACATTATCTGCTTTAGCTCGATAAAGAGCTAGGTATATCGAGTTTAAACGACAAGAGCAGAGCTCAGTTAATTTCAAGTACACATAACGCGCACGGAACGAAAATCTCGGGTTTCTTCTCAATCGTCTTCGTAGGTATGTCACGCTGCACGTATAGCTACGCACACACATATTTCTCGTGCGGCGTCGTCGCGATTCATTCAATCGTCCGAGAGACATTTTATTCCTGTTGCAGAGCGGGCTCTATCTGTTTTATTACGCGAAATTGACAAGCTCATTCGGCGGCAGAGTAGGAGAACATTCGACGTTTGAAAATCGATAAATGCGGCTTTTAATCTTGCCGAAAGCCACGGGTGCTGTGTACCCTATATGTATATTATACACGTTATACATATCTGGAATCGATGCCCATACCCCTCCGCGCGCCGCCCGTCTCTCGTTTCCAAACGTCATTTCGGAATAAAAATTTTTAAAATCCCGATAAAAAGAGCAGTATAGCGGCCGGCCGCGCCGCGCGTTCCAGGCAATCGGCCGAGCGAGCCTGAAAATCCCTGGAAAAGGGCACAAACAAAACAGCGGCGCGCAGGGATTCAGTGGAAAAAAGGAGCACACAGTGTACCGTACTTGTTGAGATAAAAAAAAAAAAAAGAAAAGGCAAATAAACGTCGTGGCAGTATGAGCGAGGCAATAAAAAAAGGAAGTAGCAAAGAGCAGAGAGCGCAGAGAGCGAGAGAAAGAGGAAGAAATCCGCGGAGGAGGTGGAGGGCGTCGGACAGCTGGTGGGGGCAAGACCGGAGCGCCGGCGGGGTGGGGATGCGCGCGCGAGAGAGAGAGAGTCTATATAGGTGTATATCGTGTCGTGAGTCGTCGTCGCGCGAGTTTTAGGGTTATAAGTATACACTGTTACACAAGTACGCGTATAGACACCGAAACACACAAAGTCTCGAGGAGGAGAAAGAGCAGGTATAGATTTATACATTGTGCACAGGTATAGGAGCGCATTGGGGCTTACCTCGATCTTATCCATTTCTCGGCGGCCGATTGTCACGCGCTGCAGAGGACGACGATGCCCCGAGGCTCATCTAGGCGGACTGATGCCGCTCACCGCGCACCATTATCACCCGCACACTTGTATTCACCACCGCGTCGAAGCTCGCACTATTAATTATATATATATATATATATGCAATATATATATGAACTCTGCGCGGACCGTCGTGTGCTGTGATGTTTACTCCGAGAAAATTTTCGGCGGGCCGTGGCGTATCTCTTTCGGCGCTCAGTGACACTCCACTACTGGCATCGGGCAGCGCGTCGGCTTTTTAAATTTGAAAAGCGCTGGCGCACGCGCGCCACACTCTATACTCCTTTCCAGGATTCTCTCGACAAACAATCGGCGAGCGCTGCTCTCTCTCTCTCTCTCTTTCTCGTTCTGACACTCGCGCACTGTCGTATCGCTGTATACATACATATACGCGTATATATGTACCGATATTGCCCAGCGCTGACGAGCCAGCCGTTCACGACGGCAACGACAACAACAATAAACACACAGATTGGCCGTAAGCACTGAAAAACCACACATACACACGATTTACTCGACTTTTTCAATCACATACGCGTGTATATCTATACACTGGACTGGCACACCGATTTCTCCCAACTCTGCAGCGCGCGTAAACTCGATGCGAGAGTGCAGCGGTGCGTCGTCGTCAGCTGCGCGCGGTACAGGAGCAGCCGCACCGCTAATCGACCGATAAATTATTTATCCGAGAGCCGCGGGCGAGCCGTTTCCCATGTCAAAGATCTCCGAGATGTCCGTCTGCACATCTAGGATTCCCCGAAGGTGAGAGAGGTGGGCTGAGCGGGGGAGGGGGGGAGGGTCGGGGGCGAGGAGCCGAGGTGAGACGAGGAGGACCGGAGGGGGGGGGGAGAGGGTTGTTGGCACGACGGCAGCAGCCTCTACACCGACACATACACTAACTGCAACAACTACAACTACAACTACAACCTAACTAAATATAAGTATAACACAGAAGGTAGAAGAAGAGGCACGAGCGCGAGGAGCGCGCAGCTCGACTCTCAGAGCGGTGCGACCGTGCGACGCACGCCGCTGTCCCATCAAGACTACTTTGTATTTACTCTAATTATGTGACGTCACGGTGGGATAGAGTGCGCGCGGCTGCCCCCACCAGCGCTCGCCGGCGGCCCGAGCGACGCCGAGTCGAGCCGAGCCTGCGCGAGAGAGCGGCGCCGCCGCCGCTCCCGGCTTAGGTTAGGTCACCGCCGCCGCCGTCTCTGTTGCTGGGGTGGGGGCAAACGAAACGCCACCTCTACGCCTCGATACCTTACACCTATATACATATATACTGTATACATATACCGCTTCGTAAATCGTATTTCGTGTATATACACACAGACGAGCGGTGGGTATACGCAGAAGCCGCGTGGTGTTGGTGGAACCTATACAGAGAGACTTCCGAGGTTCCGAGAGGGAGGGAGGAAGCCGGTGTCCGAATATCGGCGAGGGGGGGGGGGGGATTGGCCTGGCTCTCTCCCTGCGCGTATATACAGTTGTGTGCGTGCAGAGCCCAGTGAGTGATGCTCGTGCTTTATTGTGTCGAGTGTTATTTCAAAATTGCTGAAATAACGATTTTGCGCTGCCGATGAGCGCTCGACGGATTTGTTGATTTTATTATAGGCCTTTTCCGGCCCGCACTCTCTGACCTCCGATTCTTCGAATTCCCGCGCCGCATCTCTTTCTCCCGCGCGCGCGTTCGCGCAATTTATTTTTATTCCACTCTCTCTCTCTCTCTCTCTCTCTATTATTATTGAATTCTATTACCCGAAGCTTTCCTCGAACGCCCACTCTAATGCTCGTCGACGGCGCACAGCGCGCGCACAATGTATGTCGATGTTGAAAAGCAAATATTGCAAGTTTCGACGCGCGGGGTCGACCGATAAATTTCACGTCGAAAGAAATCGAGCGTTTCCATATCGCGATAATAAGCGGCAGCAGCAGGCAGATCAATCATCGTTTCCGCGTTGATTCCTGAAAAGCATGAATATCGCGCCGCGAAACAATATATGTTGAAATTTTATGTGTAATTACGCAACAATGCCTCTACACTTCATTCTCAGAAGCATTTGCTTCCAATTTGCATTTATTTAATGTGAATTATAACTGTGCCGTGCATTCTATATAAAACGGAATCGTTCCTGTTGTTTGCGTAACCGCCGCGCCGCGAACGTTTAGAAATGTGAATATACCTATAGACATACACGACACGAGAGAGAGAGAGAGAGAGAGAGAGAGAGAGAGAGAGAGAACTTGTAACTTTTCGTACTGAAGGTTTGAAAAAGTAATGCCTGTTTCTCTCAGTGTATGTAACGTGTTTATCGTTTGATTAGAAACTTCGAGGCTTTCTGTCAATATAACTCGCGGCTCTATAATATTTGATTATGAAAGATTCGCCTAGCGCGCGCAAGACAAATCGCGCGCTCTAAACTGCAAAAAGTTTGGCAAAAAATATTTCAGCTCTATATACAGATACACGTAATGTAATTCTTGAACGGGTTGCCTGCGCGCGCGCGCGAATTGCGCAAGCGAATTTTTTCCCCCGCGAATTTTCGTTGATTTTCAAAACCGGTCAGCCTCTTGAACAATTTAAAGTAGAATACCGCGCTGCAGCGCCGCGAGAACAAGCCCTGCTCATTTTCATTCGTATGCCCGTAAAACCCAAAGAATCTAATTTTGCCCCGCACAGCAGCCTTTTCCGGCTTCCCTCCTGCGCTTTCACACCGCCGTTTTATAATTTGTAGAGAAAAAGCCTATTTGTTTGTTTTGTGTACACTGTGTACTTACAAATACATTTGAGACGTTCTATCTATATACCACAGCTTAAGTTCTCGGTTATGTTATTATCTGATAAAGTAAACGCGCAAATATACGTATATATTCTATATAGACTATTTTATACTTTTCGTTTTTTTTTCGTGTTATTGTATATATTTGTATCAGTATTAATATTAAAATGACGATTGCATTATCTAAAAATAAAAAAATTGATTTGTACGTGTACGTATACGTATATAAGTATACCCGTATTAAATTTTGCAAACGCTGTTTGCACAATACCCACTTATATTTTAGAAATTACTTTTCATTTCGGACGGTACCTATTATCGCATGCCAATACTCTTGTTTCCATACATGAAAGTACGTAAGCGGATATTGATAAGGTATTCAATAGCCACATACTCATGAAAAGCACGATTGCAGTAACTTACGAAAATTAAATATTCCTTTATAATAATTACATTTTTTAAATTACTTACCTGAATTTCAAATTAAATTAGATAAAAAACTGTCATCCATTTCAGAACATTTCTCAGTTTCTTCAATATTTCAATTTAATATGTAAATAATTCAATAACTAGTTGATAGATTTTTCATTCTTATTGTTTCCTGCAAGGAAAACGTAATCTCACAAATATGACAATAAAAAAAAATTATATCGACGCAAGATAAGAGATAAATGTATTATTTAGAGCGCATCGAATCCACTTTGGTATATAGTATATAGTGTATAGAGCATTCTGCACATGTTAGCGTGTTATAAGTATACCTATATTTATGTCTTTTATTCCAAATATAAACAGTGGACTCCTATCGCCATCTGTGGAAAAAGCCGAAACTATTCGAGACTGACATGCTGTCAGGACAGTCAGGATACACTTGCGCAAGTAGCACAAGTTTATTACACTTTTCATACGCATGTGATTAATGTCATTAACGTTTTTTTCTTGTATACGTGGCATCACTGTTTAATATTTAACATTTTATATTTTATAATTTCAAATTTAATAAGGATTTATTACATTTGATTTAAATGTAAGCAAAGAAGTCAACGAGTATCCCAAATAAAAAAAATGCATTACAATTAGTGGTTTTTCCCATATATTTGTAATTGTAAGAATGTTACTCTATGAATTACTTATTTTCTTTTTTTTTCTAGGACTGGCAAGATAAGATGCTTAGTACCAAACATTTGGATAAAATGAGGCAACTGAAGAGGTTAAGTTTCTCAATAACAATAGACATAATAAAACCAGGATGATTTTAAAAGTTTAAATAATAAAATTAAATAAGCACAGTACGATACAAGGAATAGTTATTTGCTTTGAACAAGCTGTGTCACTGCAACAAAAAGTAAGTATTGCTGGGTTAGATAGTGTATGCATAAATCTTCATTCAAACTATAGAATTTTTATAAAATAATAAAATTTAAAAATATTAATTTAAACATTTTGGAAATCAAAAATATATAAACATTTTAAGCTACAATTAATGTCTATTATAGAAATAAGTAGAGTGATCTGAAAAAAGTGTTCTATGTACTTTTTATTTCCAATTTCTATAAGAATTTTTGTAATATTTTCAAATTATTAATGCAATGAGCCATCAATAATGTCAATATTGATGTTTTTCCAAGATCGCTAGGTATAAAATAAATTCTGAAAAAATTTTATTGCAGCTCTAATATATATACAAGGACACAGATACAAGAATCTTGAATAAATTAGAAATGAAAAACTGGCTGTAATGATAAACCGAAATAGATCACTTTCAAACACAGATTTGAAGCTTTATTCAATATAAAGGAAATTAAACAATTCCAGTTTTAATCTCATATGCGTAAGTATCTTTTGAAATTTTTACCATAAATGAAAATTAAAAAATGACAGAAAATAATTTTTTTTTTATTGTAGATTAGGTGAATGTAAGAACTGAAAGATAATTATAAAGTTTTGTGAAGAGAAGAGAATGAACAATTTGAGTAAGATTAATAAATTTGACTAGAATTTAAAGATATCGCATCTGTTGGTTGAATTTATTATTCTCTCCTGAGTATTCCATTTTACAAAGTACAGCTATTCGACACATGACTTTCAAAGTTACATCATGCTTTCTCTTGATTTGCATTAACTGATCGCACAAAACACTACCATCATTATTATGATCATCACATGCACATCCAAATTTTTCTTTTTAACTCTTTGTCATTTTTAGAAAAAAAATTCAAACATAATAACGACTAACATTCTCGTCAACGAGTGTGAATTTTTCACTTACAACCTCTTAATATCGTGGCACGGTTATTTCTAAATTTTTTTTTTCTTTTTAGTTTCTCAAACCACCTCAGTCTACATTCAGTTTCTTTGGTGCAATATTATTTTTCGTCTATTACACATGGAACCTTGGATCGATCAACAAGTGGTGACTTCGTTTCTCTGGCTCGGAGAGCTATGGTTTTAATTATCATTATATATCAGCAAAAGTGCGAGAGATATATTTGAGGGGAAAGACGCATGTAGATAATATGTATATATACATACACAAAAATGCATACATTGTAGTCTTTGGCAAAGGTGCATTCAGATACGTCCAAAAATTTGTTTTAGGCCTACACGCTCAGAGGATTCAAAAAAGCAGTTTGCTATGTGTAATATTGGCTATTAGGCTAGGATTTACTTGTGTCTTTTTTTTTATTCTTTTAAACGCTTTTATTTTTCATCAAAATATTTCGTTGTCGCTTTCGCGGTTTCGATAATCGCATGTTTTACTTTTTCTTTTTATAGACTGTTCAGCTTATCATTATTGAGTATAACAAATTTATGTGCTCATTCCAAGACTAGTTATAGCAGACACTTTTTCAGACAAAACGAAGACTTATAAATATAACGAAATTTTGCTGCTGCTTCGGAAAGCTTACCTCTGACAAGAATAGCATATTGTTACTACTTTTCGAACTTCAATCGATAAATTTTTTCAGTATTGGATGCTTACTAAATGTTTAAATTAAGCAGAACCTTATTGACATTCATTTTTTTATAAGATTGTCATTCAGAGAAGCTGATAGACAAAAACAAATGAAACGAGTTTCGTTATTAATGATTCCGTCTTATGGTGTAAAATTGGGTCTCGTGATATCAAAATTTCACAATATTTTCTGAGTGTGCGGTAATTCGAAATTACAATCTTAATTATGTAGAGCTTTCCAAAGCTTTTGACCGTTTTGCAAAAGATTTTGTGCGTAATAAATCTGTAATATGTATTTAAATTGATTTTTCAAACATTTTCTGTTAATATTAAGCATTTCATTAAAATGCGCACAAAAGATTTTTTCGTTCTCTTAAATATTAGAGGAGCGTAATACATTTACAATCAGGACGAGTGGTGTACGTTTGTGTTAGCTATGTGAGCGTGTAATAATATTCTCAAAGGTATAAGTAGGTACGCGCGCAGCGAAGAAAAGTTTTGTCCGCAATCAGCGATTCAACAATATTCTGTGGTTTGTCCAATTCACAATGGCATCTGCTAATGTGGATTAACATATCGACTATGAGTATGCACGTACTTTATCTTTTGTAATTGACGCTGAAATATTTTTGCAGGGTTGTCCTCAAAGATCTCGCAATGATTGCTGAAGGTGTGTGCCGCAGGAAAATTTAGTGTCAAACCTTTTCATGATTTTCGTTTTATCCATATTTCTACAATATTGATTAATGATTATATAACAACGCATTTCCTATAGGATATACAGTACATCAAAATTTCTCTTACAAACAATTTTGTAGAAATTAAACGATATTATAGAAAAATAATTTTTGATAAAAATTATTTCAAAGCTACAAATAAAGTATACATTATTATAAATTATATCGGTAAGCGTAAAATCATATGGCCACATACAAATATACGTTAGTTGTGTTCATTCAACTTGACTAGTATTGGATTGTTAAAAAGTATTTATCATATAACTCACAATTTTATAAAATAAAATAATGCAATAATGTTTTTAATGGAAGACAAAACAAAGGTAGTAGTTTATACTATTTTACATTTCGTATTACAATTGATTTATCCTTTTGACGTTATTATATATACGGAAGACAAAAACTGAGATTCTACGAATATTATTTTTATAAGTAAGAATTATTATTTTTGTAAGGGCTTGAGCCTGTTTACATAATAAATAAACAAATAAATGAATAATGCTCTTGGAGTACATCGCATTGTGAATTAATTATAGATCTACATTCAAAGTTCATTTCAAAATTGTTTGTAAAACACTGAGATGCATGCAAATAATATCACATACGTGATAATTCTGAAAATGATCACAACTATACGCGATGGAAGAAAGAAAAAGTTGTTTACAAAACATGTGTAATAGTAGTATAATAATTAGCAAAACGTAAAGTAGCGTAATCACTATGTGAAATTTTAGAGTGGCTCTAAAGTAACATTGTCAATGCAGTATCATATACGTAAGGCGATTAATTTGAATCTTCCTTCCTGCACATCAAATATTGATACATGGACCTCTTCATCGTCTGCAAAGTATAGTTTGCAAGGACTGTGTGTCTGTGTGTGTAATGTGTATGTATAATATATATATTTATAGACGGCGTAATTTCGACAATCAGAAAATGTTTCATTGACAATATTCATATATCAGAGGCGCGGTGTTGCTTATTATTTTAGAGCCACCTTAACAACATTTTTTTCTCTCTCACTCTCTCTCCCTAATGTTTCTCACTTTGTCTTTCACTTTATTTTTCACTTTGTCTCAATCTCTCGCTCGCACTGACTTCACTCTCGGTTTTTTTTTTCCTCAAACTTCTTCTCACGTAGCTAGACTACATTTGGTACGATGCTGTATAGAGCGTAAACAAACAATATCGGTGAAGTTATATCACAGCTGGCTTCCAGAAATATTGAGAATTAAAAATAAAGTTTACGGAGATTCTAGAGGCCTTCGGCAAGTTTCTCATTTTTTTTTTGTTTCTTATGTTATATAGTCACCTCAGTTCGATCTGCAGCGTAGATTCTCTACTACCCCTCTCCATCTTTACATTCTTCGCATTAATCGACTCATCTCTATTTGGCTCACGTGTATATGTGTAAATATTCATGTACGCACAGCGGATTTGTAGTTTTATTTATTTTTTTTTTTTTTTTTTTTTTTTGTTTTTGGCGAGTGAGGCTATGAAACGTAGAAAAAATTACATAAATCGCATCTACCTAAATCTATGCGGTTCACTATATAAATACGTTTTATTTATTTAATTTTTTTGTTTGTTTAAATCCAGTCATATGATGCTCCATAAGTTTGATTCTAGCCGAAGATTTTTACCACTGCTTATATCACTCGGTGTTCTATAATAAATTCTCTTTATCGCTCGATGTACACTTGAAAATTCGAGATTCGCTCTTCTCCCTACCCGTAACTATAGGATTTAAAAGTGCACGCCAGATATGAGAGCTTTATCGAGGAACTTCGGCGCCTCAGCAATTATGGAAAAAGCTCTTCGCTTTAAGTCGGACGATCGAACTGAAGTAACTGGGCTCTCTTTTGCGCGTTTTTTTTTTTAAATCTTTTTCTTTTTATTCCTTTTAATGATGTAGATTGTTATAAGAATCGTTAAACGCTACCCGCTTTATATATTAATATCATTAATGTTTAATCGTTAGACAGCGTACACCTCAGTCGCTGCACCGATGAGTCAAGTCGAATCGAAGAAAAATACGTTTATACCAGCTTTCGTTGCTAAATATCTCTCTGAACACATTGGGCGAACGTTCGGCCCTCCCTTCGCATCGGGGGAGGAACGAACGTTCCGCCCGACTAAATCCCCGTTGTCTCTTACGATCATTGACGTAATCGGCCCAGCAATCGTATTTTTTTTTTATATTTTTTTATTATTATACTTCTAATATATATCAAAACGAGCGCATCGTCGTGTTCGCACGAGGTTTCCTGATGTTTTTTTTTATTTTCTCATTTACTTCGCACTTTTTGTTTATTTTTTCCTTATTTTTCATCCTCTACACACCGTATATATTTGCAGAGAAATAATAATCACAGATTTGCTTCGTCGCACGAGTCTCAGCGACTCTGCGCCGACGTACACATACACCTTAGGAAATTCGTCTAGGACACTTGGATTTAGATATTTTTCGTTTATCTTTTAAGTCAGACGTTTTATCGAGGAGAAGTTTCGCTCCCATATATTTTCGTCGCTTTCTTTCTCGTTCTCTCTCTCTCTCTCTCTCTCTCTCTCTCTCTCTCTCTCTCTCTACGTACGCGTTCCGTAAATAATTTCATGTTTATCATTGTAAAATAAAGGAAGAGTCATTAGTTGATAAGGATTTGTCACGTTATCACTATGTCATCAATCAAACTGTTGTATTTTATACTTTCTTCATTCTGTGTTGGGAACTTATGAAACTCATTGTTGCGTATTAAACACATACTATTTATACTCATAATTGTAAATGTAAAAATTCAAATTTGTTTGCATACACATTAAAATAGAAATGCTAGAAAATGACAACTGCGGATAACTTTAAGGGAGCTTAAATGTAAATTTTAATTTCGCGTTCTCTTGCAGAAAATGGAAAAACATGCTTTTTCCTTACAAAATTAATAATAAAAATCAGATAATAGACGATCATAGATTATACTTATGCTAGAATCTACCGTTTTACCAAATTTCAAATTTATATATAACTACACAACCTGGACAAACAACGATTGAACAACATTAAAAATGTCCAGACGTTACTACCTATATAAATCGCTAAATCGAAACTTTGAATCGACTCTCAAGCTCCCGCGAAAAACATGAAACTGAAGTTCGTCAAATAAACAGTTCGACACCGAGTTATAAAAATATGATCTACGACAACGTCATTGATTGAGATCATCAGCACTTTCGGTATAAAGTTTTTAACAAAGAGCCTAAGTCTAGGGCCCCATCGCGCTCTCGTGTACCCTTTTTTATGCAGGTGGGACTAATAACCGATCAAAAAATGATCCTTCAAAAGACTATGATATGAGGGAAGACGCGCAGGAAGGTCAAGTACTCTCTGCGCGCATAGTATCGGAAACCTCGCGCGAACGTCTCGCATACGACACTCTATTTTTTTTGTTTTTAATTTTGGACATATTCTTAAAATATTTTTTCATCTCTTTTGTTCTATTTTTTTTTGTTCATCTTTCATCGTTTTCTGTTGCACTGTCGACGATACACGAAATTAATTAATTCACTGCTCGAAATAGACTTTTCGCATATGTATTACATGATTATGTATATATAAGGAAGAAGATTTGCGCACTTTGGAAATTGCTCGTCCGATGTCTGTTTCAGCAACGTTTTACGGGCAGACGAGCGTCAAATTTTTTGCACGGAAAAGCCAAGCGAAGTGGAGAGTTTAATAAATCGATTGAAAATATCGTTATCGTATATACTTTTGTATAAGGCTTCTTGTAATTGAGAAAATATTAAGCGTATCGACGGCTCCAGTTAACGTCGTGGAATCGAAAAATACGTAAAGGGGTAAAAGGTTTTTGAAACAGACCACATCAGCTAGCTGTGTAAATGCACTTTGCTCGACGTGGTACAATGCTTGCTGGATTTTATATTACGATTTCTCGCTAACGACAATTTTATTTTACCTTAAACGACGAGATCAAAGGTGAACACAACGAATGTCACAAGCCTCCAATCTTTTTGTATTTTTCGCTTAAAGATTTCCTGGTAGAATTAATTTTTCTTAAAACGTATAATTGCATACAGTTACATTAAATTAAATTCTTTTTTATTATAACAGTAATTCTTATAGTTTTAATAATTATTATTTTATGGATAAATTATTGATAAAATTATCTTGGACTATTTATAATTATTAAAATTATTTAAAAATTTTGATTTAAAATTGAATTGCGAATAATTATTATTTAATAAGATCGAGCGACCGTTTGCATTTTATTTGAATGTCATATGCTATAGATTTTAGTAAAAAACAATATGATTTTACAAAATATGCTTGCCCTTTTGTGTAAGCAACTATCGATTATTTTACAAAGTTTCAAGTTTATATTTTAATACTCGAATGAATGAAAACACTGAATAATGAATTAAAATCGTATCATTCATTTATATTCTTTTTCTAGATAGTTTATTGCATAATGAAGGTTAAGCATATCTCGTGGTTTAATTTCAATTTGATTTCTCTTATTATAATTATAAACTGAAAATCAATTGTTTCTGTAATATTATGGCCCGAAATTAAAATTTTTAATCGTCATTGGGTTCCTCCACAACAAACAGCAAATCAGGAATATTTCTTTAGGTGCGCAACTGAATGAAGCGTAAGGCAATGTGCGCACTTCAAATTTCTACGAATCTCCAGCAATCTTCATTGTACCGCGCGAGGGAGCATTTTCCGGAGAAACGAGAAAGCGAAGAAAAGCTATAATCTCCGGAGCGCAGTAGCTCTCTGAGCTTATAGCGCGCAAAGATCATGACAAATTTCTACGAGTTTGCCGGTGTGTACCAAGAATGTATAAGTATTTATATATGAACAAGCGGAGGTTAAGCGTCTCTATTAGCGACGATTGGCGTCGAATTTAATTCTTTTCGAGAACAGCATATTGTACGCGCGCATCAGGCAGACTTTTCTTATTCAGCGCATTTCCTCGAGTGTCAACCGAACGCAAGCGTATAGAGTTTGAGGCTCGAATGCGCCGCGAATAACCGATAATTTCGCGCCCGAAACGTATACACACTCGACATTGCGTCTCGTCCCCATATTTATACATATATACGCGTGTAACACGATTAATCTCTTAGAGTCTAAAAGTTTCGCAAAGCGTTGGAATTAATGTTCTCGCGCCTGAGCCTTCATATTCAAAAATAACGCGCGAAGAGTCAAGTTATTATACATATTGTTCGTGAACGGTACGTGTGTATATAACGTATATATATACCTATAATCCAAGCTCGGTCGTTAAAAATATCGTTGATATCCTCGCGGTTTCTACGTGTCACGCAGCAGTAGTAGGTACAGACTAAGGTTTCCCTTTTTAAAAAGAACCGCGCAAATCGATGGGTCATTCGCGCGAGCGCGCGCTATTCAAACCTCAAACTCGAGAACGACACCCTATTGATTTTTTTTATGTTACGCATAGATCTTGCGCTCGATTTCGGACCGCGATGTTATAAGATCTCGTATGATAACTCTTACGACATTTCGTATGAAACGTAATTACATAATACAGTTAATGTAATATTAAAGATTAAATCAGTGTTTCAAGAATGAACTTTTGAAAATCATAAATTAATGACATGAGCTCTCAGATGGCATCTCATACGTACATGTAAAAGCGCATGTGGGGTCTCATGTAAATCATAGAGATCTAACATAAAAGATCGCTTGAAATCTTATGTGAACATTCAAATATGCAACTGTTTTCTTCAAATCGAGTACCTGCAATAATTCACGAGATTCCATCGAGAAATCGAGTATCAGACGAGACCTCACGCGTGAGTTCTCAATGTCGAAGATTTTGAAAAAGATTCTTCCGAGACCTCAGTCGAAAATCGAACGTAAGCTCGGACCCCCCGAGACTTCAGACGAGTTATCACGCGACAGCGGGGGGAAAAAAAAGAGAAAAAAAAATCGTCAATAGGGCTTGATCGGCGGAGTGCGCGGGAAGCGCGCGCAGGTATCCTAGTTGCCGTCGGCGGCCAGGCCGGCCTCGTCGCTGTTGTACTTGATGCCCTCCTCGGGCCGCTCGTCGATGGGCTCGAGCACCTCCTCGACCCGCGTGTAGACGTCCTCGCTGTCCTCGTCGTCGTCGTCCTCGTCGTCCGGCCGGCCGATGTCCTGCTTGGCTTCGGCGCTGGCCTGCAGGGCCTCGAGCACGTTCTGCTGGATGTTGAGCTGGCGCACCGCGTTCACGAGGTTATCCCTGAGTATCGCGTTCGCCTCCTCCTCCGCCGCCTCCTCCTCGTCCTCGGGCTCTCGCCAACTGTCCGGGACGAAGGTCATCCGGACGATCGTGTAGAGCTTGCGGAAGCCGAGCTTCTTGTACAGCGACTGGCTCGCCTCGTTCTCCGGCCTTATCACCACGAACGGCTTGTAGCCGTTCTCCGCGACCTTCTTCGTCAGGAACCTGCGGGATGCGGAGAGCAACAAAAATTTATATAATTATTTGGGCAAAAATATTGACGGTTTTGTGTGTGCAGTATGGGCAACCTTCGTGCACGCTATACATACAAGTCAGAAACAGTTTTCGTGACTCAATGACTAATCAAGTCGTCAAGACGAAAAAAAATTTCTATTTTTCACGCTTGAACCCGTAAATAGTATTCCACAAGATATTGCGTTTATTCCTTTTACTGCGAATCTATCATGAATAGTCCTTTCATTCGGTAAGGTGGGACAATATTCAAAATTATTATCAATAATCAGAACAGAAGTGTGTCACCTCGCCAACTTGGTGCCGTAGCCTTTCCTCCGGAATTCCGGCTTGGTCTGCATCGAGAACATGGCGCCGTAGTACGACTGAACCATCCAAGCGGCTAAGCTGCCGTTCGCGAAGACTCCGGCGGCCGAGAGGTTCTCGATAAGGCGGAGGAAGAGCTCGTGGCACTCCATGTCATTGGCTGGGTACAATTCGTGAATGCCCTCTGCGTGCTCGGCCCTCAGTGGCAATACCTGCTCGCCGCACCATCAATCGTCGAATAAATTATCCTTGCGATAAATGACAGTTTTAAAGCGCGTACGTTATGGCCGATTCTGCTGAAAGTCCCGTCTACCGTCTCTAAATATTTCGGAGTGATTTTCCCCACACTTTCTCGGAGTGATTCGTAAATGACTCAAATTTGAGTGATCTACCGCTTATTTCGGGTGATTTACTGTCACACCTTATGATCGAGTGATTTAATCACTCGAAACTTCAGTGTGACAGGCTTTGTTCAAATTACTCCGAAAAAGAGTGAAACTACGATGCGTTGCTCTCTGTAAAGTGCGGGACCTCGCTGCATGTGCCTGAATCTGGGCTTTGTTTAAATAATTATTGTGCCGCACGGGAAATTATCAAGAATATAATGCCTCTAATTAATATTACTGCCCGATGCAAGTAAAGTGTTCAGGTTTTTGTGTGATTTTGTGCTATAAAATGTGATAGAAAAGTTTTGAGGTTAGAGGTTAGCTTATCAATGACAATATTTATATAACTGGTTTGTTCATGATTTGTGATGGAAATGTTTATTAGTGTCGAATACCCAAAATGTAGTATTTTTAATTATAGTGTTTGAATTTTGAATACAATTTATGTTTTATTGCATTTGCAATTCCACGGGGGGATCCTGAATACCCTATTCGAGAGTGAAATTCGTCACTCAATTAGAGTGAATAAATCACTCTTTTCATAAGTAACTTATCACTCTATTCCGATAGGCTCAGTTTTGTCTGGATAGGAAGAGTGAAAAATCACTCGATTCGAGTGGAAAATCACTCCGAAATATTTAGGATGGTTTGAATTCAAAGCCTGAAGATTGACAATAAGGGATGCGGATGAATCTAAGAATTATAATTGGCCTTCCCGTTTTGGAGCAGCTTAGCGATAGGGTGAAAAGAACTAAAAATCAAAGCAATAATCGGGCGATCGAGCTACGGCAGAACGAGCCATAAATATGACTAGAGAGAGAGAGAGAGAGACCTGAACGTCGACGTCGGCCGTGCCCTCGTCGTCGCTCTGCTCGGTTTTCTCCGGCTCGTCGCAGGCCCAGACGTCGCCGAGAACCCGCTCGACGCTGCCCTGGCCCTCGTAGAGCCGCAGCAACTCGTCCGCGATCTCCGAGTGGACGAAGTTGATGTAGAGCGGCTTGCCCCAGTTGATCAGCACGTCCTCCTCGCGCAGTAGCCGCAGGCACTCCAGACGCTCGTTCGGACAGAACGCGCCCACGCTCTCGTACAGCAGCCCATGGCACTGTTGACAGACCGTTCGTTTCATCGATTAGTCACTTCGCAATCAAAATTGTCAGAATGGCCTATTTTATTCTTTGACTTCGTCGGGCGGCCAAGTGCTGTTCTGATAAAAAGTACGGCTGATTCTATTGTGATTTGTTTGCCATCGTTACTTCGAATTAACGAAACGAAATTTCACATAAAATTTAAATTTCATCGCGAAGATTTAACCTTACATTCAATTTGCAAATTAATTTTGTAAGGATGACAATAATTATTTGTAACAAATCGTGCAGTCCGTTAGTTGCTGAAGTGGATCTAATACTATGATTCTTAGATCTATTTTGAACACATGTCTTAATAAATTCCGACGAATGAACAAACTCCCGACGTCGCAGTAGAATCGCCGTTGAGTCTCTTGAGGGAGTAAAGATTAAATCTCCAGCGTACTTTCATCGTCGCTGGAGTACCATAAAGCTCTGGTATATTACTACGATCTTAAACCTGTCATCAACGTCGTATATATGTCTAAAAACCGTAAAACTGACTCTCCTCCAACAGATCCCCAACTAAATCTAGCGAAAGAAAATTTTAAAAAGCCGATTCGACTGTCCTTAAATCTAAAAGACATTTCAATGAAAAACTTGCATCCTATCCATTTCTTTAAGTCAACAACACCATGGCGGTCAAGAAGAAAGGGATCGTAGTATAAAAGCGAGACCTACAGCATATTGCGACGAAATCCTATAATGCGAAGAAGATGGTATAACAGCCAACCAGTCAATAGTAATACCCTCAAGTCTGGATTTTCCAGGGCAACCTACTACCACTTGGGCACAAGTTGCAATGGCACAGAAATAAAGATACGGAGAGAAATGGAAACACCAAGAGGCGAGTACCGTGCATTGTCAACTGAAACTTCTGACAATAGTAAATTCTTTTCCTTATCTTTCTCCTGAAGAATAGAACAATTTAAGTAATGTATTGGTTATTGATCAGAAGATAGCAAGCATCATTAGATAAATTTTATCAAAATGAATATTAAATATTATGGTATAATAATATTTGTAACGATGAAAATGTTTCGATCTAATATTTCATAAATTTTAATGTTTTCAGCGATCTTGAGTCAAAAAATACCGTTTTTAGAAAATGGTAACCTGATCCGATTGTAAAATAAAGAAAATCAAATGGTGCAAAGTACATTTTTTTAAGAACAATTCAGGCCATTCGTAATAAAACCTATATTACACACATTCCTTTTGGCTCTCCAAAAATACCGTAAGAAACTACCAGATAATTACATAGACTTTACGTAAGTACCATTGTAGTGACTTTTTACCTCAGCTGATTGTAGACCTGTGAATCATGTTGAAGCCTTCGAAATGTAATTGTTTTTAATATCGTATTAAACTGTTTATTGTACTTTTTATTAAATCAGTTATTGGCAACAACAAGTATCAATTGTATAGTAATATTTCTGAGCATGTAACATAATAATCTGCAGTTGATATAACATCAAATCGAATTCTACGATTCAATTATTGCTAAGGGTACGGCTAATTAAATTTTTAATGTATATATTTTGTTAGACATTATATATATGTTCTATTTCAAATTTTTTTTTTTTTTGAATAGAGAAGAATTTTCTGAAAAAAATTAATTTTGAATTAAAAATAATTTTTTATATCTTTATATCTATACTTTTACGCTTCATTATTAATAAAACTAATAATAATAATAATAACAACAATAATAATAATAATAGTAGTAGTACAAGCAGTAGTAATAATAATTTATTCAAGAGTTATTGATTGTATTTTATACACTCTCTTCGTTAATTATTTACGGTAATCGTTCACGTAATAGCTTCAATTGATTAAATTTTCAATATCTCCTGACCATCTCAGTAATTTTTTATCAAACTATTATCTTATTTCTTGAGGCGGTCGAAGAGAATGAACCCTTTGAGGGTGGTATAATAGTATTTTCAGTTGATTTTACACAGGCGCGAAAAAAAGCAAAGATAAAACAATAAGAAATGGAGGAAATCAGTGTTGAAAGAATAAATTCTGTTTTTGATAATCCTTATTTTTACATAAATAAAAAATTTCTAATAGCTGCCGGATTATGGCCATATCAAGATAGAAGAATTAATTTGTTAAAAAAATTATTATTAAGTGTTATCCTTGGCATTCCATTTGTTTTTGTTGTAAGTTTGAATTGTTTCACAATTATTAAAATAAAACTTTTATATAATGCATTTATATTCTTACATAATGAATTTTTCGACTCATATACGAAATTTGTACATGCGTTAACAAAAATTTTTCTTTATACTTTGCCTTATAAAAGACTGTACAAAAAGGTGATGGTCAGGTGATAATTTCAGCACAAATAGCAGTTAAGATGCTGTGACTTTTCTTTCTCAGAGTATAGCCCATTTGAGCACAAATGCATACCGCACCAACTACGACTGTATTATTGTTAATAAAGAGGTTTGAATATAGAGCTTTTCAAACATCCACTTAAAATCACACTTAAGTCACGCTTATCCGTGACCTAAGTAGTCGATTATTTCACTGTGAATATCATACTCGCTTCGCTCGTGCACTAACTTTACGATGGCCCAAAACTGCTTATATCACGAATAATCGTGACTGCGGATTTAGGTAGGCTGTGCTATAAAATTCTATATGATACTCGTGACCTAACCTCGCTTCGCTCATCGCTTGTATCGTCATGTAACACTATTTAAAAATATACATTTATTTATGACTAGAGCAGGGAAAAGAAAACGGCTATTTTTTTGCAACTCGAGCAGTGGGAAAACAGTCGTAATAGTAATAAACATAGCTAAGTTCTGTAAGCATAATTGAAGTTTATTTTAGGTACTTATATAAAACTCTAATTTTATGCGTTATTAATTATTATTGTTAACTAATTAGTAAATAGATGCTTTCATTTAGCACCTTAATACAAGACTTAAAACGTTTAAAAGACATTAATCTAATCTAAAATATTAATATTAGTGTGGCGGAGCTTATAAAAATTGCGGTGCCAGTTTAGAACTTTGTGGCGAAAATGTGATAGGAATAATTTACTGTATTGTTGTCTTATTAAAACTTTATACATCATCCATGAAAGAAGAAAAGGTATACGTGTATACTGTATACTTTATATGATCATAGTCAGTATTGAAATTTACAAAATATATTCTTTTTATTTTAGTTCAAAATAATATATAGTCGATTAGCAAATAACTGGTTGAAATTTAACGATTACCATGAACACAATATCTTAAGATCATTTGCGATACAGGCGAAACAGAAGACTGTAGGTTACATAAGTGAGAGATAAATATTTTTAATACTTAATATAATATCACGTTTTAAGTAGAAAAATTTATATTATACATGCTATTATTTTTATTTTCATTTTTAGTATATCACATTTCCGCTGCAATAGGTTTTTCTCATATACCTATGGTCTCGATTGTTTTCGATATTATATTACCACTCAACGAATCTCGACCAAAAATTTTATTTCTAAATGCAGAATACTTTTTCGATCCATACGAGCATTTTTTCAAACTTTACGTATTATACATTGTGATTTCTATGAGTTCTATTATAATAGTTGGCAGTATAGATACAACTTTCACAGTTATTGTGCACCAAATCCTCGGAATTATTGGCATAATAAAGTTAGTTCTATAAATATATTATTATACAAATTGCGTAATTATATGTTAGATTTTTTGTTTATTTAGACTTTACTTTGCTTCTTCTTTATAGGTATCGCTTACATAAAGCTACTTTAACGATTGATCAACGTAATGATAATAGCTATAGATCAATTATAAACGCAGTACATCTTCACAAAGACATATTACAGTTAAGATATACTTTCAAAAATAACCTTTTTAAGCTTCAATGTCCACTCATTCTTACATGTAAATTTTTTTATTAAACGATTTTCAATCTAAGTTTCCTTGACTACTAGTAATAAATTACACGCACACATATAAAAACTACAATTTTTAAAAATAAACAGAACTTCTCAAAATCAGATAAAATATTAACGGCTGTATATTATCACTGTCAAAGATATGGAAGAAATATCTGGATTAAGAAATTTATTTAAGTACGCATTAGTGGAATTTTAGATAATAGTAAGAATATATCTATAACAACTCTAAATTACGAATCATGGATGAATTGCATTAATACTACAATATATAATGTTTTGGCAACAAATTTATTTTAATTTATTATTAATTTATTAATATTTCATATTTTTAGAGTATTTCATTTAATGTAATAATAACTTTAAGTGTATGTGTATTAATTAATTAAAAATTATTATATACGTGAAAATATAAAAATACTTAGATAATAATTCTAAATTATAATATTATAAAATACTTAGATGAACATTTTTTATTTACAGATTTTGTGCGTTAATAGAGGCTTCATACAGTATGCTTTTCCTGATCATGATGGGGTTAACAGTATTATTCCTCAGTATTGGTGCTATTGTAGTAAGTTTATTATAGTAATTTTAGTACCCAGATCGAAAAATAAAATTTAAAATTTAGTTAAAAATTCAGTTAATACTATTGTTAGATAATACTATTTTTTAAATATAAAAATAACTTTTTTATTAAAATAGATTATTAGAATTAGATTAGAATATTTAGAATCTGTTTAAACAAAATTTTTAATTTTATTCAAATGTTTAATATTTTATATATGAAAGAAATCCAGAAATCACATACTGGTTGTATTTTTTAAAAGATACCTAAAGGCAAAAGTCATATCATTTCATGTAGGGTAAAACACGTTCGTACTTAAATACAAAACGTTGATTTATTATTGTATAATTCAAAATTCAATATTTGAATTTTTGTCCTCATTCAAAATAATCAGATTTTTAATAACTTTTAATTGCTCATAAATTAATCATCATTTTTTAATGAACTTTTGTGTAAAACTGCAATAATTTAATGATATTTTTTAAATATATTTCAGGTGACAGCACGTGCAGGTACAATTATCGATTCGGTTCGAGTAGGTCTGGTATTAATTGCTATAACTATCCATTTCTTTTATTTGGTTTGGCCTGGACAAAATATAATAAATCACACATCAGAATTGTACAGAGCTATGTACGGGTTTGTTTAAATAAAATAATGTAATAATATTATAAGTAAAGTTGTAATTTCGCCTATGCTTTTTTCAGATATGCTACTGAATGGTATAATATTTCAGAAAAATCTAAACAACTAATAAACTTTATAATGCTAAGGTGTTTAAAACCTTCTGTTTTTACTGCTGGGGGAATATATGTTATGAATATGGAAAATTTCGGATCGGTAAGTAATCAACTTCGAACAAATACAATTGATTTAACCTTTTTCTAAATCATATTCTTTTAATTGCACTGACGCAGATGATGAAAAGCACAATCTCCTACATGACGGTTATTAGTTCCTTTCGGTAATATTTGCAGCAATATAGATTTTTAGAGCATTTTTTAGTCAAATCAGGAAGGATTTTGAATCGATCATGGATCTAAAAATATTCTAATTTACATCAAAATTTGGGAAAAGATATATAGTTTTATTTTTATCTCGTAGGAGTTTTTTTATTAAGTTTTCTCTTGTTGTTATTATAAGTTTTTCAAACTCAAAAGGTTTTTTCACGTTTGTTTTTATTTCTATTTTATAATGATCTTCAGTTATACACAGGGTGCATAGGTACGTTCTTTGATTAAAAAAATACTTGTGGGTAATATTTTTTTGTTGTACTTCATTTAATAAAATACTTCCAATTCAAATAGTACATTATATATAAAAGAAATAAAGTAGTTTGTTGTAAATTATCAGAATCTACATATATTGCCTTAATGGTTTATTCTAATACAAATATAATCTTAATTATTACTTTTTTTTCAAGTTGTATTTATTTCGGGCATAACTTAATTCTCATTGGTAAAACACTGGTAGTTACAATATATTGAGTCCTATAAACATATATTTTATAATTATTCTCATGCTATATTTATTTTAATTTTAATGATTAAGTTAGTATGGCTTTTTCCCGCTGTCAGATAAGTATCAGTGTGTCAATATATCAAGTATAATAAGTTCTATTATTATTCCCATTATGTTTTTTTCTGTGTTAATTTTAAGATTTCATGGTTAAATTAATACTCAACTGTCAAGGTGCCAATAGGTCACCTACTCTATCATTATTTACGGATATCAAGTACTCTATTTATAACTATTTCATTCTTTTTTAGAGCTTAGTCTATTGAACGCATATATAGTAAGAAAAAAAGGAACATATAAGATATCGGTCAAGTGGTTCAGGTTTTCCCTGCATATTTAATAGGAAAATACATTAATGATATGCAAGTACATTCAACATAACACATGTCTGACCTAATATATGGTAGTTTTACGTCAGCCCTGCACAACAAGCAGAACGATACATTTCTTATTAATTATTTGCGAAAAAGTTGCATTAAAACTAGATCAATTTATAAAACAATTATAGACTATTAATAAAATGCACTTGATGCATAAAACTCATCGAAGCTGTGATCAATGTCAATCAATAGTTTGGATTGCATATCAATTTTTTTCTACAACAGCAAAGCAAAGTTATAGGATTTTACACTGCATCTATTAATTAGAATTTCTCTTTGCGATCGATTGCGAAGAAACTTGTGCAACTAATACAAAATGATTTTCAGACGTAAGTTGAAATGAAGTATGTAGTTTAAAAATGTACCCAATTATAAAGTGAGTAGTCGTTAATCATAAAAAACATGAGTAAATGAACGTCAATGACCCAATAAATTATGTACGATGTAATGTTCCCAAAAAATCTTTCAATACAATTATTTAAAAACAAAGATATTTTTTAAATTTATTCTGAATTTTCAAGTTTTAATAAAAGTTACACCTCTGCACTGTTCGTAGCTGAAATAAGTAACCCTTATCCCCTAGGGTATCTACCTTTACATACATCATTGTTCTTCACACATTTTATCCTGTATATGAAGGATAAAGACCATCCACTTACAAAAGAAAATGTGACCTCTTTATCTAAGAAAAATGGGCAAAAATTAATCATATAACGCAGATGATTTATAAGACTATGCGCAGACTTACCGCATATAGATTTAAAGTTTTTTTCTAATTAACACAAGATTATCTCGGCTACTTCACTATTATAATCCTATAAAATAAAATGACTGATTTTGAATACATAAATAAAGAAAGTGTCGGCATACATAAATAAAGAAAGTAAATAGAAATCCCAAGGCACCTTTTTTCGATAATATGCAAAAAAACACAAACGTCTAGTCTAGAATATGGAGTCATAAATCTCAGTTGGATTTCGAGAAAAGTAAAGCTTACTGCCGAGGTTCAAACTTTCGTCTTTTGTTAAGGGAGATTTAAACTTGATCTTTTCAGTCAATCAAGCAGTTTTTACGCTTATAATTCCTTTGTTAAATAGTATAAAAGGTATCGCACTGTATACACTTTGTAAAATAAATTGTCAATTAATGCAAGCGTGTGGATCCCCGGAAGCGTCTAAGAAATTTTTTACGCATCTCAAAGATCAAATTCGCGTACAATTATATCCGAGGCTAAGACAAATTCAGACTAAAAAAAACAATGCATCTCTAAAAATAAAAGCAATCCCTTTATTCTTACGCATAAACAGCGAGCGATTAAAAGCCAAGGCAGCAACGGTGCGAAGGCATGAAGAGAAAAAAGGCGAGGGTGGAACTGCAAAGAAGAGTCAAGAGAAAGAAGAAGCCGATTGTGCATTTCGCGTGAAGAATACATGGGGCTGTAGGTATTGTGCGCACTACTTGGGGAAAAAGAGGAGAGAGAGGGAGGGAGAGAGAGGCTTGGCACGACGCCAAGGACTATGTGGGCCAACTATACTTATATCCACCTCGGGAACTTGCGGATCGACGAAAGGTATAGACCACGTGCGCTTTCTTGTATATCAATTAAACGTGGACGTCCTAGTACTGACCTGGGAATAGTATCTTGGTAATGACTCAACCATTAGTAGAGGGATGTATTTTCTTGTATTGATTTTCTTTTGGATTTTCTCGTAAGTGTGCGAATTTTTCTTCGAATGCAGCTCGTAACGGATAAATTCGCAGTGAGGCTAATTAGATGTTTCTATGACTTTCACAAGCAAATGCCATCAAATCTTTACGCTTTGGTAGTTCGTGTTCGAAAAAGTTAGAGTCAAACGAGTAAATTTGTTATTTTATCGCCGATAGAAAAATCATCTCGAAACATTACGATAAACAATGTCTGGGATTTTTAAAATTTCTTTGTTACATGTGTTAAGAAACAATAAGAGGAAAGACAGCGAAAGAAGCGCGGACTCAAACTCGCGAAAAAATTACAGCTAGTAGCGTATTTCTTTACTGATAATGCCGTAGGATTTCCAAATGTCGGCTTCGGCCTCGTGCTTTCAAAGAGGTAGGGGGGCTTGGGTTGATTTACCGAAAAATTTTATGAACCAGAACCTCGAATTCTCAAAATTGACTATTGATTGTGTGATATCGTGGACCACAGGAAGTTGTAATCTGCAGAGAGAACATGTATACACTTAAAAATATACGATGCAGTATTGTCGGAGCTCGTGAAATTCAAGCCAATAATCTGAAGAATTTATTGGGGTATTGAAGCCAGAATATATGCATATCTGCTGAGGCGAAGTGATACATTGCTGTATTTTCCAAAAATCGTAAATGCTGTTATGCTCCAGTAAAATTATATTTGTGCTCTTTGCATAAATGACTATTTTTTTTTTTATAATGCTGTTTCAAAATGTTTGTTAAATCCTTTTTCTGTTTTTGCAGTGATAAATATCTCTAGTAGAGAAAACGACAGAGATTTTCATAATAAAGCCTTCTAATTTAATTTTTGAGACTTATATACTTCATTTTTTAGTTCGATCACTTTTGAGATCGTGTGATTAGTTTGAAGCATTTGTTCTACTATGCTATCACATTGTAATTTTTACTAGTTGTTTTGATTTCCAAGCATAACAACAAAATGTCAAGAAAAAAGTAAATAAAAATAAAATTATTACTGTTGAGCAGGGTTACAAATAAATTGTAAGAGTGGAGCCTACCGAATAATTTATTCAGAATAATTCACTTCTCTGAACCACAGCGCAGGCATCGAGCCGATATGACGACTCGAATAGAACTAAAAACGATTAAAAGTCGCTCTTTGTTGCTCAAAACGCTGGTCCATACATACTTTTTCCAACCTACAAATTTTTTTATCAATAACTTACACTTATCAAACTCATGTGCAGTCTGTAAGCATATATATGCAATGATTCTTATAAAAAAAATTAAGTTAAAAATATTACGTCTTACTGTGTGTATGTGAGGACAGCTGTCTCCACGTGTGTGTAAACAATATAAAGTTGCGTAATAATAACACTATAAAGTTGTGCTAAGTAATAAGTCTTTAACGTAAGTTGTATTTTTTAAATTATTTATTTAATGCATACTTGCCGTTCCGGCGTCTTGTAATAAAAAACAACGTACATTTTAATCATGTACATTTTTTATAATAGAGAATTCATTATTAACATTTTGTTCTGAATCTATAATCAATGAGAATGCAAGTTTTGTAACTTATAACAAAAGGTCATATAGGGACATACTTAAGTTCACTCTGTCAAAGGGTTTTCAATTATAATCACGGCTATTACTAGCTAGTAACTGCGCACTGTGGTGACATTGTTAATTTTATTATCAAGGGGCACAATAGCACTCGATGTAAATTTTAAAACATTACTTTTCGATATAACGTTTGAAATAGTTTGAAACCATCAAGGGTATTAAATATAGCAATATTAATTATTACTGCGAAATCATGGCTGAGGCTTCAAAAAATTCAAGCATAACTTTGCAAGAATCAGAATGTGCAAGTTTTACAAGTATCAAAATTATAAGCGCTGAAATTATCAATTTCGATCTGGCGTCCGGAAGCGATACAACTTGCCTTGAAGACTTATTACTTAGCAAAATTTGTAACCTACTTGTAAATAAATTGTACTTTATTCAACAATTGTGTTTACACACAAGGGGAGACAGCTGTCCTCACATACATATATTTATGCAAAAATATGAAAATACTCTGAACAGTTACGTGATAATATGTATAAATATGCCGCTTTCATCTCTATGTAGTTCAGTAGAGCATTAAACTCGGCATCAATATGATTTCTAAAGCTTCATATGTCGCACTCATCTTAATAATGTTTAAAATTATTTGTACAGACGCTCACAACGTAAGTAGAAATTTAATGTTATGTAATATGATACATATATATATTAGCTGTCAATATCTTCAAAATTGAAGTTGTAAATAACTTTGTTCACAAAAAAGGAGCTCGACAAATTTTTATTATTTCATTTAATTTAAATACACAATATATTCAGATAATATTTTGAATCTAGGAAAAACTTTTGAAACAATTTTTTTTCATAAGCAAAAAAACTCCCGCTGTTGCATTTTTTCGCATTAACCATTCAGTTTCTGAGTTATAACTATTTTCATAGATATCATTTATTACAAGTATAAAAATTCCTTAATGAAAACAAAATATTTATCTTCCAATTATCTCAAATAGTGTATTACATTATTAATTTATAATTTAAATTTTAAAATCGCATGTATCAAAAAAGTTCTATACTGCGATCAGAGCACAAAAAAAAAATCATAAAGATGTCCTTTTTCGGAACAAAAGAACAAAGACAGTACATCTACACATATTACTCTTCCACAATCATATTGGAATTGTCTTTTGCAATATGAAGCCTTACGAACTGCGTGGTAGACTAGTTTTTTGTTAAACAATTCATACACAAATTTATTAATTATTTTAATTAAATGGAACCTGAAAAAAGTTAATGTATGCCTTCGATATTAATGATTGGACATCTAATTTCAAGTAATTGCTATTTTGTCGTGCATGAGTGAAAAAATGAAAATGTATTAATAATATTTTTCGCAGTTTAAAATTGTAGATTTTCAAGCGGGCTATCATAACCCTAAATATGTATTGACCCAATCACTTTCGTCTAAGGTCATTGATGTAAATGCTACATATTCTACACTGAGTATGACTATGCAATTTCTCAAGCCTCTAACCCAAGATGTTACTGTAAGTTTACAAACAATAATTTTTCTTATGAATCTCACTTTTTTATAAGAATTATGTTCCAGGTGATTGCTAGATTTATTGCTTATTATAAAGGGTCTGATATAGGAAAGCGTATTAAGACAGTCACTATAGAAGCCTGCAATTTGAACTGTCCCAATCGTATATATTTTCCGCGAATTGTTCAAGAATTGACGAAAACGGGGAAATGCTTCGGAGCGGTATTAAATGAACAATTAAAATAAACGTATATTATATTGTGTGATATTAATAAAAATTTGTTGTTTCATTATTTAGGGAAACTATAATATCAAAGGATTTGAATCACTCAATTTTTATGAATTGTTTAGTGAAGAGGAGCTTAAAAATGTAACTAGAATGTTGACTATTTATTCCTTAACATATCATGACGAGTTCGTTGGGGAAATATACATTTTGTCGGCAGCAGTATAAATTACTTTCACAGAAACAAACACATTAAACTTAATTTTTATTATCTAATACGCACACGTATGTAAAAAACAAGTCTATAATAATGTAGTATAAATGTAAAAACACAATAAAATATTAGTTCTACCTATACAATTGAATGGACTTAAGATTTTTCATTTTTGTACGTTAGTTCTACTTAACTATTTTTCCCATGAGTGGTATAAATTTGGGTAATTAAAATTTTTTCAAACATATGACTGAAAAAATAATCAAGAGCCATAGAGATAGACGTATCGATCTACACGTTCTTTTCGCTTATATGCGTGTATTATTCGTGTCTGCTCACGACAATAGTGACTAGTTTCGTAGTCTAATTATACTACTATCGAAAATATGTCTTACAGCTTACTAAAAAATACTCCTACTCGGTGATTTTGTATTTTACGTGTTGATGCGAAGAGTACAACCGATTTGATGTAAGGAGATTGCCATGTGTGTATACGTACTTTGGTTACTAATGAAAAAAAAGATGTAAATTTTTTGCAAATTTCAAAGAGGAAATCCCCATATTAGGAGATTCAAGCCCACGGCAACACCAGACTAAAAAAACCTTTCTGAAAAAAAGATCCCCTTTGCACTTGAAGTAGAAAAAGCGAGCGATTAAAAGCTAAGGAGAAAAAGTGTTATAACACGCGAAGAGAAAAGACAAAGGTGAAATTACAGTGGTGAGCAAAGAAAAAAAAGCCGCTGATTGTGCATGTGTCATAAGAATTTAAAAAATTGAAATCATGTTTCCATGACATGATAAATTTATCAATTGTTTAAAATTTAATTTAATTTGTCTTCTATAGAAAAATCCGTATCGGCTTTTTTGTTATACTGTAAAATGTGTTTAACATTTCTGCATCACATTAAATAAAATATGACATGAAATTTCCAGAGATTTCATAGTTTGCGTTGGTAAAAAAGTAATGAATAATTTTCGTGAAAAGTAAATTTGTTATGAGAAAAAAATTCATATTATAAATTTGTCTTGGAGAGCAGCGTTTTTTCAATAATATTTTCTACAGTGAGTTATACGATCTATTTTTTTTTATTTTTATTATACAATATAACTTATAATTTAGTTTTGCATAATCAAAATCTCGCTTGTAATTCTGATTGCCCCGTGTGTTCAATAGCTCTGGTATTGTAGTTTCATCGGTGGCAATATTTTTTCCACGAATAAATAGGGTCGCGTGATTGTCAGACATGTGTAGAAGTGAAGCGTCTATGTACGAATGGGCACTATTAATTGCAAATAGGTTACGCTGATAACGCAACCCTGCAGCGCACGATTATCTGCATGTGTTTCGTTGGAGAACTGGTTCTTTATACGTACTTTTAACAAATTTTTTTTCCATGTAAAACAATTAAAAACTGAAGAGAAAGGGATAATAATGATCGATGCTCGCAAGCATAAATATGCTTTCCAGTAGCTAATCAATTCAGTAGAGTAGCAAAATCGGCATCAACATGAGTTCTCAAGCTTCATTTCCCGGAATCTTCATCATATTGATTAAAGTACTATTTGCATTTCTGCAGCTAGTGTAAGTAAATAATAATATACATAAATATGGTACTAACACGACCACCTTACAAAATTGTTATTATACATATTGTTTCATGCTATTTTAATACTTGTACAAAAAAGTGTTTATTATAATTTTTAGAAATTGCACAAAATTTATTCAAACTCATGGACGCATAGCTTGCTTTACTGCATCTTGTTTGAATAGTTTGCACGTAAATGAAATTTTTTTTTTAAATTATTAAAAAATAGCATTTCTAATAATAATTTTATTTGACGAGCTATCGAAGAATGATTTAGTTGTGAAATAGTGATCTTAGTATTTTTAACTTTTCGAGTACCCGCTTATTTTGCGAGCAATAACAATTTTTACGAAACTACCAATTTTATGCTCGATTTCTTTAAAAATGAAATTTTTTTGCAAAATCCATGAATTTATTTATTTAAAAACATAACATTTATTACAGAAACCCCGTTTTAAAAAATTCCAAGGGATAAGATTCTCTTCTCTTGCTTTCGCATGGACGAAATATACTGCAGCTATCAATCAGGTGGATTAAGCAGACGAAGGGACACGGAAAAGCGACTCTCGCGAAGAGTAAGCGATAAGTCGGATACGACGGGCTTTCTCTCAATTTCTCTCTGCGGCTCGATGCTCGGCGAGATCGCTCCGGGAATTGGCAATTTGCCTAGAGGAAGTTGCCTTTTTCCTAATTTCCAGCAAGATTCTTCAACGTTATTTCTATACAGTTCCATACCCTTTACCACTCTGTCAGAGCAAGACAATTTGCAAATTTTCCACAGCGATGACGAAGAGGAAACGAATTTATTCAACTTTTTTTAACGTGCGCTGATTTGTCTGCTTTCTATTTTTCCGACGCTATGCTGTAAAATCAATATTTGCGTGGGAGAACTAGCTCGAAAGGTTATTTGCGATTTAGCGAAAGTATTTTTTTGATTTTTTTTTTTTCATTTGGATTCAAAACTTTGTATTTTTCTTTTTTTTTTAGAAAAAGACTGAATACTGAATAAATTTAAGAAGAAGAAAAATTTCCCATGACGAGCAGTGCTTGCTAGAATGATTAAAAAGTTTAATAATAACAGCTAACTTTCATATTTGCTGGCTGAACGAGCTACTAATAATTCCAAGATATATAAATTAAATCTAAATCTTTTTAATTTTATGCGAGTTACAAAGTTACTATCTGCTTCGAAAGTATACCAGATATATTTTGAGAAAATAAGAACTATTAATTAGTGAACAAAAAAAATTATAAGTTATATCTACTGATAACCCTTCACAGTTATTCAAGACTTTGACTTCAATCGTAGCCGTATGACAAACAAACTTCGTATTCAATTTGTAACAACTAGTTTTATGTGATTTATAATAAATTTTGCAAGAGATGTCAGAGAAGTTAGTTTATTTATTGCTGAATATAAACGTTCGAATAGAGCATTAGCTAAGACTTCGAAGATACATTTTTTTTTAAATTCGCATTTGAAAAAAGCACGTTCATATCGAAAAATTCGAAAACTTAAGGTGACCTTCACTAGAATCATAAAAATAAAATATTTTCATAATATCGTGCAGGAACGTAAAAAAAATGAGATTATTAAACTTTCGTGAGTAACAGTGCAAACGGTGCAGCATAGTTCAGCGATAAGTAAAGCGACAATACTTTTAAAACTTTTCTCTCCGCACGATACGAAATCGAGTTCCTTTACACCACTATTATTCTTTTAGTGCTTTAACAGGATTATGTACGCCGCATAAGTGCATAATATCGGCGAAAATTATAGCTAAGTATCTTGAATAAAAATGTAAATACTTTACAATAAGACAGAAAAACTCACTAGTCCTCCTAATTTCATAAAGGTGTAGACAAGGTACACAATGTAGATTAGAAAAATTAATTTATATACCTATTAACAAAATTTGTCCGAATAATTACAGGGATAAAATTGAAAAGACTCTATCAATCGTTACGCGGATTCAATAAGACTACATTTTTTACAATATCAACATTTTTTTTAAATTATGTACCTAAAAAGTGTATTTCTAGACACGATTTTTAAGATACTATATCTGAATAGCTATAGTATTTCTGTACACGAATAACTGAAATCAACATCCGTCTGCGAATTCGTCACAAAACTTTAAAAGCAAAGTTATCATACGTTTGTTAGTTTAAATAAAAACTATCTATATCTTTTTTTGTTTAAGATAAATATTAATGATAATATAGTATTCAGTATACTTTATCCAAACACATCAATGTTTGATGGACATCTGATCTGATGAATGTATATATTAGTATACATATTATATAGCTCCGATGCCGAACATCGGCTTCGTCATTATCGAGCTTTCCACTTACCGAGAGTGTCATCCCCGGAAAATGCAGGCACACAGGAACTTCCGGCCAGTCATTAGCTACGTAAAAGTGAAACTCCCAGACTTTGTTGCGCATGTAGGTCAGCAGGGTCTGGTGGAACTGCAACAAAAAGCGAAATGACAGATGTAGACGAAGCGTTGGATGCGTCATTTTTCTTCTTCGTCGCGACACCTCCGCGAGATTTTTCGAGCTCGGAGATGAAGGTTACAAGCTTTATACCTATATGTATACATATAGCGAGAGGCTGGAGAGGAGAAGGAGAAGAGATTGGCCCATTTTACGTTTCGCGAGCGCTCGATGGCTCAAGAATTTTCTCTCATTCTTCAGGTGAGTAGCATATATCCTACTACGACGTATTATACGCAAGTGTGAAAAGCTCGAGTAACGAGCCGATGACGGAGCTTGATGCATATATTCAGGAGCGTCGCGATCATTATTCTATTGGGAAGAAAGTACGCGTCTTTAGATTGGAAATTTCGGGTCAAACCTTCATCGACTTTCCTATTCCGCGAATTTTCGACATTCTTACACTTCAGAGAAAGTTGCTATTGCCCCTGAGGAAAAGTACTTTTTTGATTTCTCGAAAACATACGGAATTTACGTGTTCTTGAAATGTATAAGTAATAACGTTAGATAATTGAAGAAAGAGTATACGGCATTATTTGTTAGTTTTATAAAGAATTTTTTTTATGAAAATTTGAGTAAAATGATAGCTTGCGATGGAAACTTAGCAGCCTCGTTTACCTAAAATTTATTATTATCACAAAATCCAGATTCTCAGGCAAATTTTTCAATTTTAAATCACAAAAGCCATACATTGTCAAAAAAACTGTCATTTATTTTATCATTTATGTAAGTAATACTCATCCTAACACATTATGTGAATTTTATTTAAATTTGACTCATAGTATGTCAGTAAATGCACAAACGACTATCTATAATAAAATCGAATTGACACTCGGAACAAAGTATTCATAATGCAAATTGCAGGCAAATAGAGGAGAAATAGAGTCTATTTATAATAATAGTGCTATAGTCACTTATCTGTACACGTGTGTTAAAAACACTGTTCAGATCCATCAATTTAGCGCGAGGCTATGGTGATATACGAAAATAAATGTAAATGCATATTTGTATTTGCGTATGAGTGAATGTACATATGTGGGTGTACATTCACAATAATTGTTAAGCGCATTTGTCAAGATAAAACCAACTGAAATAAACTCGAATTGACAGCGTGTTGTGTACTTAACAATATAATAATTTATATCGCATGGCCGTTTCAATAATGGTAAAATGCTCGATAATTCCACTTTTTTAATAAATTTGAATTTTTCTTGCACTTCTCGCATTATATTGGAAATAAGTAGATTCAAAATATAAATTAATCATTTCAGATTGTAATACACCCTACTTTAAAGAAAATCTAAAAGACCTAATTCCAAAAAATCATAGCGAATATGACTTTATGTCGTTGATACCGGAAGTGGAGGATTCGTTATTGCATCTCGTCTCAGTGAAAACGAAATACCCTGAAGTTGTACACAACAATATTATCCTCAATAAGTATCGCATGCGCGCAACGAAAACTCCTGACTCGAAAAGAAAGAAAAAAAAAGAAATGTCCACGTGTTTGATAACATGATTTGAATGCAGAAACGATTTGAAGGGATGTATATAGGCACGATAAGTGCAGTCACGCGCAAGTCGCGAGTGGCGCACCTCATATTAACGCGAGAGTGGACACGCAACTCCAAATATGGCATGTCGCCTGCGGCACGTTCCAAGATTACAGCATCGAAAATTCCCGAGGGTCAAGGTCGTCCCGGATATAGCTCTTGTCCGCAGATGCCGGAAGTCATCTGCGAGAGTCGTTGGACTTTGCATGATCTGCGGAAACAAGGACTTCGCGCGGATTTTCCTATTTTTGACGCATATATATATATACATATATATACACCATTGAATGAATCGATAAGTATGTACAATTCTTTTTTTTTTAATCGTAGTTTCCAGTCTTATATAGTGTAATTGAGTCGTTAATCTTGCTGTATGCGTGAACGTTTATTTCAGCGTAATGTGATAACGCGCGTGACCTCGAAATACCATACGTGAGGGGAAATCGTAAAGTTTATAATGATCGGGTCGTGAAAAACCGTGATGTCATTCGTGCATCATTTACAGGCGCATAAGTACGAAATAAGATATTTCCCTGCGGCTTTTTAAACGAAGGGGTTGTAGATAGCTTTTCATTAGCATATGACAAAATTATATTTGAAAAAAAAAGAATATATTCATAAGATTTTACATCCAGATGAATATAATTATAAAGAAATGAGCATTGGACGGTTTGACATTGTGATAAAGTATTGGTAGCCACTGGGTGTAATAACGACTGCCAGGATTTAAATTTTTTTAAATTTTTTTAAGCGAAATTCACATAACCTAATCGTGAAATGTGCATTTACCGCTCGAATTTGGTGCAGTATAATGCATCTCTTCGAGCCACATAGATATCTTTATTTAATGCCGACGTTTCGAGGGCTTAATTAAATATAAAAGTTCGATTAGTATAAACTCATGCCGGCAACTAGTATTTGACCGGAAAAACCAGGTGGACAACGACCAACTAAAGAACACTACCGGTGCCGCAAGGTATCTATGTGGCTCGAAGAGACGCATTATAATTTTTCTCCTTCAACTTCACATAACCTACTTTGAAGCGTAGCTTAGAGATTGATGTTACTGTAGAAGGACAAGTAGAATATATAGTGGCTGAAAAAGAGGCGAGTATAATAGGATTCAAAGGTGTTTCTTGACAGATAAAAGAGCGGAATGTTCTATTCTCTATTGTGCAACCCAAAGTACTTACGCCCATCAAAATTTTTGTGAATAGAAAGCGTGATACATCGTCTTCAAAGGGATAAGAATTTTTTTTACACGAGACTTTAAACTCAAATATATTACTCAAATACTACTTCGCGTGATATTTATGTAAAATTGAAAACTTTGCAAAATGATTGATGTGTATACAATAAAGGGCGAGCATGTCTTTATTTTTCGTATTTATTTTTATTATTCGTTATCAGCAAACTAATTTCGGTTTCTACTATTATGACGCCAAATCAAAATTTTTAATTGATTTTCACGCCTCTTAAACTTGATACAGGAAGATTAAATCGCAGTTCGTTTTTCTTTTTCTTTATTTATTTATTTATTTATTTATTTTTTTTTTTAAGGAAATGCTGAAATGAATCGAATTCACAAAGCACAGTATACGAGAGTCTCTACTAGTCCAATCACCAGAGAAGATGGCCCGAGGGTATATTTTTAATTTTGTTACGGATAAATGAGAGGTCGAGTAGGAAAGAAGAAGGTGTAGAGGACCCGAGTATGGAACTCGAACTTTTGGAACCGAGAGATAGCAATTCGTGTTCTACAAGCGCGAAGGTAATGGCTGCAAGCAAAATAAATTAGAAAGATAACGATTAACAGAATTCATGTGGTAACGTTTCAACTATTACGAAAAAAAAAAGAAAAAAATCTAAGCAATTCGCGAAGTGGTTAAAATTTGAGGTTTAAATATCAAATCAAATTTTTTACGTATATTATTATCTTCGCAATGCTCTGCGTCATCATATAATCATTCGCATAAGAGTATCCAACATTGCCCTCAATATGTTACAAACAATATTCATGGGAAAAAGAATGCGTTTTTTATTTAAAAACCTGAAGAACTAAATTTTGTCCTTCGCTATCAAGGGCGATAATAATCTGTCAATTAGAAATTTTAAGAGTATTTTTTTAAGTCCGGGATTCGATTGATTAGGGTTAATTATTAAAAGTGTGGTATCAATGCTCGCTTGCAGGTACTGACGTAGAAAAATGACTGGTTTTTAATTCTAAATTAATTTGACGAAAGTATGCATATTACATGTACACTGATGTTTTTCCGTATTTTGAAAAGTAATTTATCTACAAGGTGCCGCAGAAATATTAATATTTTTACTAATATTGGTCTTTATTGATAATGATTGTTTTTACATGCATATTATTATTTTAATCATACTTTTTCTGAAAGAAAGTAGAATACGAGGTCGTTTTTGCTTCAGGGTGTTTTTTCTTTCCATTTCAAGTAATCAGTATTCAAATTTTTTTAAGTGTCGCGAATGATATAAACTTTATTGAAATTGGTGACCATGAAAGTTCGCAAGTATATTATGTGTATAAAAATAACTATACATAATTATTTTATATTCTTTTATTAGCATACTACTTTTGCTCGAAACAGGAGGTACACGATGCATTTTATAGTTTAAAAAACAAGTAGGAGACCAAATTTGCCATTTGCAGCACGACAGTCGCGTTAAGAAAAAAATTAAGAAAATCGATTTCTCGGTCAAAAACTAATACTTAAAGCTCCCCCTCAAAGAAACTTTGCCCTTGGAAGAAGCTCTCGTTCAAGGTTCCAATCGAGTCGACAGGCGCTTGTATTACTCAAAATTCTCGTATTCTCTCGCATGTCACAATAAATTACAAAACACAAAGGAATATTGCATATAGAGTTTACGAAGGAGAGACAGAAGAGATGTTGCACATATTTTTTATGAAAAGCTTCCTCTCAGTTCACCGGCATCGTAGAATTTTATATCATGAAAGCCAGAATGTTCAACCAAAAATTTCCGAAAAAAATTGCTAATTTTAATTGTGATAAGAATCTATCTATTTACATACGTTTTTCTTTTTCGTTTCACGAAAAAATATTAAATGGGTTGGATGTGTAAATCAGCCAAACGTCACGCATTAGAGTGAGGTTGTACAAGCAGTTTAAGAATAGTTTCGTAAAGGTAAGCAAAGTTTTATAAATGTGCAGTTGCGATTCAGACGATAAAAAGCTTGCATAAGGCGATCTAAAATTCAATGTGGGAGTAAATATGAAACTCTCGAAATAAAAACGATTTCCTCCTTTTTTATGGCTATAGAACGCTGTATCGTTACAAAATATACATAATTTTATACATGACAGTAAAAAGATATTAAAAGCGACAGAGGTTGTCAAAGTTTCTACAAGTTTACGCTCACAATATATGAGCAGAGTATGTTTTGGATCGTGAATTTGGTCGTTTTATTGATAAATTAAAAAAATAAAAAGTATTCAATCAAATCTACTTCTTTAACTATTTTTTACTATCTTCGATCGATAGCATTATTTTTTCCTATCGATATAAAAATTACTTTACACGTTTTATATCAACTTTGTACAAAAAATGTTGTTACTTGTAATTGGTTACGTGTAGTGGTAGTTTGATCGGATGCGTTAATTCTCATAAAAAAATATCGATGAAAGATAAAATTCCTTCTATTACGATCTGTGATTACTCGACCATTCGAAAAAGCGCTTCCCCAAAATTATAAGTAAAATAGTAAGTAGCGCTATTTTGATCACCATTTCAATATTGCTCCCAAGGTATTTCAAGATTGCCACAGAGGTTGGGTCGATCTTGAATTTTTTCTGTTTTTCCAAAACCTAAAAATAAAGCAAGCCGAACGGGACGGAAAAAAATACAGAGAAGTTCCATGAATATAAAAGCTCCGCTCAGACACTCAAATACTGTAATAGCCGATTAAATTTACAATGCAACCGTTGAAATGAAAAATGTCGAAAGAAAAAGTATGGAACGTAGCCTCGGTCTTCCCCAATACGCGTACGAGCAGCTCGCACGAGAGCTTGCGAGCTTTCAGCAGCAGCAGCAGCGCAGTAACGGCTCTCCCGCAACATCGGGCGCAAGCTTATGCGGAAGAAGGCGGCTTTCGGCGGGCGAAAAGGAGCTCCTCGCTCTGTGCAGACGCGCCTGGCGCAGCCTTGACCCCGAGCCTGCGGCGCGCGCCAACGCCGCAAGTTCAGGATCGCGCGCGCGAGGCGGCGGCGACGGCGGCGGCGGCGCGTGCGTATACGTAAATCTATATAGCGCTCGCGAGCGCGCGGCGCTAAATCAAAAGTGCCGCAATGCTATAGGGCAATGCATATGCGCGTGCGGTTGTACGAGCCGTCGACTCTCTTTTCGCCGGGGGGATCGAGTGCCCCTTTTGCGGATGCGTCGCACGCGCCGGATTGAAAAGTTCATGAGGCGCGAGAGGTGCATGTATGCCATGTGTGCAAGCTCGAAAGCTTGCCAGCTACTTGCGATTTAATTTCAATGCCGCGCGAACTGCTGCTGCTGCCGCTGCTGCTACTGCTGCTCTGGGCTTTTTGCCGCAAACAAAGCGCCGATGCGACGCTATCGCGCTTTTCGAAGGGATGAAAACTTTAGGAACGTTTGAAGCTCTCGCTGCTGTTTACGTGCTGTGTAAAGTGTCTTTGTTACGCTGGGAATTTTCAGTCCTCTCTGCGCATCAATACTGCAGTTGAGAAGATCTAACTGCATAGCTTAAATTGACAAAAAAAAATTTGAATTGCATGTTTGGGTTCATTATTTGATTTGTTTAGTTCTTCTGTTAAACCATATATTGTGTAATACAAGAGTAATACGGAAAACACAAATCAATTTATTATTTTTACAATAGCATACTCGATAAGCTTTATTTGAATGAGAGCATTTTTTCGGTAGATCTAGTTTTATAACTTAATTAAATTTATCTTATATCTACAATCTTCTGAAAAACTATAATGAAATATTTTAAAAATCATAATGACATTTTTATTTCATATATTTGATTTATTGCTTTTATGCAAAGTATGTTTACAGTACCTGTAAAAATGGAACAACTGAATTTTGGTTTTCGAAAACTAGTTGTTCGTGATATAAATTGTTACGTACGCTAGCTCACGAACATAGAGCAATACTTTCTCACCGCATTGTTCGTCCCTCAATCCTCCCCCATAACAATATTACGTGTTATAAAAACTGTTTTCTGTTTTTTAAATCTTTTTTTGAGTTTACAAAGTTATTTTATAACATATCTTTCTTCTAAAAGATAGTTAATTTTATGGTTCAACTTATTTTCGTAAGAAATGATATCAGAAATAAACATATTTAAACTTATTTAAACCTTTTCTCTTGGAGTACATTTCTCATTATCTAGGCCATAGGAAAATGCATAGAATTATACATTTACAAACTAAATTTTCAGAAATAGAGAACATCGAAAATATCCATAAAAATCGATTAAGTAAAATCAAGGAATGAGAATAAAATTTGTAGATTTCTAAAAATTTCATGAAAGAGCGAAATTTTTGAAATTTTCACAAATGAATTTCCAAAACTGGTTTTACATGGTATGGCTATAATGGCTTAATTAAATTTTACTGCTACGGCACGTTGTTTCTATTATCGAGCTAGCCATGTGAAAGAATCTAGGTGAAACGCAGTCCGGACTTAAATGTGTGCAAGCTAGCCGTGAGCAATAAAGAGCAGTTTATTATGTATTTGCGAAAAAGTAAGACAAAAAAAGAACTATTTTGTTATTTCTATTTCGGGCTCTACGCAATGTTATGTTAACGAGATTTACACGCTTTTTATTCCAAATGAATTCTTTCGCTAGTCGAAATACCCGTCCAATTGTAAAAAGCTAGTAAAAATAGTCAGCGATCAAGGAATAGGAAAACTTTTGCCGTAAAACTTTACTCCACTGCGCTTTTCAAATATTATTCTCTCTCTCTCTCTCTCTTTCTCTCTCTGTATATCTCTCTGTATATCTCGGGTTCCTCTTCGCTTAGTACGACTGCTCAAATTCGTAAGGAAAACTATCAATATATAACTCTGATTTTGCGGCAAGGACTAGCATAGTTTTGATAATTTTTTGTGGGTAAATTCTTTATGCAGGGATTTAGGATATTGAAGATAAACTAATAAATTTTCTATAATTTCAGAAGTATCAAATATTTCTCAAAAGGCTTTAAAGAGTTTCTGAGCTTTTTCCAATTTACTCAACAAATTTTGATAATTCTTACAAAATATGTGATCTGCTGATTTTCTTGGATTGATTTAAATAGAATGTACGTATACGTACACACTTACAAAAATAATTCTAGGCTGTGATAAGACGCGTATTGGGTACATACAAAAAAAAGCTCAAGTGGAACGCAGACAATCATCAAAAATTCAACAAAAAAATACTTTTTGTTAACAGGTCAACACACTTCGTGTATATTTACGCAATCAGCTCGAAGTCTATATTTCGGATTTTAATAGATCGTTAAAGCCATGTCGTGTGCTCGTATACGCGCGGCTGAGGAATTCGAATGCTTCCTATTTAGCCGAAGTATCCATACAAGCGACTCTCGTAATTGTACATATACATACATGCAGCTTGCCAGCCAGTCAAACATTAATATGTATATATACCGCGGACGTGTGCAGTACATATATACATATAGGTACAACGTTGCGCAGGTGGCGCTGCACAGTGCACAGCTTAATGAAGCGAATTCTTCCGTGTATACGTTTTTTTTTTTCGTTTCGAATAGTGTGCAGAGCTTAATGATGCGGATTCTTCCGTGTGTGCTTTTTTTTCGTATCAAATTTTTGCGCAATCATTGAAATATCTATGTACATAGACGACGGAGCCTATAACGAATTCGACCTTGAACTTTAGACTGTGCGATTTGCTAACGTCCTGCATTTGTTTTTTTTTTTTTTTTTTTTTTTTTGTTGAGTCGGTTTGTGTTTGTTTAGCAGGTGCAAAATACCGTATTTGCATACATGTTTTTTCTGTTTGTACGCACAAGACGTTAACATCTGCTTGATCGATGATATTTTTCATTGCGCCATTGTTTTTAGGCGTTAAATTTTAAATAATCACTTGACGGAGAGTAATAAAAACTCGGAATATGACTCTTGAATAGGCACTTTTGACTTGCTAAGTATGAGCAAATCGAATCTCCCGCAAAGTGGGTCAGAAAATAGTAAAAGCTGCAAACGCTCGCGCGAAACGACTTGCGCCCGCGTCTTTATTGTCAAGGAGACAAACTATATTGAAAACGAGATTGGCCTACATTGCCGTTTATTAACTGTTTTATGCACCGAGTGACGGTTTTTGGTTTTATTCAACATTTTTTCGATTCTGCTTTAAATAATATTTCCGGAAACATTCGCGAAACTTAATTATTCCATCGAGTATAGGGAATTATCTCTGTATAGAATCGCAGGTATATATATTGCATTCCTGGCTCGCATAATAATCACTGCATTATTTCATACGCCTTATCTAGAAGAAGAACTTTTATAGGTAGAAGTACTTTTCATCCGTGCGTCAAATTTTAGTGAGTTGAAATATAGCGCAAAGCATGTCGATACTCTTCGATAATCCTACACCTCGTCAGCCCAACTTATTGAAAGCTCAGCCCTCCATGTCGATGATTATAAAGCGAAATTATGTAATTAAAATACGAAACTAGACTATAGTTAGTGCTTTAGTCGCGCAAACCTTTTTAACCATAGTTCCTCGGGTATAAACTACAGGGAAATGCGCTTGCGAATTATACCTTTTCACACAATGGAGAGGTGCGCGCCAACAATGGCCAGTTTGCCCTCCTCGGCTTACTGCCACCTGACATGTAACATGTATGTTAAAGACGTAATAACGAGCATTTTACCCCATCTCTCTCTCTTGTAATCTTTCTGCGACTTCTCCTGATAGTTTGCGACGTATTCAGGAGACATAATCACCTTAAATTGACAAAAATAAAAAATTTGCTTTTTATATTCGTCATTATTCGTCGTAAGTTGTTTAAACAATTTTTGTAAAAATAACGATTTTTTTCTCGAAATCTTTGTTACTAAAACTATTCATTCTTCAAGTAACTACACATTGCTCAACAATTTTAAGCGTGTAAAAATTACTTAACAGTTAAATTAAATAATAAATTAATAACTATAAAGTTCTGAATCTATGCAACCATAAATATTTCCCAAGAATGCTTCACACCTGTAGGTTCGCCACTCTATCGTAGCGCAGTCGCGAAACAAAAATAAACAGGCACCCTTTCTCGTCCTTTATATACATTGCTTTTGCTCGCGCCAAAGTCAGAACGCTTCAGTTGGTTTCTATCCGCGTGACAGGACGTACTTATTTGCTATCACTATGAATATTCCGTGAACAGGTGAAAAAAGGCATTTGTCCCAGAAGGATGGCTCAGAGAGGAAGTAAAAATAGAAGGCGTTCGCGTCGGGGACCGAGCTTACTTCAAGATGACTCAAACATTATTGAAAGCGGTAAGAATTGGTAATTGCTTTCTAAAAAGAAGTTTAGGATAGAATAATTTTATGTACAGTTACATCGTTCTGGGGACACAGTCAGTACATTAGTACACATACATATGTGTTCCGAACCGTTGCGTGCGTTACATAGATCAAAACCAGCGTAGATAATATTGCTTTCATTTCCTATTTCTCAGTGCATTTATGCGCATTTGTTTTATGGCGAAATCTCGATTACAAAAAAAATTTATTTTTTATTTCGTTGTGATAAATGGAGTTACTTGAATCAGTAAAACAGTATTTTTAATATAAAGATTTTCAAAGTATAACTGTAACTGTTTTATTCTGATGACCTTAATAAATAAGCGTATTTTCGGTCGAAAAGCATGAAAAGAAGTTTTTTGTTTATTCATTGCAGATGATGCAGAATGGTACAACAATGCAAGCTCGTTTGTTTTTTGTGACACCAGTCCTATTTTAAATACGGACTCAAATAAAGGTATGTTTAGTAGAAGCTTTCAAACAAATCAATGGCGATAATAGTTTTGGAATAAACATTAAAAATTTAAATCGTTGAGAAGTAATGAATTATTTTTGATGTTTTTATTTTAAGAATCAACGACTGAATCAGAGATTGAAACTAAATCTCGAAATAAATGCAAAAAAAGAAGATTAACTAAAAAGAAAAACAATCTGAGCAGGAAAAGTAACGTATTCTCGGCAGATTTAGAAGTAACTACAGAATCCATCGCGAAAAATTCAGTTGTTGAAACGCCGGAGATTCCGAAATCTGATGTAAGATTTTTTTCGAATTTGATTTTCTCGTAGATATATGTAAGCAAAATTTTATCTGCAAATCTTCTTACACAATATCAATGTCTTTGTATTTTGAGTTTTTCATTACATTCATTACATTTATTTGCAGTTACTAGTTGATATGATTTTCTTAAATTACATTATTTGACGATACTTAAAAAAAAATGGAGAATCAGAACCGTTATAACCGTTATAACCGTTATAAATTCTTAAATACCAATAATTCTAATATCACTTTAATGATAATAAAGGTAATTTGGAAAACGTATAAATGAACGTGATTGCACATATCAACTCCAGGAACACTTTAAACTTTAGAAAAACTCAATATTCTGATGTAAGTAGAATTGCAAATAAAATTTCGCTTGTACTTACGAGAAAATTGTAATTGAACAAATTTTACAGGCTTCAAGCGACATTGCAATTTCTCCGCTTAAGCGACTTAAAAAGCGCTTATTGTTTGAAAACTCAGATTCAGAGGTCGAAGAGAACAATGTCTTCGACAAAGTTTTCAATGCCGATAATTCTAAATCGAACACATCATCTCGGGTAAGTGATAAATGAACTCAGAATAATGATTGCATTAAACAATTGAAACTAAATATTGTTGTATTAAATAATAAGATTGAGTTAACGAAAAATTCGTGTTCATCAAATAATATAAATCGTATCTACACTACAGTTATATGTGCAAATTAAATTTTTATGAAGTATTTTTATAATATTTTCAAGATGTATATCCTTCTATGCGTTTTGATTAATATGTATTAATGGTTAAATTATTAATAATGATAAATAATTTGAAAAATTCGAAGTTTGGCATAGAGGACGACAGCAATAAAAATTCGTCAATAAAACCAACTTCGCAGAAATTTAAGATTTCGAATGTACGTATTGAAATGAACGAGGATGTTCTGAGTCAACACAGCTCGGTTGAAACTTCCAGCGATGGAACACCAGAACGAAGGGTATGTATAAATTTGAACTTATATTTTTTGTTCCTATTTTAATAGATGTACTTGTAATTTAAATTGATCAAAATGTAGTTTCTTATTTCTTTTATCTTCGAATCACAATCCCTCGTCGTCGCCAAGATAGAATGTATTGCTCAATCGAAGCATTCCTCAGGTGTGCGATGTTTCGAAAATATCTCACTTATATACGGATAGTTTTAAAGAAAAGAATAAGTTTAGCAAAGATACCATTAAAAATTCGTCGATAAAACCAACTTCGCAGAATTTTAAAATTTCGGGAATGAACGAGGATGTCCCGAGTCAGCACAGCTCTGTTGAAACTTCCAGCGATGGAACACCGGAACGAATGGTATATAATATAGTTATAAGTTTGCACGTACATACATTTTTTCCTGCTATTTTAAAAAATGTACTTGTAATTTAAATTTATCAAGCTACAGTTTCTTATTTTTTTTTTATCTGGTTAACAGTTTTTGATTTTGCTGATGCATTCTTAATTTATAACGAATATTTGAATTTCGAAAAATCAGTTTTCTCACCTTTTCAATGACGATAGACAAAATTTGTTTAAAACTATATTTTTATTTAATTGTAAGTCTTTATAAAACAATGTATTACAAGCATGAATCATGAATAAATCAAAAGAAAGCTATACATGAGTCAACAAATTGTCAGTGATCTTTTGCTTCGTATGCATAAGTATAACATATTAAAAAATTGTTGTTTCTTGTAGGCCAGTGAACAAAGAATTGCATCACACATTTCTGAGAAATCAAGTCCCAAAAAAGCTTGCAAGTCCTTAACACCTGTGACATCGAATGAGGTGCGACCAAATGATGATAGCAATGGAACACATAGTCCTTTAGATAGTCCGACCAATGGAACTCTTGACATTTTCGATGTTGTGGACAATCTCATGGCTGATCCGGACCACGTGGAAAATTTATTTAACCATCCATTTTTCTGTGATACGTAAGCTTTTCACAACATCTTTTAATACTCGCAAATACATTCGAATCTATTAATTATAACATAATGATTATCTCTAACAACATATGTTCATTACAATAACGATTGTTATTTTTAAAATTGATAATAAATAATAATAGACTGTCACAGGTCTCCCGAGGCTCAATCTGACGCCGAGAACGAGTCGACGATTCCCGAGTCGGTCTGTGTCGAGATGAAGAAAAGAACCGACGCTTTGAAAGTTCAAATCAAAGCTGAAAAGAGTGCGCAGGATGCTGCTGAGGAAGAAGCCAATCGCAAAAGAGCCGAAATCCAAGCAAAGCTTGAGCGACGCATGGCAGAATTGGAAAAGCCGCGCAAGAAACCAATCCACGAGGCGTATTGCATCGACGGCAAGCCGCACAAGCAGCCAAAATTACCAGCACCGAGGAAGTGGGTGACCAAGCGATTGTACAAGCATTTCTGGAGGCTTATGAAGCCGAAATTTGGTATCAAGACGAGGATTCGGTCGGAGAAGCTGGTGCTGGAATTGTGCGATGCGTTTACTCACGTGGTCGATAAGAAAACAAAGTACGAAGATATCGAGGAAAAGCTTGATGATCTAATGGCAAGTATGGCTAAGCTCGGGATTGTCAAGACTAGATTAGATTTTTACACGTTTTGCAGAGAATTTATGCCATACGCGTTTAGAATCAAAGTCATACCGATGCTGATGCCGGGAAATGAGAGGAATGTACCGTACAAGCCTGAGTTGCTTTATAAACCAATACTTTCCGACAGTAGTTCTGAGGCTATCGATCAACATACTGATTCTAGTGTGGACAGTAGTAGTGAGACTGAGTAAACGTATCGAAGTTTACGTTTGCTGTAGGCGTTAGATTTAGATTCTAGACTGTTTTGTTAGTTTTTTTTTTTTTTGGAAAATTGCGTTTACCAAAAGCGTTAAATAGAATATATATTTATTTTATATTATTGTATTTTAGTATTCATTGGTCATTATTCATCTTTGTTAGAAAGTTTTCGGCTATAGAGTTTATTGTTATTGTTTTGTTGGCATTGTAACGCCAACTAATAATCGACAGCCATACCGATTGTTATTGTTACAAAAAATTGAAAGCCACTACATCAGATAAAATCTGTAAATGTTTTTTGTTGTTAACTGAGTTTATTTTCAAACTTTATCACTTTTTTATTTGACGTATACCGACGACAAATGAAATAAGTCTTGTTGTCTGCGGTAAAATAATCTTGAAAATTGAATAACAAATAAAACAAGCATATGATCTATTCAGTGTTAATATTCGAATGGTACTCCCATTGAAATCTGACCACAAAAGAAGCACATGCTGTTACCCACTGAACCACTGGATATTGTGGGTCCTCTGTAACGACTTACTTACCAGTCCGTTTCGCTAAAGTTTTCAGAGCGTGCAAACAGTGCGTAAAACGGCGCAAAAACACAAAAGAGTGTAAAATACTTTTTACGCGCAAAAACTTTCTGCTCTTTTGTTGCACAATAAAAATACTTTCGTCATCGAGCAATGCGAAGAGAGAGAGCGGCATTTAAAGGCTAAGGAGCCTCATCGACTCCACCCGCATACACCTTTCACGCGTACATTCCATCCCAAATGAAACTTCGCGAAATTCATTTCGCTCCCCGTGCGCCGAGTCGATTTTCGACGCTCGCGCACACAAGCGTCTTGACCCGCGCATAAATTGGCCAAAGAGATGCCGGATCGGTGTATTCACAGCGGGCCACACGCTCCGCGTCGGGATAATTCATTTTAGTCGAAGGAAGCCGGTTCCACACAGCGTTTCCGAGCTCGCGTGCCTATTCCCAGTCTTATCGGAGGACGGGGTGTGCCGCCCGGTCTCCCCCCCCCCCCCCCCAACTTGAGATTGCGCCAAACTGCGCGCCTATGCAATTTTTCCGACCAACTCTCACCCCCTGTAATACGTCGATATGAGCGCGAACGGCTTTCGGTTAAGCGGAAAATTATTGTGCGAGATCTTGTCGGCTGCACTACCGGGCCTCGCGTATTAGAGCCACTGCTCTCTGCGTGCAAGTCGTGACGGTGCAGCGGGGAGAAAAATATAAAATAAAGCCATGTTAATTTATGCGAGGCTATCGGGATGCGGGGAGAGCCGGAAAGTTAAACAGGCGTTAACAGGTTGATAGTTGTTATTGTTAGTCGCGGACTTGTACATTTTTTGGGAAGTGGGTGGGGAGAAGAATTATTCGGTTTGTTAAAAAAAAAAATTGATTGAAAAAATTTCGGGACTGGTTGGGACGGTCTCATGTGTTATAGTATTCGAGATTTGATGTTTCGAAACGTGTGCAGTAATAGTGTTTTTATTGTGATTAAGAGAGGATAGGCGCCTGAGCGTGTGTAGAGCTGCGTAAGTAGTAGTATATGAGATTAGTCGGACACCAGTGCTAATAATGTATTATTATCGTACATTATTGGTTGGTATAATATGTATTTCTGTGCGAGGCCAAAAATGGAGGTTATGTCCTTATTCCACGGATCGAAGAGAATTTTTGTCAATCTAATTTACACACTATGATTGACTTTATTAATGTTTGATTATTAAATAAAAAACAAATGTCATATTCAGTACAGTTCAATTATACTCTTTAAAAATTATTTTCTGATTAAGGGGCTATTTTTTACAATGCATCGATGCTAACCAATAAATAAAATAAATAAATAAATAAATAGATGTTAATAATTAAAATATATCTGCAAAATTTAGTTCAACACATTTAAGGTATTCTTGGGAAAAACTTTTCAAAAGTGTTAAAGACAATTTATTCAAGCATCATCTTAATGTGAGCAATAAGCAATGATTTTCCTAATAATATAACACGTAAAATTAACATACCAACATGTTTTCCTTATAAGTAAGTTGTTCCTACGCTTAAGGAATGTAATAATAAAGAAATAACGACGTAAAAATTTATTAAGCTCACATAGGTAAACATTAAACCATTATGCCATCGATGCAACACAAAAGACTGTGTAACGATGCAATACAAGGTTTAAACGGTTTCATACCGTTTCATTAAGATTTGTATAGAGGTTATACGAGATTTAAATCTAGCTCCAAACATCATGTGTTGTGTGTATTACGTACGTAAAATGCAAATAATGCATATCTATATCTTTCTTGCAAAAAGCGTATTTATTATCTCGGTATTACATGCATATTGTACTCCTGCATGTTATTATCTTATAATGAGCTCTGCATATTAAATTCCATGAAATATGAATATCGCATCTCGCGTATGTATTTACTATATACTTATCGCAGTTGCTACAAATGACCACGTAGTCGGTGTGGCATTAAACACAGATAAATAAAAAATAGTTCCCGGTTGATTTATAGTGAACAATTACAACGCGACTAATGCGAATAAAGTAACGCGAGTTGCAATAGTTGCAATTGACTTACTGATATAAGATAAACGGAATATCGCTCGACTACGCACTTTGACGAAAAGCTTTCCACGTGCCGAGGGGAAAAAATATCTAATGCGCTTATCATAGTATAGCAGGGTAAAAGGAAACTTTACCATTTCCACGTTCTTCGTATCAGTATCACTCGTGTGTGACCCCGATATATATATATATATATAGCGCCATATATTATATATATATATATGCTCCTTGCACGTAGTTTCGCTGTGCGCGCGAGCGCCACTTTTGCGGCGAGATCGAGAACCTCTGGATCTCTAAAATGCATTACAGCTTAACGCGGGGTAAGCTGTTGTGTCCTGCGCTAAACACTGTTGCGAGACATTAATATTTCTTTAAGCCGGCGCAAAAACGTTTTTTACGAGACAGGTAATCGCGCGCACTCGGCACATTACAAAGATTTGCAAGCGTTTTAAGCGTCTAGGGATTTTGCGAGAAATATTTTTTGTTGCACTCCCCACGCAGACTATACGCAAGCGTTTAGGGACGGCCACCAATTTGGGCAGAATTAACGCGCGAAATACGTCTCTGCATAGCACATACGCGAAATTCTCTATAACAATTTTTCCGAAACGCGCGCGGGGAAGCAGCGCTTTTATCAAAAATTTCCACCAAAATTGTCCCCTATCAGCGAATGAAATTGCATCGCGGCTGCGAGCTTAGAGGCGGCAACGTCAGGAAATAGCGCAACGTCAGGTGTACACCGCGCGCTTCTCTCGATGCGCGATACACATTGGAACTGTTATTATTTGACCTACTTCTGCCTAGTCGACCCATCAATCTTCCTTTAAGATTCGACAGGACGAATAAACTATACATGTTAATGTGCTGCTCGCCGAGAATGTCGCGCGGCTCACTCGCTTGTATATATATATATATATATATATATAATATATACACACACATATATATGTGCATTAGCCTGATGGCGTGTATTGATTTCGAAAGGAAGACGATATAATACCTATACACCTTTCAATGCGTCTACGAAAGCCTCGTGCAATGTCATCGAAATAATAACACGTAGTTGTCGTGATGAACGAAATTTCCGTGTCACACACATCACACAGTATACACGTGTGCGTCGAGAGTGAACTTGAACTTTGTGTAGCCTGGTATATGTATACTTGGCGCTGCAAAGCTGCGACTCTTTCGCGTGAGATTTGCGCGCCTTATCTGAGCATATAAAGATTGCAGTAAAAACCGAGAGATCGGATCGACGGTGTATGGAACCTGTTATTACGCTTTACAACACTGAGAGAAACACTGCGCGTATAATAGGAATTGTGATCGAGTTAGCTCGGTTAGGTGTATTTGATATCATCAACGCGTAGACTATTTTTTTTTCAAAATTATCTTTTAGTTAAATTTCATTATGCAGAAAATATTAAAATATTAAAATTTAAATGGCCTTACGGGGTGAGAATCCGTATATTTTAGCTTATTTTCATTATTATACATTTTACGTACGTCATTATGTTTATTTTATTTGTTAGTACATTTATTATCCTATATTCAAATGTCATTTTAGTTATTGCCGGACCTATACAGGTAACTCGGTCTACCTCTGCAGGATACTAGTTCGATGATTATATCACATTAAATTAGCATTCGAATTCATGTGTATTGTGTTAGTTTGACAGATAAATAAATAAACAATAAATGCACGTTTACAATCAAAGAGCCATGAAAAAAAAGAACTACTTCCATGTAACCATGCATAAATTAAAAAATATATGCACACAAATATATACGCAGTGCCATTGATCGCCGCGTTATGCGGGAAAAATGCCGATAAAAAAGCTGATTACTCGGGAATCCTCGACGCGGACTCCTCGGTGCTCTTTCGAATTCACAGTCGAGCGATTATTACCTTCGGGAACCGCAGCGAGGCCCCGAAGTAATCAGGGAAAAGTGCTTCTCTTCTTTGCACCAGCCGAGACGCAGCAGCAATTATGTGGCTCTGCTTAAAATTGTTACACACGCGCGCGCGCGCGCGGATGAGAGTAAAAAAGAGTCAGAATTTTGCCGCTCTCGTATAGGGCGGGGATATACACACTCACCTTGAGAGATTCTGGTAGATAAGTGGCGAGAAAGTCCAAGAGTTGAGGTAATTCGTCAGCGTGGAGCAGTCGAAAGTTCCGGCCCTGTTCCAGCGCCTCGGGGCACTCCATAACTGAAACACGTTGTTCAGCTCAAGTTAGTTTGTAATTCTGTACTTATTTGCTGCGTGCGTGTCGATGATGCTAAAATTATTTGGGATGCACAAGTTTTTCATCTTATTACTTAAGGGACTTTTAAGAGATTATGGGGAGGGGTGAGGCACTTCTAACGCCTACCAGTTTAATAAGTTGGTTAATTGTTAGCATAAATAGTTTTTGATAAAAACACGAAATTTTTAATCAAAAGAGTTAGAAATTGTAATACGCAATTCCTCGAATTTATTCAAGTTGTAAGAAAAAATTGGTCGATTAGTAGCGTACGGTCGACTTTACTGTTTATATCTATACTGATAAAGGATCAAATTGTGTGAAGCAATTATTATAGTATCTGAGCTTGCAGGTATGATTCGTAAGAATAAGAAAGTGAAAAATTTTCTCATCTGGGTGTAAAACTTTCTTAAAGATACCAGTATTATGAATAATAAACGGAAGTATACTTTGGTATACGATGCAAATGAATATATTTTAATTAATAAGAAGACAAGATTATAGATAACAGAAGCACATATTATTGGCAAAGGTATATTTCGGTGAATTCAATCTCATTATTCCCATTCCACAATTTAATTAAGGTTATTTTAGTATACTCTTTGTATACATCTCGCAACAGACAACGTAATTTAGTTAATAATAATTATAATTTTCCATTTATGTGCATTATTCATATACCGCATCAAAGGTTCAGTACGGCTAAAGAATTCGATGTATAGCTATGTTGAAAATGATATTATGAAGAAAATACTGAAATCGAATATCTTATGCGCATAAAAATTATTAAAATTAAAAAAAAAGCTTTAGTAGATAATCTATAACTATATGGTGCAACTTAATAAGCGTTATAAGCATTTTTATAATAATAGTAGTTTTCGCAATACTTTTGATAAGCGTAATAAGCTTTTTTCAGTTTTGCTCTTTCGTTGTAGAAAATTTAATAAATCATTTGTTCACAACATTAAAATTCGATTTTGTTTTACATTTATTATACTATCATCAATTTTTAACACTGATTTCGAAATGAAAAAAAACTTCAATTTTTCATCAAATTTACAAGCTGTTAAATAACATCAACATATTATAAAAATAGCTCTTATTTTTACTTCGAGTAAATCCACTTTAAAATATCAGCAACGATCAAACGCCGTCAATATAATTTAATAAATTTTCAAAATTCATATTCCGAAAAGCGCGCCCCTCGAGACATCATCTCAAAACGAACCACTTTCCTGCTGCGAAGTCAAATACAGAAATTCGCCATAAGAAATGGACATGATCTTCGAGAAATTGACCTGGAGAAATTTGCAATGAACCGCATTAGGAAGGAGTCCGTGAAGAAAGAATTTCTTATTCGCTCGGGAGTCTTTCAAATTAGACGAAATTCACCAAGGCGCAAGTCTTTGAAGTTCGGCATCAGTAGTAAGGCCAAGGATATGGTCAGACGAATTTCGTTTTGTCTGCTTGGATCAATCGCGCGTGCGATGCGGTTTCTTCCAATTTTCCTCTCACGACGTTCAATCGATAATTCATTTTAGCGCAGAAATTTCCGGGTATCTCGTCGTATATTGCATGGAGAGGACATCGTCCCCATCTGTTTACTTATGTATATAGCCTATTTTAATTGTAATTTTATAGTCGGCCTTTGTGCTACGATGACGCGAATTTTGGAGCGGATCTGTGAAATATGCTGGAATTTTCGATTTATATTTAATGCTAAGTAATTCTGAAAGTATAATTATCATTAAGGTACGATTTTTTGAATAATAAATTTTGTGCTAATACCATTGCACGAATTCATTTTTTCTTAGGCTAAAGTTTGTGTTGCATAAAAAAAGCGATTCGATAGGTCTGTATATACTCTTATTTCAACGTCTAGCTTCTAACTATTTTAATTATTTTAGTTATTCTTTGATTTATTTAGTTGCTATATTTGCATTATTATTTCATTTTAGACCTGATCAACATAAAATAGTTAATAACGCCATCAATCAGTTATCACAGCCAAAATATAGTTAAATTCATCACTCAACTGGTTTAAAGAAAAAACCTCGTCGGTTCAATAAACAAAATGCACTAAGTATTCGTTCAAGCTTCAAATCGATACGATACGAATAACAGAGACGGTATCAACAATGTGCAATCTCTTGAAGTAGAAAGCGTAGAGAAACGAAACGAACTATATTTAACGAATACATCCAGACTCGTTAAATAAACGCGCTGGACAGCTCCGCTGGTTGAGTACAAAGCCTCGATATTCAGCGGCTGGAAATCGCATCGACTAATCCGATTTCGCCGGCAGGCGAAGCTATACACTCGATATACGTACACTTATTGAGTCATAAAAAGCGCGTGAGGCGCGCTAAGACACCAGCGTCGCTTTTAAAAGCTACAGGTAGATCGTGTGTGTGAAATACCGTTATTTTCATTTTGCGCCCCTTTGTTGCTATTACTTTTGTTGTGTGCGTAAATTGGTTCAGATATAAATTGGACAACGATTCAGTTATCGACTTTGAATTATCACTAAGTTACACAGTTCACGTTTATCTCGCTCCAGTTGAGCTTCTCGTCAATTACAATGTTTAAAGGGAATCCAAAGTCAATAAAGCATTCAAATCTCGCGCCACAATTTTAGCAAATGCAAATGAACGAAATAATAGATAATATTATAAAATTGAAGGCAAACTTTGTTATGACTCGTTGTAAGTTCATTTCAAATTTAAAAAATTGCTTTCGCAATTATCTCTATCGTACTGGTAATGAAAACTAATGCTATATCTAGGACATTATAGCGCCAAATTTTAATATTTAATTAAGTTTCAGAGACCTACTAAATTTTGCATTCATTTCGCGTTTGTAGTACATTATACAGAAAGAGAAAATGCCGTTGATTCGGTGCTTGCTGCATAACTATATATACAATTTGGAATACGAGGACTGCGCTCGAGATTTTGAAACGCAATACATATTGGAGCTCGCAAAAAAAACTACAAAATGAGTACTTATAAATATTTTATTTATTGTATTATAGTAACAAGTTATTTTCATACAAGTAAACAATTTTACCCAAACACACATTTTTGCTTTATTGTTTAAAAAAGCAAACATCTATAGCACGTGATTATAAAAAGAAATTTTTTATTTAGCTCCTAGCGTAAGTTTAAGTTTAGACACATGATTGGCGGTGTTATAAGTTTGAATCACGCGATTTTAGAAAACGTCTATTCAAACGTATACGTATTGTACATATACATGTATTTACCGTGATGTCTCTGAAGCTAGTCAGGCAACATCAATAAGATTTGACCTACATTTGAATTTTTTTTCAAATTTGGGAAAAAGAATGCATTTTTTATTTGCTTATCCATTTCTGCATTAGGATGAACGATAAATCAGTTTTTTAATAATAGTATTGTTGCATTTGAATACAATGAAAAGCCTATTCATAAATTTTATAGCATTTTTATTTTAAAAAGGCCTTTTTAAAGAAATTGTATAATTACTTTTAAGATAATATGTGGTGAGTTTTTATCCTATACTTGAAAATGATTTTTTCTATACTACCTACATTGATTGTATGAATCAAAATGGTAGCGATGTGACATTTGCTTAACAACATTATTAATTACAGGTATCAATAAGAAACAGTTTATTTCTATACACTTTTTTGAAGGTTAAAAATAAGAAAGAATTTTAATAATGAATTACTTGTCCAAGATAACTTACAAATTTCCAATTCCACAGGGTATCGAAATCGTATACTGCACTACTGTTCTTTGTCAGTTCCATGAATTAGTCACACAGTGACCTTCGCAGTCTTTCGAATAAATTAATCAACGAATTCGACGAATATTTCACTACTACAAAAAAGATCAGTCGTACTTCTAGTTTCTTTAATCTCTCTTTTTCCAAACTATGTGTACATTATCAACTAAAATTACATTTCCTAAAGTTTATACACATATAATGTTTTCCTTTTTAACAAAGCTTTTTATACGTATAAAGTCTGTGATAAACACGTTTCGCATAAAATTCCTCCTTTACGACTTAACGGTAAATTAGGTCCATCATAGCCAGAGCGGCATCTTTATTGTTATAGAAGACATGCGATACTGGTCTATTTTTACATCGATGCCTCGGTGGAATAGCTTCGACGGTAGCGGCTTTGAAAAAGACCTTAACTCGACAGTGATTTTGAAACTAGTAATCTCGACGCAGCTTCCTACCTCTCGTCGAATGGCTTAAGAACCCTAACTCGTAGTACATTTTTTCTGAAATCTTATTTTACAACTCCTGCAATATTTAATCTCGCAGGCGTCGATATCGTGTTGCGACGTATAGCATGCCAATCAATTAATTCACAGAGTAGAATTTTAAGCTGACAGTATTAATTCTTTTGTGCACGCCTTAATGTAACAAAGTGAAGCTCGTTAGAATTTCCATAACTCAAGAGCTTTCGAAAGCTTTGACGTTATCGTAATAAGGTACAGTTGCCAACACAAGCGACTGAATACATATACTAAATCCAAGTGTCTTTAAATCCTCTCCTGCAGTAACAATGAGAGAAACTACTACTGAAGTTAATTTCATTTACGCAAATGAACTTTGCTGGCATTGAAAAAGTAGTTCTTGCCAAGAATACAATTGTTTTTCAATTTTTCGTTGTAACTATTTGCATTAATACGATATAGTTTGAAAGGATAACCCTATAAACGACGTAATGTGTGTAGAGCTGCAATAATTTTAAAAATCTAAAAATATATAAACAATTATATTTAAATTTTTTTATACCGAGAAACAAGTTGTAAAATAAAATAAAATAAACATAATAAGGCTGATAAAATAGTAAGAATACTTTACTTTCGATGACTTGAAATAGGAAAAGACGATATTGTTTCAAGTTTATTAAAAAACGTGATTTATACACTATTACAATGTAAAATGGAAATTTCGTAAAGTGATAGATAATAGCATAAATAAGAGAAGAATTTTAAAAATTTTCTACTACTTATTATTTGTTGTAAGGAAATCAGTTGTTTTTCTGTTTGCTAATTGTGGCGGGAAATCTAAATTTTTTTATTGACTTTTGGATCCCCTCATCGAGAGTATTAAAAACTAGATTTTATAAATGATAAACCCATCCCTTTCAATTACTTAATGGAATAACTAGGTAGCACGTCATAATATATTATAGTTTAATCAGCAGTTAACACGATTAGTTCGGGTCGAACAATAGATTGTAGAGTTTAATGTCAACGTACTCTTAACTAGTTGTCTGCAGCAATAATAGTCGATTCGTATATCCAAATAATTAAACGATGTTGCAAACTGAATGTTAAATAAGTAAAAGATGATAAAGTAAGTAGGACAAAGTTAAAAGTCGAGTTAAAAGTAGAAATAATTTCAAAATTACAAATAATTGTTTGTCCTTGTGTATATGTCACAATATGTTTAAAAATTATTCATTTATTGTACTTTTATAGACAATATATTTTTGGGCACTATATACGATTATAAATCGTCGCACGTTGTAAGTGCAGACTTCCTTGAAGCACTTAATGCAGTAGTTAAAAGAAAGGTATGCAGCACTTATCCATACTTTACCAGCTTTACTTTATTATACAAAGCTATATAAATCAACGATTAGAATCATCATTGTTCTCAACTGTACTAGTCTTTGTTAAGAGCCAGCAAATGAAATTTTCCAAGTAATATATTTGAAATAAACATTCGGAGAAGTATACGAAAGAATACTAAGCTTGCAATAAGTTTATGTGGATTAAAATATTGCCCTTTACAGCCAGCTTGAACAGATGTGGCACTTGACTTACGCCTTTGTAATATGCGCCCAGTTGATAATAGAGTACACGTTGTGTATTATTTTCTTTACGGTTATGGCGAAACTTTGTTTCTTGAATGAGCTTCTATCTAACTCAATAATTTTTAGAAATTTTGCCTAAATAAATATACCTATACCATTTCTGAAAAGTTTAAGCGTAGTTATTTACTGCTATAATCGAATGCAGGCAAAATTCATTCATTTAGAAAGTTCAGTTTTTATAGTTTTTTATATTTTTAAAGGGAATTTTACTAATGAACAACAGCTTTTACAAGGACCACAGAAATTTTTCTTATGTATTTAAAACATAAAAAAATGTATTACACAACAAAACGGTATAGATAGATTACGCACTCTTATGCATTTCAATTTTTTACTCAGGGTCCATAAAAATATTATATTTTTTTTTAAGTTTATTAATATATATCATATTATCTAATTGGTTATAGTTTTGAATAATGTATACAATTTTGAAGTTAAAAATGTCACATATTTTTAATATTTATTATTGTAACGTATGATGTATATAAAAGCCATTTTAATTTGTAAAAATATAATTATTTTGCAAATAACAAAAATATGACTATAATAATACTTATTTTCAATGCAGTTATAATATTGATTCGACATGAAAATATATGCATTTAATCCAGAAATTTGCCAACGGAAATGATGAATTTCTGCCCAGTATTACACGACATCTTAGCTCATAGCTATAGAAGTTATACTATTCAAATTTGCATAAAAGCTTGTAAGAGTCGAACTGAAACTTGCTTAGGGTTAAGTGAAGATACAGAAATTACTTATTGCTTAGATAGCTCGGTCTGCATAAATAATTATAATGACGAATTGGAATTATTAATAAAAGAAAATAAAAAAAATTAAAATGACAAAGAAAAATTAAACATTCAAAATTTTACACTACAATATCACAGATCAAAAAATCGTTAATTTGCTAATTACAATCAAATATTAAAACCAAGAGAATCATTTTGATGGAGCATGTAATGTTCGAGAACCGTGTAATTCAAATACCGTTTGAAGGTGTTATCAATAGACATTAACTTCAAACTTCGTCAAGTGGTAGATAATTACGTAACGGAAGCTAACCGTGTAACTACGTTCGATTTTCGTAATTTTGTTTTTACTTGTTGTTCAACCCAATTAGCCACTTTTCCGCCCAATGCATATTGCTGCGCGAAATTTGAATTTTTACTTGACTTCAGCATCCTCCCAACTAGTTTAATACTGCGAATAAAAACTCTGCGTCAAAACTGCACTTGCACGTTTTCCGAGTACGATTGCGCATTTGCATTTAATGAAACTTCATCACGCACATTTCCGCCCGTGCGAAATAAGTGTCGCTCACACCAGTCGATACGTGTCCGCTCCGAGACCTTGAAAAAATTTAAATCCCAACCAAAAAATCGATCAGGAAAACTAAGCTTGCGCATTCACGCACACGAGAGACCTGCAAGAGAGAAAGAGAGATTTTTCAGAGCCATTGTTCGAGGCCAAGCCGCGATAATTCAATGCTCTCCATTGTCGTGAAAATTTTCCAATTACAACGGCGTCGCACAGCTTCGCAGCAGCTGCAAATCCCGTCGTAGTAACGGGCATCGATCCGACAACGTCATCAACCCAACGTTAACGTTACCCTCCAGGCCGATCAGAAAATTAAAAAAAAAAAATAGAAGAAGAAGAACCGTTCCCTGCTCAAAAGAAGAAGGAGAACGAACGAGTGCATGCAAAGGTCGAAGCATATTGGCCGGTGACTCCCTCTCTCCCGTTCTTTTTCTCGCGCTCGTTTTGACCGCGATTAGTTTCGAGCAATTATCGATTGCTTGCGCCACGTGCGCTGCTGCTTCTGCAACCAGACGTTTTATATATACCCTTTCTCGACGTATAGCACGTGTATAGGTATATATAACTGCTGCACTCGAGCTGAACTCGACTTCTTCAGCGCCTGCACGCGAGAAAAAGTCGAAGCTTCGCTCTGTCGTGGAAGACTCGTGGCTGTCACCCTCTCTGCCTTTGACTTGCGATATAATCGTATATATTCAGTTGCGCTGAGTGAAGAAATCATTTTTCAAAAATGGTAATTTTTCTGCAAGGATATACGTGCGCGTCATTATTGACGTCACTCAAAACTTTCATATTGCAATAAAAAATTTAACTTATTCTTGCTATTACGCGGATCACTGAATATGAGTGATACAGAAAATGTTCTTAAGAAATGAAATTGGATTTTTAAGAGATGATCTGTCTTTGACAAAGAATGGTGAACATTTCAATTTGTAATAAACCGTATAGTTTTTTTAAAAGCATAATTTTATTGAGTACTTACTTTCAATGAACTTTTGTAAGGAATAAAAAATATATATAATATTTATATGTAATTGATTATTTACAAGCCCCGCACGAAGATTTGTAATATGCCTTTGCTCAACGAAATATGTTAACAAGTGAATCAGAGCGTGAGAGCATGATGCATACCGAAAAATAATATTCAAATTTTACGAATAAATTAAATCTATGCAACTGTAAAATTTGCTTTTAAGTATATTTATTTCTAGTTTATAAACTTTGCAACTCCAACATTGTTATTGAAATCATATACTACTAATTACTTTTTAAATATAATAATATGAAGAAATAAATAATTAGTCAAAGATCGATAACTTTTAAGTACAGAGCCCCACTTCGTCTAAAAGTAGATTTTTGGAAAAATATAGCATATTCCACTGACGCGAAATTTCAATATCTTTACTTTAAAAAGAATTTAATTGATTCAAGTATAATATTAATTTTTCATGTGATCTAAGAGGATCATTTACTCAACAAAATTGTCCAATAAATTTTTTTATGAATAAGACAGATTCCATTTGCTTCGAGTAACTTCATTTGACAGTGCAAGTTTTCTGAAACATGCAGATGTGGTTTTCCCAAGTTTTCAGAGAAAATCTCTAACGTGTACTGAAGTGACAAAGATAGATATGAGCTGAGGGTGAGCGATTTATTTTTCCGAGACGTGTTTTTAGCTTGAATTTTTAGATGACAAATTGGCTTTATACCATTCATGAATTTATGAGTTTTTGTAGAGAGTATGCCTGTGCAAGACAAGCTTTTTGCAATTTGCAATAATGCATTTGGAATTTATTACAATAATTTTGTTTCTTTTTTTATAATTACACCTCGATACTATACATTTTTTGTGCGTAACAAGTATATCTACATTATTTTTGAGTAAAAAAATCTTATTGTTCATTTATTTATGTCCTTGTAACGTCTTATATATACGATCTGATGTATTCTTGTGTAAAATAAAAACGATACTAAAGTAAGATTTTCTCTTGTACCAAATTATTTTAGCGTGAATCAAATATAATTAAAAATTGCTTTTTATCGAAATGTAAAGTATAAATCTATGATACTTTTGCTCTTCCCTAGATATTTTACATAGCTGCGCACGAAACAACATTTCTACATTTTACTTTTTTACTCGTCAACGTACTATAGCATCCTGTAACAGTTTTCCAACTCGATATAATATGCATTCAAACGAAATCAGTGAAAATAGATACGACGAGAAAAGTCAAGCGAAATAATTACGATACCGCGTTTTTCCGCTCCAAATGAAAATATCGAGAGGTTGACTCGATTATTTAACACGCCGTGAAATTCCGCGCACAGATATCTCGAGGAGAGGAATCTAGTCTAGTGCGGTGACAGATGGGCGTCAAAAAAGTTCGACGCGCCACGATATACAGTTATATATACACTCATGCGGATGCTGCGGGCTATATATCCGCGCCTCTTGCGACTCTCCGCAGTGTAAAATGCGCTGTTTTCAATTCCAGCAACGTCTGCCGAATGGAAATATAAAAAGGATCGAATAAACCGTGAAAAAAGTACTCGATAGGTAACTACATAGAGAGAGAGAGAGAGAAAAAGAGAGAGAGGGGGAGAGAGAGAATGTCACGAAAAGAACGCGAACCAGAAGCTACTATAGCGCGAAAGTCAAGCGTCGAAATTTAATTATAATTTCGGGCCATCGAATCGATAGCACTCGGAGATCGAGAGCTGAATTGGCCTGTTTTGGCAACGCGTGCGGCCATTCATTGTAAGTTTACATTTGATATCAGAATTGGAAAGAGTCATATTGTCGATACGCAGAAAAATATTTCTTGGTGTGTGTAAAAAAGTCAATCTAAAAATATGACGTTTATTAAAGAACAGCTGTGAACAAAATTTGAACGGGACAAAAATATATACATATATTTATACACAATTGTGCGGCATCGTATTTTCAGAGAAGCATTTTTTGCACATTTGCCGAGATTAACAGCTATTGAATTGACAATCAACGATTGTACATCCAATCCGCGTATAGCTATGTAAAAATATAATAAGTCTATGAAACGTGTATATGGCGCAGATATGTGTACACAATGTACACAAGGTATAGAGGTATACAAGAGAATTGGGTAAATTCGTATTTCGCAATCTTTTATCCGACGTCGATATAGTGCTTTTTATTGATCGAGTAGAAACGAACGTTCGTACGTAAAATTTGTGCTTTTATTTTTACTTCTACTATAGATAACTTTGAGCTCTCGTGCGGAAATTTGTTTACTATAGTCGTACGCGTACGAAAAGCCTCGGCAAATACAGTAACAACTTTGAAGCACTCGCTAAGATGAAACTTTTGAGTTCTCCTTTACCGCCGTAGAATTACTCGTAAGCTTACAAAGTTACATCGCAAAGTTGACAAATTCGTACTTTGTTGTAGGAACAAAATGTAAGAAAAGAGCTAAACTACGAGAAAAGAGTTTTTTTCAAGGCGAAACTTGTTCGAAACTGACGATTCGGAGAAAAGTTGTGGGTATTTGAAAAAAATGGGAAAATTTCTAATGTTCATAATTTTTTATTGAAGCGCGTGTGCTTAATGATTTCCATTTTTAATAATGATTCTTATTTTTCATACGTTCCTTTTTAAATTCTATATAATGAGAAATATTATTATTATAACAATATTAATATAACAATGATTAATATAACAATAGCTAATGTATATAGAAGGAATTAAAAATTTATCCAACATCCTGTGGGCGAATTCACCCCCTAGTTGCGGGGCAATTTTCAAAAACAAATTTTTATACATTGCTTATCAAAAGATAAAAAAACATGTTTAAGAAAGTTCGAAGTCTCTACTTTATTTATTGACCATTGGTGCATTTCATGCTTAAATACAAAAAAAATAGATGTATCGGCCGTAATTTTGGAGGTATAAAATTACCCTGTTCTCCCATGTAGACGATGCGTTCGGCATAATGATTATTAAATTCTGAATTTTACTGCAAGCATAAATCAATATATGCATCAAAATCTGAAACTGAAACACTAAAGTAAGATTTTTTCATTTGAACGAAAAACGTGCTTAAAGTTTCACTTTGTAATATGACGATACTAAGATTCGAGAAAATCTACTTTTCCAAAAAGACATTTGGATCAATTTTTAGATATCCAATTGAAGAATGCGGAAAATTAATCCATAAACAATAAAAGTCTTAACTTTTTACTCCATCTATTCAGTCTACACGTATTAGTCAAATCGAAAATCGATTTCCATCACGAAAAGGATATAAACTCCAGTTCTTTGTCGAGGCAGATATATACACTTCCGCCTACGTTTCAATCTTACTTTCTCAAAATCGTAAAAAGAACGAAATAATTTATTTATGAAAATATGGAAAAGTCAAAAAGGTGCCTTATAATAAATACTTATGAACAATACCTAAATGTGTTGCAATGATTGAAACAATAGAGTGACGACTTTCCTAGTGTTTCGTTTATAGTCAAGTTTGCTTTGAATTGATGAGGACTTGCACACAATTCTGTACGTTATAAAGACTCTTTCAGAAAGTCTTAAGCCTTTTTCTGGCTTTTATTCGTCCAGCTATTCTTTGAAATTCTTTTCTATCCAGATTTGCAATCAATTTCAAGGGGGGTGGGGGCAGAAATTAAAAATTCATATTTTTCACTGATATAATCCGTTATTTAATGACCTATTATCTAACATAAATTGAAATTTATATTTTAATACCTGAATTAATTATGTATCTTTCCAACCAAGGATTAAAATATAAACTTGAACAGCGACGAATATTATATTTTAACCCATTAAAACTTTATTTCTATTATTATTAGAATTAAGCATAAATTATGCCAAGAAATTTACATTTTGTACTTTCAGGTACCATTATAATATGAACATTTTTAACTTAAAATGAATAAATAGGAAAAATAATGTACGTGACACTAGCGCTGCGTGAATATTGCAGATTCTCCAAAGTTTCCACTTCTTTGTGAGTCATGACCGCAATAAGAAACTTTTCCATCACGAAATAAATTTTTTATTTTCATGAAATAAATGAAGTAAATACGCGCACATAAAAAAATTCAGAGATGTCTTTCCATTATCACAACGTAAATTAATAAAAAATGTAAAATTAAACATTAATTCAGTTATTAGACTGGCTCAGTTTTTTCATTGATAATTCATATATAAATAAAAATGTATATTGTTGAATATTGTAATTATTTCGCATTTTTTAATTAAATTTTTTAACGTACAGTCATTGTAACGGAGTGAAATGAGTTCAAGGCGGAAAAAATCACTGTCTCAAATCTAACAAGATTCCAAAATCTGCACCTGAAAAGTCACAAGATAGGGTAAGATTTGACTAACTCTCGCCTTATTTTTAATGCCATCGAATGCAATCTGCGGTTCAAACGAATAAACAAAAGTCTTCAGCTGAATTTCAATCACGTGCGTATACAAGATAATCAAACATTTGTCCCCTTAACAAGCTGTTTGCATAGCTGTCGCTAAATAGGTAGCGATGCTATTGTGACATTGACATCAGCATGATCTAACATGATTGCGATTGTATTTTCAGTCAATTCAGCGGATTACAATAATCGGATTTTCTTGCGTTTGAGGCGTCCATAATTTACGTAACAGGCCTCTCGTTCAACGGAATACATTGTAGACCTCGGCAAGTCTGCTCCGTCAATGCGTATACGTAAAATATACACCTGTATACAAATGACCAACAGGCACATAAATGTTATCTTCATTTTTTAGAATATTATATACCTGTTCTTGTACAATTTTCATGCGTAAATTTGATTAGATTCTATTTTATAACAAAGAATTGCCTCAATAATTTTGAGCATTTTTCAAATGATAATGAATTTTGTTCCTGAAACTAGCAATCAAAAAATCTGTCATTTAAATAAGTTATACGCGCAAAAGGGGATGTCAAAACAAATAATTGGTTCAAAATATTTTCAAGGGAATATCAAAGTTAAAAGTACTGTTTTTTCTGTTTAGAAGATTCGATCTTAACACGTTAAATTGATGGATGACGAATTATTTAAGAAAGTTATCAGTATTTCCTGAACTTTTTCATTTAGATCATTGTATTCAATTCTACGAAAATACATCTTTTCGCGTCTCACCGCAGTTTCCCTGACTTTTGCGCATTAATCATTTCCCAAATTTCTTTAATTCTATCTCATCAGTTCGAAATTTCCACATAATGCCAACTTATACATCGGCCGTTTTCTTTTCTTTTTTTTTTGTAAGCAATTTCACGTCTCGAAATGAATCACGATGCAGACCGTTTTTCAAACCGCAGCTGAAAATATATCTTCCTGCAATCTGTGCTCGAGACAGCCCTTTTTTCCAGCCATGGCCGAGATAAGCCTTTATCAAGCGATCGCTGAGTTAAACCGTTGTTTCTCTAAGGTGTCGATAACTTCTTCGGCGCACATACCCACACCTTTCATAAAAATAGAAATCGCGGGTATTGTCGACTATTGCCGAATAGAAGAATGTTGCAAGAGCATTGCAATTTCGGAATCGTATTAGGGATAAAGGGCGACTTCAACGGGGTAGTATATAGTCAATAAAGATTTTGTAAACAAATAAGGAGTATATAAAACTAGGAGAACTACATAAAATCAGGCAAGAAGAAAACAGACCGTAATCTCGAAACGCGAAGTAGCCAGATCAAAGATAGAAGAGAAACGACTTTCTGCAAGATAAAGTGGATATCGCTGAGGCGTTAGGCGAAATCTTGGGACGAGAACCGAAGGAACGGGCAGCGAAGCTTTAAAGTCGAGTGCCATAAAAAGTTAGGTAAACCGATGCATAAAAATGTTTGCGACAAGTTGTGCGTATGTAGGAGCGAATTTTGCGCAAGGACGTCCCAATAGAGAATAAGTAAAAAGTTCTCTGCGTCCTGCGCGCGCAAATAAGTAAATAAATAATTGACCCGGCTAAGAATGAAAAATACTCGAAATCCTGTTTGCGAACAAGCTCGACACGGCGCAAATTTTTAACGAGAAAACGCGCATCGTGTAACAAGCGCAAAGTGCAAATTCAGGAGTATATGGGAAAAGGAAAATGAAGGGCACCCCAGAGAGAGCGCACAGGTATACATATATACGCAGGGCACAACACGCCATCTGCTTTCTGAATGAGCAGCAGACACGCGTAACGATAACGCACGCGAGCCATTCAAGTCTCAGCCCGTCCTTTGAATTTCCCAGAACACCTTGTTCCCCGAAAGCCAGAGCGAGAGGAAACGAAGCGCGCTGCAGCAGCAGCAGGAGAAAAACAGTGTATATATACAAACCGCGAGGACGGGAGCCCCCCCCCCCTTCCCACTAGTAACTGCTCCACCGGCACATGCATCTCTCTCTCTCTCTCTCCCTCACGGTCCGCATGCACATGTCTCGTACTACTGATCCGCCGCAGGAAACTCTCGCGCGAGAGCCGAAAGCCCCAGCAGCAGCAGCAGCGCCTATCGATTCTCCTCCGGTCTATAATGTGCATATATACGAGAGCGAGAGGCTTATATACGATACAACAACGTACCTGCCACGAGGAGAGCCCTCGACTTTTCGGCTCGGGCTCGAGACTGCGGCCGCTGCACAGCTTCTCTGTCGTCCCGTGTGCGAGAGTTACGTCGCGCGAGGGCCGCCGATTGATCCGCAGAGCCGCGGACGCACACGCGATATCCTACTCTCTCTCTGTGTATACAGTCGCACTGTGTACGCGTGTGTGTGCACTGGCTGGCCTTTTCGGACGACTGTGTGTACACTTGGCGAGTCTCTCTCTCTCTCAAGTCGTGTCCTCGTCGTCGAGGAGTCGCGCGACGCGCAGAGGAGGAAGCAGAAGACGAAGGAAGAAGTGTACGGTATAGGCGGGCGCCGACCGGCAGCTGTCGTCAAGGGGACAGCTCTTTCGTCCGTCCGCGTTGCGAGACACGGAGGAGAGAAGAGAGACAGCCAGCCGCCCTCGCCGCCCCCAGAACCCGCACTGCTCGCCCCGCTTCTTCTGCGTCTGCTGCGCCGACTGCTGCTGCTGCTGCTCTGCTGCTGCTCCGTGTGCGCGTGTGCGTCTGTCTGTGAGCGCCACCCCCGGACGCGCGGCTCCCTATGTTTCGCGAGCGCTGCCGCACGATCCAACGGAGAGCGAGTGAGGGGCTGAACTCTCCCTCTCTCCGTGTATACTGGATACGAGGGAGCTGTGCAGCCTGTGCACGGCTACGCGCACACACCTATATATATACACACCTATATATACGTGTATGCGCGCCCGTACCGCGCGCGCATGCGCGACTTGTGCTTGCGGCGCCACATTCGAAATATGCAGCGTCTCGCTTGTTGGGCGAGGATGTCAGATCAGCTTGCACCCGCTCCCCCCCACATCTTGGGAAGGACGAATTATCACTTTGATTCGTTGCAACAATCGGCGGTAGAGAGTGAAAAAGAATGCTGATAGAAAACAGTTGGAAAATATCGAATGATTTTGATAAAGGAGAGAGATCATGCACTTTTCGAGATATCTCGAAGATAATTTGTATTTTTGCTCTTTGAATTATTTTTTGTACTGTATTAGCCTAGTTGGAGACGGAGGACTGCATCTCAGATAGTTAGGCAGAATGATAGACTTATAAAAATGTTGCTCGTCGTGTAAATATAAATAGTTTACGAGAAAAATTTGTTCAATTATACATTATTGCGCTTTCAAGATTAAGAATGATAATCAAATTTAGTACATCTTGAAGCTGTAGTTTTTCCTTTCGACGTTGCGTCATTCTATCCTTACGCGTTCGCTGTTAAGTGTATACTGTTGCAGTTTTGGCAGATTGCACATTCACTCTTAAATTAAGTCAAATATGTGTTAAAGTGCGTATGAAAAGCGATTGACCTATATTTTGTGATTCCTTATATATGTCTGTTCTGTTTACTGGAATTTAGTGGCTGTATTTGCTTCGTCGTCGGGCGCTTTTAATTTTCCTCGGAGGACATTTATTTGGCTACTGCGGCAGTCCATTCTCCGCTGCTCGAGAGAAAATTAATCTCGCAATGGAAAAACCGACATTCGATGCTATGGGCACGTTGCCTTCCATATGCTTGTATAGTAATAATATTACTAAATTTAACGGTATGTTAGCGATGCAGCGATGTGCCAATGTTTGCATAATATTGGTGTGTTTTGGTTCCTATAGGGACAGGAGATAATTAAGTGACGAATTTTCGACAAGGTCGAACTGCCCGGCTAAACACGCAATTAAACTGAAAATTACGAGGCGAGATGAAAGCTCTGCGCCTCCAATTTGCAATCACTACTACCTCCGCAACGGTTTAGTGTGTTTGACTTTGACGAAATAGGATGTGTGCAAGAGTACACGTTATTTGGTAATTTAATGCTTTGATAAAACGCAAATGAAACGGCAGAATAGAAAAACGACAATTACATTAATGTGAAAAGGACATTAACATGATCATATGTCAAACTTCGATCAAATTTAACACACCTGATTGTTCAAACACATCAAGACAGTGCGATGTATTGATCTAACAGTAAAGAAATCCACACTATATACAGTCATATACCTATCTCTTATACATTTAATTATATGTTCCCACTTGAAAGTTCAATCCAATTTAATATAGATATAACTTTTCAATTGTCGCAACTATGCAATAAACAAAATTTCATACAGTTTCTATTGCTTCATATACTATGTCAAAATTAAGGCGAAGTATGTACCTACTCAAATTTACGCTCGTCACGAAATTCTCGATAAAGTAGTTGGATTCGAGTAAAATATACTGTTCAAACTCATCAAAAACCATTCGATCACTATAGTAAAACAAAACAAAAATTAAGAATGATCTGAAAAAATCCTAACCGTCTTTCCTCGCTCTGTTTTTTTTTGCTTTTTTAAGGGCAAGACTCCCGTCGCCTTTAAAAAAAAGGAAACTAAAAAAGCTCCATACAGCGATCCATCCCAGAATAGCCGCGCGTGTATTAGAAGCCAGAGGCATGCTTACATTCGTTCTTTGAAGCTTTCGAGCTTGCACGAGTCGAAAACAGGCTACGACTCTATCGGTCTCTCTCTCTCCTCTAATTTTCCCGCCTCGAAGGCGCGTTTCTGCTGCAGTGTGTACACAGTGGCGTATTTGGACTTTGAGGCGCCAGCCGGTGAGAATCGATTGAAAACCAAGGGAATGAACGAAGACCCATCAACTTGCAGATGAAGCTTAGCGAGATTAGGAAGCACATGCGACCGAGTCGATGATTTAATAAGTCCTTCGCGTTTGAATGCAAATTTTTTTTTTATCATTAAATTGGGATTTTGGGAAACTCATAATTTTTTAACTTAAGTTTTTAATAAAAAAAATTATTTGAATCAAGCTAATTACTAATACTTTTATTATACGTTATGTATTCGTAATAATCTATATCTTTGTTTTGTTCTGACAGATGGTATACGTTTAAACTTAAATGTATCAGTCAAGATTGAACATGAAATCACTAATAACTGTTTTTAATTTAAAAATAATGTAACTACTAAAAAGCATTGATAATTTTATAGCCTTAATAATCATAATTTGCCCTTGAGAACTAAAAATGTTCCGCAGACGTTTTGATGAATTATTTTTTAAGAAAAGTGAAATATAAGTGGCGAAAAATAGGGTAGCAATGCAAAGTTATATGAAACGTTGAAAAAGATTATCATAATAAAGTCTGAAATGAACGGTCAATATTTCTACAAGAAAGGTATTTTCTACTGCGAAAAGTATATTATTTATTGTATACTTTGTAGCCGATAGCCATCAAAGGGCTTTATTTTTAATCTACGATACGACTCTCTTTTTAACATACCGACGAAACGTCACGGCCAATAAATTTTGATTGATTCATTTATTTTTACCTGGATTTACTCACTCGCATACAATTGCCACGCACTAATAATTATTAACGAGGAGAGATATAAATATATGTATTCCAAGCCCAGGCGGAATGTTTTTTCGTATCTTCCTAAATAATCGCTGAACCCAACGCAATTCGTATACTCAATCCGTTTCGTTTGAATAGCATCGACGCCCAAAACATCCCCTGCAGTAGGTCTCAAATTAACTAAACATTATTTGAACGTATATTCGGTGACTTTACCCCCGTAAAAAAATAATCCACACGAAATATCCGATTCGTAAAGCCGGAGCCTCGTTAATCATCCCTCCCCTCCTCACAGCCCATACCAATGGGAAGCTCTTCCATATTCCTTATCACATTGACTTCCCACTTGCGCCTCACCCCATCGGCCTGAGAATCCCCGCAATCGTCCAACCTTCCACCTCCACTTTCCCGGCAGCTTTCTCCTCGGGCAGTCTAAACCTCGCGCATGCGCCAGCCTAACAGGCGCACAGCATCAGCCCGTTAACGGCAAAGCTCCTTCGCCAAAGTCCACGACGACGTTCCTGCAGCAGTGCGCGAGCTTGCCTCAAGTCTTCGAAACCGCTGCAATCCAAAAAGCTGCCTCTGCCTCGGCCGAAGAAAGGATCGTCCTTCGCCGCCTCCTATATAGTCTTCGTCAGGGTGAGTGGCTATACACATGGCCGGAATCGCGCGCGAGCTTCGTCTGCCGCGCGAGGAATTGACGCCCCGAATCGTCCTTCACCTCGTCGATGATTCACACGTACGACGAGGGGAATATTATGTTTATGTAGAGGTATAGCATCAAATGAAAAAATTAAATGCGTCTTAGTTTTGCCCTCAATGAATCGCTGATACCTTTTCCATAATATCACCTTCGTGCCGATGAGCTTTGGAAATTGTTGTACAGGGGCCGGAAATGGAAAGAGTTGCACGCGCTGAATGTTCGAAGCGAGATCTTACCCGCAGACTTTCGCTTACTTGTTTTGCAAATTTCATTAACGTTGATCTATAATGAATTAGAGCTATCGAGTAAATATTGAATTGCGTCTGCGAGATTTATTGGAAGAGAGTCTACCATGTGTGTTTGTTTAATCGAGACGAGAAATTCATCTGATGTAATGCAATATTTTATTGATTTCATTAGGTGCGAAGTTAAATGGAATATCGAGAAGTGGCTGGGGAACATCGTGACATGCAGATTTATAACTGCCGAGCTCTATTCAATTGAAAACGTCGCGGCGATGCCGGCTTTAGAATGGGATTCAACATGTGGAGTGAGTATAAAACTGCGTCGAAATAAAATAAAAGAAAATTCATCGTATTCACAAGATGCTTTTCCTACGATTAGTGCACTTGCTTAAGCACGACTGAAAAGCATGTCCTTAAAGAATTATTGACAAGCCACGCGCAGATCAGATAGAAATGTAATGGTGAATAATTAATTTAAGATTCAAGTTTGCACTTAATTAACGAAAAAAAAATTGCAAAGACGCAAGTGATTGCACTCTTTAATGCAATAATATATAGTTTTACAAAGTTTCAATATTGCATTGTATAAATACAAAAACTATGCCAAAAAGATATCTCGTTGCTTGTCACAATTTAATTTTCCTTACAATTAATTAACAAAGTTAACTAATTATAAACAGTTAGTAAATTAGCTATGTACACAAGGAAAATTCTAGTTTCAATTAGTAGATTCGTCCAATCATAACATCTCCTCCATTCAAAAGTTCGCGCCATGAAACGCTTCCCGGTCACGTGTCCTGCTCGCTATTCGTTCTCCGCAGACTATATTTAACGCACGTGACAACGTCGCACTCGCACTATTATGGTCTACATCGCTCTCGGCGCAGCAGACGGCGCGCAACCGCGACTTACAGACTTACACTGCATTTCAACACCACAACGCTCTGCACAGTATAGATCAGGCCGTAAAAACGTAAACAAAGCCGCGGTGCGCATTCCGTAAAAAGCTCTCTTATTATGTCAGCGGCAACGCCAACGCCGACGACGACGACGACGACAACGAGCAGAGCGAAGAACAACGGCATCAGCGGCGAGGCTCAAGCCACGGCGACGACGTCCAACTACCAGAGCGTCCAGAGTAGCCTCGCCTAACCCACGGCGAGCAGCGGCAGTCCAGCCAAGGAGGCACCAGCAGCGGCCGAGCGAAGTAAGCCGATCGATAAAATAGGCTGGTGCTATACACACACACACACACACAAACATACCTGTGCCTGCGCAGCTCCGCTGCAGCGTCATCGTCGCGATTTCCCGGTGTCTCCATCGTCGACTGCATCTCCCCTTATACTTAGTATGTACGACTGTGACTGGACGGACACCGCAGCTTGTTATACATAACGTATCTATAGCTACGAATAATTGTCATAGTGTAGTCGTCAACGCCTCTGCGGCCGCGGAGAAGGATGACTGTTAGCTCGAGCTGATATACTCACTCGCCGAGGGTTCTATTCTTTGCGAATGGACGTGCTGATCGGGCTGCAGCAGAGCGTCGCCCCCGACGATAGCGTCAGTCTCGTTTCCAAGAGCGAACTCGGTATGTGCGCCCGTCGCGGACGTCTCCGCAGAGCCAAGAGCGGCTGATTTTCATGTTGTGCACCAACCTCTGCTCTTTTCGCTGTTCGCACTCTCTCTCTCTCTCTCTCTTTTGACACGCTGCACCGGTGCACGTGCACTCGACACCCGTCATTTTCGGCGGAGCACGACGACTCGACGGTTGGCCTCACTGTCAGCTGACGTCCAACAAAAAGCTGTGCGGTGCGCGCGCGATTTCTGGGAATTCCATTTGTCATTGATGTATCGTCGGCCCATTTGAGGTTATATTACTTATGCACTGTTGCAGGTCGCAGTGTTGCGCTCCCCGGGCTCCGACTCCAATACTATAGTCCGTTTACTGTACGACTAGACTTATTAATATACATGTATAATATCGATACTTTGCTAATGGCAATGGCGTGCTGAACATAAGCGCATTTTATATTATGCAGGAAACTCTTGCGACGTTGATTGAAATCTGATCTACTTATATGTGATTTGCTTACAAGGTGCAAATATTAATTTTTTGTACAGTTTGCTCACAATCCACAAGAACACCTGTTCGCAACTCGATTTTTTTTATGCGCAATTGTATCACGGGCAAATAAATATTTTTAAATAAGATTTACGCGTTTCGAAATGTTTAACAATTTTTATCAAGGAAGAAAACGTAGGGTTAAATTGTATACGATTATTGTACAATAAAAGAATGTATATACTTGCATATTTAGGTATAAAAATGTCGTTGATAATTGTGCAGTTTTGATAGTCTAATTACATATTGATTTATGAAACTGTAAATGTAATACACGTCTTTTTTACTTTCATATCCATCAGATTTACTCGACAATAGTGCAAACAAATTTCATTGAACATTCTAACTTCATTTAATCCAGTATAAAAAACTCTATGTGACTTTTAAAATACTAATCGATCTATACCTTACTTATTAAGACGTTGAAACCTATTCATTATGTCGCCTGCAAAAATGTATTTAGTCGTAAAACTCTTGTTGCATGTTGCGCAACAATCCAATTCATTATTTATTAAAATAACGCGAAACTACAAAAAAAAAAAAAAATTGCTTTCTCAAGCAGCACTTGAACCTTCCGTTCAAAGAACTAGACATCGAAATCAATCTGTACGCAGTATTGATTGATGTCATTCGAGGGAAACGAAACCGTTAAAAATAATTCATCGGTCGTGAATGGCAGTAGTAAAGCGAAAACAAATTAAGTAGGCACATCGTCGATCAGCAAAGCTTTACACAAGCAAGCGCACTTTGAAGCTTCGCACAAATTCGTCATTCGCATTTAAAACCAGAGCAAACATTTGTGTATACAAATCGTTAAGCGTCACACAGTCGACCATACAGTGTTTGTACGGCAATTTGACGAGCACAGTGCGCAGGACTCGTATACGAGGCGGCTCGCCGCAACTTTTCTATTTTTACGCGCAGATGAGAAATCGCCGAGTTCCGTATAGTTGTAAGAGCTGCTTCGAACGAACCAGAGCCACTCCCTGCCGAATCGTTTCTTGCGCTTACAACGATTTTTTTTTTGTCGTCAAGTCGAAATGGTGAATGATCATATTTTTGTTTAGACTCTTCGTAGTTTATCGTCCAATATTTTTTTTTAAATCTTAATGCTTTATTAATTTCTGAATTTTTTGAAATTTTTTTAGATTACATCCACAAATTGAGTATGTCTAGAAGAAAAGGCGTGAGGGAAAGACAATACGACAACGTGGATTACACACAACTCACCGAAACCGATAATGGTTTCGTAGACTCACAGGTAATCGTACACAAAGTTATTTTTTCTTATTCTGTTTATTTTTCAATAAAACTTGTATAAAAATCAATTGATATAAAATTTTGTTTTCTTTAGTTTGTCTCCCCGCCGATTAAAATTCCGTGGAAAGCGATAACATTGGCTACGTTACTATTTGTTGGAGGTACTGTGATGCTTGTAATAGGTAGCTTAATAGTGAGTGGCCATATTGATACAAAGGTACAGTAAATTATTAAGAGGACTTTTTCAAACAAGCTTAAACATTACATTCAGAACGTTGAACACATTAATTGTATTTACTTGCATTAAAAGTAAAAAGTTATTTTAGGATGTAGCTTGATGATTGTAAGTTTACAGCAGTTAATTGTATGTCAATCATTTAAAACCAAAATTAAAAACCAAAATATATTCATACTATCTGCACGTGTTAAAAATAGTAAAATCTTAATCAAGCTTAAACTAGAGTTGTAATGATCCTCTTAGCAACACTTATGTAATTATTCATGCTAATGTATTTTACATTAAATTACAGTACTCTGATCGGATGTGGCCAATTATAATTTTGGGGGCTCTCATGTTCATACCAGGTGCTTATCACGTTAGGGTAGCTGTACAAGCTTACCGCAAGGTTCCTGGCTACTCTTTTGACGACATTCCAGAATTTGATTAGGCAAATATGCCAAATGAAATTCTGTGTACATATATATATATATATATTTAACGTCACCAAAATGTGCTATTTAATCGCATTTGAAAATTTATCTTTTGAAGCATTGTATTAACAATTACAAAGTCATTAATTATTAATACCATTAATGAAATGTCTTTGTAATTAATATCAGTTATTGTGGCCTATTACAAAATCAACTACATTTTATTCGTGTAACGATAAAATAAAACTAAACGTCTTTTTTTACTTCCACTGTGATAAGAAAGTAGCTTTTTCTTAATATTTTCAATGCGATAAATAAACCTCTTACATGTGATAATTCTAAAAAATATTATGTAAAATATATATAAAAAAGCTTTGCACCTTCAAGTTTTGAAGTTTAAAACTGTATACATTTAAAAATAAAAATTATTGGTTGTTAAACTTTATCTTGTAAGTAAAAATGATAAATACAAAATAAACCCTGTCCATTATAGTAGATATTTATTATAGTCTAGTACTTAATTGTTTGCATTAATAACTATCTCATGGTAATTTATAAAAGTACATTATTTACTTGCAGTCCATTATTTCAACAAAAAAACATACAAAATAATTTACAAAAACTACTAATTTTGACAATAATTCTAAATCATCAATTACGACCAAAATTAAATTAGACAAATTATAGGTGTGATTTCTACATGAAAAGTAAAATATCTTCTTTTTGTTACTCTAAATACTGTCTACAACAAGCAGTGAAAGTTAATTAATATAGTTTTCCCAAAATAGCTAACAACTATCAAATTTCTTTTATTTAATGGATAGTAAAAGCGATCCTTCCATACTAACGATAAATTTAATGAATTTAATACATTAAAAAAAGAGGGCAAATTAATTTATATACTTAATATATGGTATATATAAGTATAATCACGAAAAATATCATAAAAAAGTAACTTAACATTACCTTAGTTCCAATGCTTTAAATAATCAACAAGCGTTCGACTCATTATTTTACAAACTTTACTTATTTTTCCACGGGAAATTCTAATGGGTGGAGTAAATCGTGTGGCTAACATTTTATTCACTTGATTACGAATATCTATGTAAGCATCTCTGCGCCTATTACACAATTCATTTCTATACAACCGCTTATCCACTGGTATATCCTAAAGTTTAAGGATTATTTTAGTTTTACAACTGATTCAAATTCAAATGATTTAAAAAAAAATCAAAACAAAAATTCATTATACCTCGAATATCAAAATTACTTTTAACTGATTAGGTTTTAAACGATGAATCACGGGTCCAATATTGATTACCAATACATGTATAAGTCTCCTTAACATTAAATAAAGCTCCTCTTCCGTACAATTTGTATCGATTATTACGGTTGTAAAACCATTTTTTATCTAAAAGACAATGAATGTTTTATTATTTACAGTTAAACTTAATAATTTTTTGGAACATAAAATAAGTTTAAGGGTATGCGTACCTGAATGTCATTGTAATATCCAAGATTTATAGCATAGTCTAATAATTGATTCGTTAATATTTCATCAACTGGAAGCATTCTAGTTATCAATTCACGATAAGTTGCTTTTTGAAATGACAAATCATAATTTATGATTAACCTGCACACGTCTGCTACTAATTCTTCTTGATCGTGCAATAGTAATAATAATATTAGGTTATCTAAATAAAGACGAAGATCTAAAAAAACGAATTGTCATTATAAAAAAATTACTAAATGCAAACTGAGTAATTATTAAATTAAATGTATCAATATTCTTAAATTTATTCATACCAACTGGATAGTAGTCAATGTATTGGTCCATTAGCAATGTTTTGAAAAGGTAAACTGCTTTATCTGGATCAGCATAAGATAGAGCTCTAAGTAAAATAATAATTATTTTATTTCTATGATGTTCATGGCCTTTAGTATGATCTTTTGTAAGCCATTCATCACGGTTGGTTTTAATCAATCTCGTTCCTGCAAATAAGAATTCGAAATGTTAGAAGAATCGTTAGTTTTTGTAAGTAATGCAGATTCAAAAGAATGTAAAAATTTTATGTAATTTTAATATGGCACTAAATCTTACTTACATGCCATTAACACACTAGTTAATAAATAATCTCATGTACTGTATCCAGTTTTTAAAATGATAAAATCAATACATGCTTTAGAATCCTTACTACTCAACTTTAATAATTATACATTCATTTTCTATCAATTTATTACTACGAAAATTAATGTTTAAATTGACAGAAATTGATATTAACAACTAATAAGCTACTTTTTCACACGATAAATTTAATTAAAAAATTCTTTACCAACTTTTTGTCTTTAAAAATCATTGTTTTGATTTTTTTAAATTCCTTCTTACAAAAAAGAAATAAAAAAAAGTATATTTAAAATATTTTTAATAACGTTGTTTACAGATAATTAGTAATTCTATTAATGTCAAATAAATATGAATATTATATCATTACTGCAATTAAAATTGTACGCGTTTTTATTCTCAAATACTTTTTCAAAATATAATACATGAAATTCAATCCTGTGTAATCAAAATCAAAGTGATTTTTCTAAAGATTAAAATAATCTATAATAAGCTATACGTTGTATGAAATAATAAATAATTGTATGTAATAATTGTATGAAGAATAAATAATAATTTAACTATTATTCGCGATTCTATTTCAGTTCGTGCAAAAAAGTAGACTGAATTTTTCGAAATGAAGCTAACACTCACTTTGCAATAAGTATAGTGCCTCTAAAGGATCATTATTGGCTAAATAAATTTCAGTGCAAATGAGCACAAAAGTAGTTGTTGGCTCTTTCGGTTCAATAATTTTTATCGAACCTAGTAGTTGTAATGCCATTACCCATAACTCGTTGTTGGCTAAATCAATTAAAGCGCAAATGCCGACTTGGAACAACAGGTCGAGACATTTTTTCGACTTCGGTCTTCCATTGTGGACTGCAGAAAGTCCCAAAAGAATTAATATGAAATGAAAAATTAGGATTAATGAATAAAAGTCAGTATTGGAAGAAAAATCGCTTTATTGCGGCTATTTATTCTACACCACTTATTCCTTTTGATTTTTCTTCGTTTCCAGTACAAAATATGAAATTTTATACAATCAGTTATAAAATAATTTACAGTTCCTTTTATAAACGCTATAAAACATTTGATTTTTAGTAGTTACGTTAACTTTGCCTTTGTTACTAATATCAACAAGTTTTAATATCACTAACAATATATAACAGTCCTTTTTATATAAAAACAAGTAATGATTTCATGATTCAACCATTTTTATACTTGTCTCAAATTTAAATGAGTATTCAATTGAGTATTGTAGGTCTTTACTAGCATTATCTTTAACATTAGTAAGCAGTAATAGCAACAATTTTTACATACAGTATAATTATGTATAATAATAAATTTTATAGCCCTTAAAAATAAAATTTCAAATTCCTTTTATCATTTAAACTTGTTTTTTTTTAAGTTACAAAGCAGTAATTTTTAAAATAAGAAAAGTAATTTTAAAATGAAAATTCTGTTTCTTCATTAAAAACTTAAATAGTACTTTTCATACGATCGATGTTTCTAAAATTTATTATTATATTCCAATGAATACTGCTATTAAAGTATAACAAAAAGTTTTAGTTTACGATAAAAATAAAAGTCTTTGAAAGGATAACCCTTATTATCAATGTATTTAATAAAAAATTAATAGTAGCTCAGATTCATGAGTAATCTTTATATGTTTTTAAGTACTCTATAAGATCGTTTTTGTTATTACCTGCACGTTTGATGATTTCCGAAAGGTGCTGCTCAGAACTTGTCACATTTCTACACAATATGTGATAGTATGCGCGTTTCAATAAACTGTTTGCCACGTCTTGTTTGCTAAATTCATGCAACGTAGTCCATACGTAATCGTAATCTTCATGACTTAAGCCTTCATCGACATTGTTAACTGCAAGATATAGTTTCCAAAATCGCTTCTGGAACGCACTTGTAGGCTTACTACACTCTGAAAATGTAGCAAAAACATTAGTTTTTTCAATAATTTCTTTTCCAGAAAAAGAACAAAATATTATATAGAAATTAAATGATTTCTCTACTTTTAAAAAGTAGAGTAATTGTACTTACCAACTTCCTTTACCCTGTATTCATCAAAATTGGTACTTTCACCCTTATTTGGCGTGCTTATTCGCACATCTACAGGTGAATTAATAGGCTGTTGTACGTTGCTAGATGTATGTACAGACAATGGACTCTCTATTCTATTTTTCCTTGTTCTTGGTGACATGTTAACTATTGAACCTTGATTTTCCGCTTCTGCTGACTTTAAGCTTTCTACTGATTGGCATCTTGAAATCGAAGAACTTTTAAACAATACCAAATAGCAACAAAAAAGTTTATATCATTATTATTTTTTTAAATATATATTCTGTATGATACATATCATTTATTTTGACAAAATTTAAGAAATACCTTGAAATATTTACTTACTATTTAAAGGAAATGCACATTTCGTCAAAATAAATATTAAACTTTTAATTTTACTCTAACTGTTCCATTATTAAATTAAAAATATTTTCTTAGAAAGAATGCTCTTTTACCTGATTGCATTTTCAGTGTCATTTGTTGGATTTAGAATAGGAACAGTGTTTAAAACTTCCTTGTCGTCTACTAGGCCTAATTTTTGCACTAAAAGATAAAACTGCTTGAGCATGGTTTGGCTCATCTTGTTTCTTTCTAAATCATTCAGTTTGTTTTTTACTAAATCGTAGACTTCAGTAATATGACTCAAATTTTTTTTTCGCTTAAGGCACTGTAGTATCGTCAGTTCAATCATATCAACTGGTGGTACAGCTTTCAGTGAGAGGCACTTGATTGTTTCCCAGCAAAATCCATCAGCCATTTTGGCTTTGATTGCTACACAAATAACTCGCACCCAGTCTTTATTACCTTGATTAACAAAAATCACAAGTCGCTTAACGAAAGATTCAACTGAGTGAAGCTTCGCGTTTAAACAATAATCAAGCAGCTCGTTCAAAAATCGTTCAGAACGCAATTCTGCTTGATAAAGCTTATTATAAACATTGAAAGCTTCAAGATTAAGAGTAGGTAGAATAGATTTCCAAACATTCTGCAAGAAAAATCCAAACTTGTAGCTAATTGCAACGTCTAGAATAGGTATAAGTAAATCGATTTTTTTCATAGTTATAAGTTTTTGTAACGGGTACAACTGAAAAATTTAAAGATAATTATTAATAATCAAGAATGAGACTTATTTAAAAAAATATGAAAATATTTACATTATGAGAAAATGTGCAATTAATCATTTCCTGATGACAGTTTCCACTCCGTAATGTTCTATAACAAAAAGCTTTAAAAAATGAACTCTTTGCCTTTGAAGCATTACGTTCGTTCTGCTCCTGCACATTATCGTTGCCAAATGTCACGTTAGGAGTGCTACCAAATTGGCGTAAATTATCTACATCTTTGAGCATTTGTGCAGTATTCATCATATAGAATTTATCATTCAAAGCTGCGGTATTATTTTTATAAAACTGTTCATTAAAAGCTGGATCATTGTTACCATAAGAATTGAAAGATATTTTGTTAGATTGTGTTGCGTATGCTGCCATGCCAGTCAACTAAAAATATAAAAAAAAATTTTATTTAGATTTTAATTTTAAAAAACACTTAAAAAATGGAGTAATTTATCAGTTTAGACTAATGTATTTATTCTTTATCATTCAATATCACAATAAATATAAAAATTCACAGCGTACATAAAATGTATTAAAATATTTTAACAAAATAATTATTTAGTCAACTTTATTACCTCAGGTGCTTTAAGTGGTTTTGACTGGTTACTAGTGTTTGTATCAAATGTTATCCTATTTATTACTCTATTTGATTTTGTCGTTGTAGCCATTGAATCCACCGTAGATGTTGCTGTTGTATGACAAGAAGTTGAATTTCTTTGATTTGTATAACGATTGTTCCAAGTTAGTCGATCTTTAACTGATATCGGCATATTTCTAATTTCTTCATTAACACGCATACGTTCTGACGTGAATTTACGGTGTGGGGGGCTTGCATTCGATTCTTCATCACTCCTATGAAATCGATTTTAGTATTATTTATTATTATTTATTATTAATAGACATTTTTAATAATGAAAAGATTCAAAACAATTGTAAAAAATTAAATAAATACAAATATTTATTATGTGTAAACAAATAATTATTAAATATTTTTTTTAATTTATTTTAATATCTATTATTATAATTGCATGTATCACTAAAACTCAATATAATGAAATAATAATATTAATCATCACTTCAAGTAAAGTTGTTTATTTGTTAACAATTTAGAATTACGTACTTCAATTGGTTTTTTAAGTCCTAAAAAGGTACCTAGAAGCAATCCAAAACAGTCTATAGATTGTTAACTAATAAACAATTTTACTCTGAGTGGTGATTAACATCATAATTTCATTTTTTATTATCTAGTAAAATGTAAGTAGGCAAAAAAGTCGCCAATTCTTATTATATTGCGAATTCTTATTATTACGTACGAAAACATTTTATCTGGATGTATAGACATGCCATCATCATCATCATCATCATCATCATCATCTGTATCATCATAATCTATCGATCCAAGCGGTCTACTTTTATCTTTCATTTTTTTACTATCTTTCAAAAGGTCAAGCATAAATCCTCTTGTAAGATCTACACTCTTTGTAGGCGATGGGGACTTTTTAATTCCTAGTCGGTCAAACACCGATGCCTTCTTTGGGGTTTGTTGAAGAGTTATTTTTGAATTTCCATTATTCGTCATTGAATCATTTTCTTGTTCACATTTGATTTCCTGCCTTTTTTGAATCTCTTCCCTTTCCTTTCTTTTTCGCAAGCGTGGATCTACTTACAAAATAATAATTAAATACAAAATGTACTTTTCTGTGTATCTTATAATCATTTTTAATCTATACAATTTTTAATTTTTACTCATTAATGTTTGATTTATAATGCTGTCTACATTACCTGGACTTTTATCCAGAAGATCCTCAGATGTAGGAGAACTGATCTTACTAGTTGATCTTACTAACCTTGGATCATTTGAAACTGGAAACTTTATAGGACTATTCGATCTGTTGAGTCTAGGATCCCTTGAAGGAACACTGACTGCCTTAACAGGGCTTAAAGACCTGTTCAACCTTGGATCTTTGTTTATGGAGGTATTTGAAAAAGAGTTTATAGACTGAACAGTTTCTTGCTGATGTTGAATTTTGGTAAGGACATTTGAAGATTGTGGCAGATCTTGTTCTAATATATTATTCACTTTAGTAGAATTAATATTATCTTGTCTTGACGTAGGAGACTTTAAATGTGAAGAGAATTGAGAAGTAGATTGGAAAGTGATTGGTGATATTCTAGTATTTGAGTTACTAAGACTAGGTGAAGGCGTTTTGTTTCTGTCAGTTGAAAGCTTAGGGGATTTTAGGCTTAAAGAGAGTCGAGAATTGCTGGTGCTTGATGAATTTGAAGTTTTTGGGATTTTTAGACTAAGTAAAGATTTTTTTGTCGTATTATTAACCACCGTATTTTCTTGTATTTTAATTACAGAAGGAGATCTTAAACTCAACAGACGATTGTTTTGGAAGGTAATAGGCGATTTTGTAGAGGATGACCTATTGGAATTAAGTGCCGATTTTTCTTCCACCTCTCTATTTAACAATTCAAGCTTCGGTGTTTTAGGTCCTTAACAAATAATGAACGTAAATTGGTTAAAAAAAAATTAAACTTCTAATTTTAATTTGACATATATTAAATATATATTCTTACGCTGATTTTTTGAGTTATTAACCCTTGAGTTAGAAAGAACTTCATCATTTACATCATCCACATCATCCGCTTTATACAGAGTTATGCTTCCCGTTTGTTCATTATTTGAAAGCTCTGTGATATCTTGACAGAGACTGTCAAAACTCTCTTCTACGCCATTGTTATTCTTTAAACCGTTGGTCTGGGGTGTCTGTATTGCATCATTATCCAAGTTGAGACATTTCGAATCACCATTTAATGTACACTCAGTTCCATTAGATTTTTCAAATTGTAACTGTTCACTATTAATAGAAAACAAAAAGATAATTCGTTTAGTTTTTTTAACCCTTTATTAAAATTAATGCTTATAAAGTATAAAAGTTCCAATCACAAAATTTTATGCATAAGTATATAGAGAAATTTTAATATTTACCTTTGACTTTGCAGTTTATTATTAACATTTTCAGGTGTAATCATTGACTCGACTTTTAACCTAAGTTTAATAGTATTGTTTGGTAATTTACTATCACTAATGATTTTGGGCTTAGCTCGAGATTTTTCAGTAGTTTTTGTAGGGGATTCTGCAAGATCTAAAGATAAAAAACTTCCATTCAGATCATTTTCTTTTTCTTCTAAATCATCAGCATTAGACAACACTTCTGGACCTGCTAAAAAAATTATTTTTGTGTATAGTAATTTAATATAAAATTGTATATTATGATTAGATGTCAGTTTTACGTTTGCATTACCTTCAGATGAATTAACTTTTGAATTATAAGTATTCCCATTAGTTGGTACATTTTGCTCACAATTAGATGGATCAGCTCCAAAAGATAATAGAAGACTGCTTGGGCATAATTGACTAGCTATTGAAGTTGCAGCTTCAACAGTACTTTGGTTGAAATATTGACAATTCACAGATAAACTATCAACTGATGCAAGCTCATCGTTATTACAGCTTCTCTTAGTTTGTTTGGTTTTTATTTTACTACTATTAAATCTGTACAATTCAGGAGTACCACTTTCTTCCTCAGAATCATGATTTTCAATTTTTAATCTTGATTCCAATGAGTCGTCTTTTTCGTGAATCATAAAAGTTCTTAAAAACTTTTTTTTTCTTTTAATTGGATCATCATCATTACCAAATTTCTTTCTCCAGAATGATTTTTTTTTTGTTTTTAAATTTTGTGAGCTTTTTGATTTGTTCTTAATGGATGAGAAAGGATTTGCAACTATAGTTCTATTTTTCTTATTTGCGATTTGAGATAGAGACTTTGCATCTACAGATTCATCACCTGAAGAATCAATCAATCCTTTCCATCTATCAGAAAAATTGGGAAAAAGTTCTTTAGAGATCGTTGAATTGGATTGCTGACACTTTTCCTGTGGAAAACTTCTTTTATTTTGATGGAGTGGCTGACTATTACTTTGTTTAAATTCTAAATTTTTGGGTGCGTCGCTGTAGCTGTTTGAAAGCTGTTGAGTTTTCGATTTTGATTTACTTGAATTTTGTAGATGCCTTTGACGATTAATTGAAGGAAAACTTTTACTTCTTGATAGTAATTGGTTGTTATTTTGTCTAAGATCTTGATTTTGTACCTGCTGACTACAATCTTGCAGAAGTTGTAGTTGTTCACATTCTTCAACTGAGTCATTTGGTTCTTTTTTTATATTAGGATGACACAAAGTTTCAAAATAATTTTGAATATTTCTGTTAGCTCTTTCACTAAGACTTGTTTCAGGTAAATCTTTTTCTACTGCTTTTGGTTCAATTTTAATTTTTGGTTTTCTACCTCTTTTTGTAGAACCAAAAACAGGAGATGCTACCAATATTCTGTTAGGGCTAATCGGCTCTTGTTTTATTGAAGATGTCCTCATAACTGGGACTTGAGGTGTACTTGTTAAAATAGAATGATATTTTTTTGCTGTAGCTATACTTATACTATATAATCTTGCAAGAGATGCATACTCCGAATTACTTGAATTACTTATTTCTAATGATGCACCAGTTTCTATAAACGAATCTGTACTCTGTGTGTCACATCTTGAAATACTATCACAAGATGATTGGCTACTCACTTCAAAATACTTCCTCTTTAACGTTAGAGCAGACCTTTATAAATTAAAATTATCAAACTAAATGACAAAATTTTTAATAAATATTTATGTATTTATTTATTGATGTCATCATTAATTTTTGTTTAAAATAACTTGAATAAGCAAAATATCAGAAAAGTTTATCATTATACTACTTTAAAATAATTAAGAAATTTATTAAGTTTTGAAAAAAGTATATATACTTGTTCAACAAAATTAGTAAATTGTCTGCAGTTAGACAGAATGGAAAGATTTAAAGGTGTACTTGAAGAAGAATTCAATTTCGAAATGAAGGGCAGAGAAACACAAACAAACAAGAGGTCAAAAAAGCTATGTACAAAATGCTCCAACATCCACAGAATCTTATAAGGAACACATAATGTCATATACTGCAACTGTGTCATGTACTGATTCTAAGTAAAAGCACAAGCAAATAACTAATTTTTAACGAAAATTTAATAACAGCGACAATACAACACATGAAAAGTCCGTAATAGCCGGCGCTTTTTTGGAGGAAACAATTATCGCTGCGCGCACGAGTACTTATTGTAAGTGTCGTAACGATCTGCACGAACGAAACGAGCAGAATCGAATTTCAAGCGGCGAAACTAAGAATGTAAACACAACGATAAGAGTGAAAAAAGCCTCCATACCTTTTTCGCCGCGACTTGCGCGGCGTCTCTGGCGAAGGCGGTCTGCCCCGTTTCCTCGACTCCAACGACTTCGTGCTGGACATCGAAGACTGCGACATGACGATTGACGACGCTTCTTTGTGCTGTTGCTGCTGCTGTCGCTGCTCACCTTCACCCTTGTCTTTGATACTGCACCGTTAGAAAAAAAAAACAAAGACGTCGGTCCTTAGTTGTATGAAAACACGCGCTTCTCAGACTTACTCTTTTTAATCGACGCAATCTAGGCTTCACTGCTTCGGTAATAAGTAATTGAGCGGAAAATACTAATGGAAAGTGCATATCGATGCTAATTTGCGAATCAACACTTCGAGAAAGAATTGTTGAAAAGAACTTTTTGACACGCGCGTGACGTATACGTGTATTTACACATATCGTGGCCTATGTGCAGCATCCACAAAAGAATTTCACTTCGACCGCAGCCGCGTAGATTAATCGCAATGTCGTAAACAGTAGGTGTTTACTTATGCTCGATCTAGAGGGATTCGCGACGAAACAAAAAAAAAATAACCGAGAAACGGCGCGGGCGGACTACAGTGGCTAGCTATACACTACACATATACATATAGCGTACGGAGGCGCAGGGGGAAACAAAGAAAGTCACCGACAGCTTGCCGATTCCCTCTCGAGTCCAGCCGATAAACACGACGAGTCTAAGGCGTAGAGAGCGTCGCATCAGAAGAATTCACGCGGCAACAAGTTCGCGAGGGCTACGGGGGGACAGGACAACAAAACACTCTGAAAACTTACATCGCCCTCGTCGAAGGTCGTGCCGACCTGCAGCACGTGCATTTCCGTCCGTCGTAGGCGCTTTATCCTCTTGTCACTGGCCGTCGATGAAGCCGGACGAGCTGAATGTCGAATGGCAGTACGTCGAGCCTACGCTCGTTAGGCCCTGATCATCTCCTCGAGGCCGTGATGGGCGATCCTCGACGTATTGTTGCCGGTTTCCTCGTGACACGGCCAGCACTTTCGCGCGGTTCGTATTCGGCGGTAGACGCGCTTCTGGCCTCTCGAGTGCGCGACTCGTCGAATTTTCTCCGCGCGCCGGCGCTACAGTGCGGCGTTGCCGCCGCGCGGCTCGCGGCCGTGCCTAACTTGCGCTACTTTTTTGGCGGGAGATCTTCGGCGTTTGAATTCGCGAAGCGCCGCTACTGCTTGTTGCCAGTGCTTTTTTCTTAAATAAACTAATAATGCTTTGCTCTGTGCTTGCTCGTTGCGATTTTCAAAAATCTAATAATTAAATTTAAAAAATAACACGAGCAATATTTGTACATACATAAAAAATTGCAAAAGTTTAAATTATTAGTTTTTCATTCCATGATTTTTTTTTGTGCAAATCGATTAAAAAATTGTTCAGGTCAGTGCGAATCGCAAATAAAATAAAACCGTCCCGCGTGACGCGGTCGTTACCTATAAAAACGTCATGCCGATACGATACGCTAAATCAGCAGAAAGTAAATCTTATCTGCGTACTAATATACTTGTAGTCGTAAAGGAAGTGGGGCACTATATGAAACCATCGTCATTCGTACATAGATATCTCATGTGTGCTGATGCTTGGATTAACGCCAAGAAATTTCATGCATTAAATTAGATCACTCTGTCACGCTATAAACGATCATGGTAAGACACAATTATTTTTTTTTTCTATTTCACGATATTGAGATAGTCTTACTTTCTAAGGGCTAGGAAACTTTTAAAAAAATGCGAAAAATTACGAGCAATAGCATGTTATTTTATGTTTATAACTGAGTGGAATATAAATATCAATTACTTTGTACATATTACATAGCTATATAAAAAATGTATAAGAATCGAACTGTACGATCGTTCCTTTGAATTCTTCATACCGACTTGTAGACATAACAAACTTTCTTTTTATATTTTTCGCAACAATACCTATTCACATTACAAATAAATTTTATTATTATTTTTTTTTCAAACTTTTAACTTTATCTTAGCGTTTTCAATTATCATCAGTTTCTCCAGTTTGTAGGTAATAAATCATTGCAAACAAAATTGAAATAATATAAAATTGAATTTGTAAAAGTGCTTTTTATTTGACAAAACTGGAATTTTATCAATTAATTACATGTAAACAAAATTATATGCAATCCTGATTCATGGACGTCACTTATTTTTGTTGCTATGTACAAAAATAAAATATGCATAATCCTGCTCTTTTTACAAAATTACAATATTGAAAAAGTGAGTATTGAACAGTCAGAGAACAGAGAATAGACAACAGCTGGAAGCATCTACACTGCTGTAGTTAGTATTTAAAACATAGCAAACTTTAAATTATACATATCGCAATAGATACAAAAATTTGGATTGCGACTCCGACGAACGTTTCTTACAATACACGCATAAAGCAAATACAAAAAATAGCGTAGTCTCTTCGAGTCGATATTACCGACCAGGTCGTGAAATAAAAGTCGTATCTATAGTTTATTATTCGGCCTGCTTTTACTTAAGGCCTATATTGGTACACGCTGGTGTCGATTCCGTAGTTGGCCATCTGCTGATCGATCCAGGTCCTGGCGCTAGCGACGTTGGCGTAGACACCGGGAATCTGGTTTTCGCCGCAGCCGATACCCCAGGCAACGATTCCGGCTTGACTGTACCTCAACGGGTCGTTCTTGATCGGGCACACGAGCGGACTGCCACCGTCTCCCTGTTGCGATTCAAGTAAAAGACACTTTAATAAACAGTCGAATTCGCTAAGCGACGATTTTTCGTAACGACGCGTACCTTGCAGGTGTCCTTGCCCGGCTCTCCACCGGCGCAAATGAAACTCCTGTCGAGCTGGAAGTACCTTCCTAATCTCGTCGTTCTCAGGGAGTTTTGACAGGTGTCGTGCGGAACAACCGGGATCTCGACGCGCTTCAGGATTACCTGGTAGTGTCCTTCCTTGCCTGAAATCAGAATTACGTATTGAAAATCCCACTTTTTTTCCATCGATTAAACGAGCTAGTCCTATCACGCTTTACATATTCGTGAGCAAAGGTCGATATCATCGAATCAATATTCTATGCAACGTACACAGCTGTGCATGTAAAAAAGCCGTCAAGAGTTAGACATGGACAATTACAGCTCGCGCAAATTGAGTGATAAATATTACAGTAGGTATATAAGCAGAGGTGATATATAAGTCTTCGAACGGTAACACATCATAAAAAATTAAAATGTACGTAACACGTCGGCGACGCGCAAAGTGCATGAAAATCGATGATTAAACTGTTAGCAGTGTGCGCAATCAATTGTAAAGTCCACTTAGTCTACGGTTATAATATAACAAATACCGATAAAATAGCACTACAGAATTTTACGTATTATAAAAACATCGAGAATAGTTCAATCACTTAAGCAGCTGTATATATGTACATAGTCTATCATGTTACTATTAGCTTTAAAGTTTATTCTTGTTTTATCATAAGTACAAAATGTACAAAACTCAAAAAGCGACACTAATTAAGCTAGTTTTTTTTCTCATTTTTCTAGCGTAAGTTAAAATTTTTGTAAACTCTCGACCAACAGAGTAGAATAATTCCTTATAAGACGTAAGCTACACATAAAAATAATATGTTATAACAGCGAGTGTCCCAGATCGAACATTCTGTCAAAAAAATCTTCAGATATTATATAAATGGTGTTCTTGTTATATTCTTAACCATATGTACCTATTAATGACTAATAAATAAAAAATTAAGGACAAGTAGAAGAGAGAAAACGTGTGTGTGCAATGTATGTAGAATGTAGATATATAGAAAAGAAGCTCACCAAAGATGTCCTTGCCCCATCCGCTGGCGAAGCAGCGCGAAAAGTCAAAATTCTCGTTAGGCTCGGGTAGACAAACGATGTCGACGTTGTCGGCAATGTCGAGGGGCTGGGACAGGATGAGCAGGGCGAAGTCGTTGTACAGGGCACCGGAGTGGAATCTCTCGTGAACGATGACGGTCTGAACCTGACGGTCCTGGTGGGGGTAAATCTCGTTCTTCGTCTGGGTGTCCCACTCACCGGCGCGTACTTTCAGGGTTTCCGCAGCTTTGCTGCGAAACATTGGGAAATTAGGATGGAATTTTGAATTCGCCATGAAAGAAGTCAATTGATAACGAAACTGGTATAGTGTCACGAAATTCTGATAAAATGTTCATTATTCCCACATAGATACTGATTGCCTTGATACGTACACAAACCTACAAATGTAGTTATTATGATTCTGAAAGTTTGGAAAATTATTGGCTGTAAAAGAATTTAAAGATTATTTCGACAAAAAAAATCGGTTTAGCGCGTTTTTCAATATTTTCCAAATGTAATCATTTTATCAGAATTCGTTCACATGAATTTGGATCGCAGGCCAAGTTATATTAAGTACTTGTTAACGCAGTGTGCAGCGGTGAGAGCGACCCTGGGATGGATGAGGGCACCCCCGCATTGGTAGACGTTTAATTTCTCGCTGTTGCCGTTGCCGACGACCTCCTCCTTGAGGATCGCTACCATCCAGGGAAACTCGCCGAATTGGGCCTCGTTGTCCTTGGCACCGGTGATACGGAAGCCGATACCCTCGGGATGACGTTGGCCGCAGCCCCTGCGCACAGTCGGCCTTGGGGTGATCTTCTGTATGGTCACGTCAGGTGGGGCACAGCAGACGTCCAGATAATTGTCGCACGGTCCCGCCTGCAATCTGTATACAAAATTTTTATTTCGTTCATGCGCCGATAGTCAATGACTTTGGGTTTATTGAATCGGAGAGAACAAGTCGGTATATCGTACCTAATGTCGATAAGGCCAACTCCGTTGCTTTGGATAGAGCCATTTTGGCACTGGTAGTAAGGTACGCACTCGCACTCGGCGTTTGCGTCAGAGCCACCGATTTTGCTGTCGGTAGGATTCGAATTCGGGGTCGGATTGAACACGGAGCCGATCAGGTCGTCGAGGCTGGTCGTCGATGAGACTTGATTGTTGCCGGTACCAAATACATTGGCAATCAAGCCGTTCAAGCCTAGAAATAGAAATAATAGACTGTAGCGATTTTTTTATTTTATTGGGATATCTTTATTCCATTTTTACGGTTAAAGTACAACGTTTGCAAATAAGCTTTATAATTCATCATGTAGCCACATTACTTTCAATTTTTCGTGCATCGGACTTAATTTTCTGAAGAAAAAAATTGCCTTACTTGCATCGTTTTGCTGTGGCGCAGAACAACAGCTGCCAATAAGTAAGAGCGTCAAGATAACGCCAAATACTGGTTTCATGATGATTTTGGACTGCTTCTGTAAAATAAAACCAATAATTAGTTTTTATAATGATATATAAATTTATTTTATTAGACAGTCGTGTTACAAGAGTATTAAAAAAGACAAAAAGTAATAAATTCATTCATATTACAAAATCTGCGTAAATGAAGTCACAAATAAACCATGAAAATTACATACTTCTTTTATGCAGTTATCTATCATTTTATAGTTATATTTTAATTGAAAAGAAAAGTTTTGAACAATTCGATTGTTGAAAATTGTTCCAAGTTTGTTCATTCAAATCCATTAAAATACAAGCTTGAAAAGTCATAAAAACAATATATAATTATTGCACAACGTATATCAGCTTCGTGGTTCATTGTATTGTGATTTAATTTCTGCAGTTAATTATAAGCTATAGTCAGCTCTTTCGTTTGCAATATTGTGACGTGAACATTTTTTGATCGATTCTAAGACATCCTGAATCGGTCAGGTATAAATTGGATTATAGACTTTATTTTTATAATACCTTTGAAATTCAGTTAGTTCGCGTTCTCTGAGATTTTCATTTAACTTAAATATTAAATGTGTAACATGTAGCACGTATAGTGCAAAATTAGTATGTACTATAGTTATTAATACTTAAAACAAAAAACAGCCGGCAAACACACTTGATTCTGCACTCATCACTTTTTTGCTTTGTATACATTTATCTATTTTCTTGTTACAAAAGAATCTTGTTTACTGTAAACACGCTTTTAAATGGACGCGCATCACATAATTGCATTCTAAGTGGATTCTTTATCTCGCGAATCGCGCAGTCACACGTACGCGTGACTTTACAAAACAATTAGTATCAAGTTTTTTGAATTGCTTTTAAAATCAAATTGATTGGCGATACTTTTAGCACCTTGGACCATTATTCAGTATTTTCAGTGTCGCTGCGAAGGAAAAACTTTTTTTCATTACGTAAAGAATTAGCAACTTTTTTACGATCTGATATTACTCATCCTCCATCAAATAAAAATATGACTAACGGTCGAATGTGATTACAAAAAAGTGTCGGTTTTGATTTTGAAAATCTGTACTGCGTTCTATGTCGGCTCTGCAAAGGAATATATAAGTATAGTAGAAATAAATGATTTATCAATTTACATTATTGTATTTAAGTAAAGTGTAAGCAAAAATTGTTCTCAATTATAATATATGAACACAACCGATGGCATGACCTTTGGAGGCTCTTTGAATTGCGACGTTGAATTCTCGGTATTATTTTCTACTTTGCGGTACATCAACAAAGTATATAGGAAACAGCTCAATCGATATAGACACACGTTAGACTCGAAAGGTCAACTACTTTTTTACATTTAGTTTTCGGAGTGGACATTCACAGCAAACGCGAAGATAACTCGACTTATCTTAAAATATAGCACATCGTGCAATTAAGAAATATTTGATAATCAGAAAAGTGGAATGTTGATTATTAGAAATCTCGACTAATGACGATTTGAATTTTGAGTTGACTTAAAGAGTCGCCGAAGTCTGTAAACGCGATAATACAGTGACGAAATTTTTTCAATTTGGACGTGAAAATTTACTAACTCAAACGCGCGCAATGAAAAATCATTAAATTCCAATATAATGATTTCGCGGAAGGACGCATTTGATTTTATCGTATAGTAGCGTTCGTTAAGCATATGCGCGGGATTCTACTATTCAACAACCGCGATCCGGACGTTACATGTTTTTCTTATTTTTCATTAATAATGTAACTTCTCGGCAGACGGAAATAAATAAATAAATTCAATTGAACCGTGAAATACGAGATTCGCGTGATACTGTCAAAATAAAATATTTAATTGTTTGATAAAAGCTAAGCGTTATTTTTAACATAATTTACTCAAACTGCTTGACGCAAAAGTTGTTTACATACCAATATAATTTACCGCTTTCACTTATATCTTTTGCATACGAACTGAGTTAGAAATAATATACAAAAAATAGAGTCATTTTTATGGCGAATTCCAACAGCAGCTGAGCAATCGGATTATGTAAATTAAGTCCGAAATAGTGACTTTTGCAAATCAGTCGTGCTATTCATATACATGACGAGTATTGCTTTAACAAATATGCATTAACAAATTATCAAAAATGAATTTCAATTAGTTCCAGAGGTGTATGCATACATGTATGTACAACTTGCCATCATGATAAAATATGATTTCTGTCAGGTACAGCACATCAGCTTCAAACAAGTAAAATATGGTGCAAATCGAGTGCACGAAGGAAAAGTTATTATTGGAATTTGAAATTTTTTAAAACTGAAGTTGCTGAAGTATACTCTATTTTTATGTGAAATAACTTCATATTACTTGGAAAATATTGCACTGAAGAGGCACTCGAACGATACGCTATTTTTTAAAAGTGTTTAAAAATCACATTAAACAAAATACTGCATCATGTTGATTATAGGAAAAAAGTTTCGCAAGCGATAATGTAACTTGTGTGCGATTGTTATTTATAATCAAAAGTACTTTCAATATAACCAATAAAATAATGGACCGTATGTATCCTCGCAAAAAAAAAATTCAACTTGGGTTCACATACATATTTACAGAAGCGTTCGAATCTCTTAATTCCAAATGCGCCAAACGATCGTACTGGAAAGGGGCCACAGGCAAGGCCAGTTTACGATTTCGAAAGCTTACGAAAATAGCTTGAAGCGCATGTTCCGATAAAGTTTATATAAAATAACAATGACCGCTCAGGCAACTGGAGAATGGTAATAAAAATTTATATCCGAAGCCGGCTTGAAATTCTAAGAAATTCGTGCACAAAATGTAAGCTCTCTCGCCGCAGCGAGACGAGTCGCAAGATATTGTATAACTCATTTATTTCGTTTCTGCTCCAGTTGAACCTCGGGAAAATCCATATAATATACACGATATCGCGCGCGCACTTTCGCCACAATTTACTCGTGCGGCATATGTAGTGTGCACTTGACATGTATTATGCATAACGAGTGCGTCTGCGGCGTATACGGTTCGTATATACATAAGTAATGGTATTGCGCAAAGTCCAGTCGATAAACCACTACTTATATACTTACGTCGAATTCAACCGAGCAAGCGTATTCGACGCTCATCTGATGGTGACACTGACCTTTCGTGAAAAACCGGTTGTTGCAGAAACCGGTACTGGAAAAACCTTCCTCCCTGATGTGCTCTAGAGTCTCGCAATGTCTCGCAAGTGTAAAAAAAACTGATTTTTGATTCCCGATCATTTTCCCGAATAACTATTTTTTCGAGTACAAGTTTACCCGCGATTGTTTGAATATATGTTTCTTTCGAATGGAGATGAGACCTCTTTCCCTTCTAGGGAGGAGAGGGGAGGGTTAGACCAAGATTTAAGCGATGTATAATAAACTAAATAAATACAATGTATAAGGCACTTCTCTATGTAAATAAATAAATAAATAAAAATATTCAGCAATCATTCAGCGAGATTATGTTGTATATTTTTGTTACCGTATAGAATAAAAGCTACTGAATTTAATTCACATAGTTTAAATTAGATAAAAGAATGATTGACTATTTTGATGAGACGCTTAGAGTACAATGATAGATAAAGCCAAAATAATAGACAACTTTCTCTTGATTATATGGCGTTTATTGCATTTATTTTTAGTTTTGTAACATCATTAATAGTGGAATTTCAAACTCCTGCAGTATGTATAAGTATTATGTACTGGTCATTTTGAAAGGAAAACATTCTATTCTTAATTACGATTTTATGGGCAAAAACTATCCAAGATATATATCACCATTGGAATAATATATTCGATTTATTTTTAACAAATGAACTTTGAATCTATGTATGTGCATAGAGCACTTTTGATGTTATCTGCTGAATTTCAGTTGTTGAAATCGCTATAACATTGTGAATAAACAAAGAAAACGTTTGCTCAAAACAGAAGCAATATAAAATTGATAAAGCAATACAAAAATTATTTTTTATCATGAATAGGTAGACTCAACAAGCACACTTTTTTGAAAATTAATTCACAGCAAATTAAAAAACACGTAGTTTTTTGAGAATATTAGTATTGACAGTTCACGATTTTTTTTCACTTCTTCCAAACAACACTGAATAAATCTCTGAATGTAATTGAAAAAAAAAAATAGAATTTTTAGGAATTCCATAATTTATTATCATAATTTATTATATTATTGTATTGTATTAAGTTGAATAAATAGTTGTAATTCACTAAGATTTTGTATAAGCAATGTTTATAAGAAGTAGTTCATTAGAATGCTGATATAAGTATCGTTTATATTTATATGCCCGTTATCTAATATAGTTTTTTTTATTTTACTGCCAATCTGAAAGTCATTTTATCTCCCTATATTCTAAGAAAATATTTTGATCACGGAAAACAGTGATTTTAATTACACAAATTCAACAAAAGTAACATATAGACTTGTATGTCTAGCTTTCAAAATTAGTATCTATATAAACTGAAGAATAAATGCTTAATATAACAAATTGGGTATAAAGAATCATCTCGTTTACTAGGAAGAAGCGTATGTACAAAGATTGAAGCAAAAACGCCAATCTTTTACATAATAATAGCGCGTACTTAATATCTTTCCTTAATCAGCGCTTTAGGCGCAAGTTTGCAACATCAAGCGCATGTAATCCGCGGCCTGCGAATTCGAATCGAATTGATGTAAAGAAAAAAAAATCGATAAAAAGTTTCTAAATCCATTCCATATTCCATTCCATTGTTTTGCGACGGAGTCCTGCCGCGCCGAGCGCAACAAGTCTCTAAACACCGAACCTATCAAAACACGCGATTGTGGGAGACGTAAACACTCCGCCAATATATCCTTAATCAAAGAGCAATGGATGATCTCCTGCATCGTTTGCGATCGCGTTGATGTAAGTACTAGTATTCGCGAATGTAATTGCACAGCAAATCAGTGGAAACGACGAGATATAAGTATAAGTACTCACGTTGAGCAGCAGAGCCGGGAAGGAAAAAACCAGGCGCACACGCAGAGGAGGAAAGATGCTCCGATGGAAGATGTTGACACTGGGAGCAACGGGAGGCGATTACCGGCGACCGTGAGGCCGAGAAGCGTGTTATGTGCTGGCTGTCCCCACTCCCGGCTGCAGCGCACAGCGCGGCTCTCTTCTCTTCTCGTCGAGTCGTCTTCGACTTCGTTTCGCAAGTGAGTTCGCCCATATACTTATAAGTATATAAGTATGTATGATCAGCGCCGAGCGCGTGTATATAGTCGTCTTCCTCCCGTTTCAATGTATACAAATATATACGTATGTAGTACATAACCTGTACTTACATGTATGTGCGCGGGGCCGTGGACAGTCTTTAATCGGATATTGGGAAAGTCCCAAAATCGACTTAAGTATAGAATATATCTGTGGCTTCCAAGAAGAACCACTTAAGTGACTTTTTCGTGTTTTCGAGAAAAAGCGATTTCAATGTTTCAAGTAATATACGTAAGATCGAAATTTCAGAGAAAAGATCAAAGTATTGGCTCATTTCCCCGCAGTATTAAATTTGTATGCGGTCGCTCTCTTTGAGGGTTCGTAACTAATGCAATTCGCAGTTGAAAAAAATTCGGTCAGAGCATATTTTTAAAGCTTAACTCATGCCCTTTCCAATGGTGTAATTGAGATTTTCAAAAATTGTTATTAACAATGATAAAAAACGGTTAAAAGAAAAAAAGCATGGTTTTTCCATAATTTTTTTTTTAATTCAAGGTTTCAAGAATGTTTTCATTTGAAATATATCTGGAACCTCTCTAACCAATGGAATAAATGTCCAAACCTCAAAGATACGTGATTTGGGGGTTGGGTTTGAACCTCGGTGTGGTCAAACTAGCGCATATTATAATTGCAAATTTTGTACGAAGACTTTTACAAATTTTTTATTCAGTAACCCCGCATTTTTCGAAAAAATTGTCAAGAGTAATAAGTTCTTAGAATCAGCTAAGGAATACATACGAATTTTATCTAAGCTATCTCAGAAATTTTTTTGTTTTTGCAAATTGACTATCTTTGAAAAAATTTTTTAAATTTAACAAACCCCACGAATATATCGGTACAAGTAATTAGATATATTATACAGCTTTAATATACTCCACAGTCGACACGGTGTATTGCGCACAAAAATAAAAAAAACGAGTGCACTTAAGTGGTTCTGCGGTAACATTTTTACAAGAGGGGGAGCAGTTAAGTGATTAGATAATCGGTTAACATTTAAAATATTTGTCTATATCGAAAATGTTATTATTGTATAATGAAAAAGGGTACTAAGAGCACCTCGAATTCGACATAAAAAAATTTTCACAAAAAGTCACTTAAGTGGTTCTTCCTGTAAGCCACAGATATATACCCCCATTATCGACTCGCTCGTACTATCGTGAGTTTGGCTGCGTATAATAAATTGTAAAATTTGTAAAGATATATAAATATATACCATGTATATTCTGTACTGATGTGTGCGATTGTGTATGCGCAAACATGCGCTTTATTTTTCTTGGTAATATCCTTCGGGATTTTCGCGGGAATTCTTTTAAACCAATCTCCTGTTACTCGTCCTTGTGAGATCGTGATTTTTAGAGGCCAACGAATGGTCTCTAAGTGTACGTATGTACATACGTATATAGGTGCAACCTGCTTTCTTGTCTCGTAATCGTTCGCAATTTGTTATGATACGTATGTAGGATGCGCATGGGCTGGGGGAATCCCCGTACAAACAGATTTCACGCTTCTGTCATTGAATTGTTGCGTTTGCTGAAACTTGTATTGGGGCGCGGATTAGCATATTGATAGAGGATATAGAGGGCAATAATTGATTCGTTCATTCGTTAATCAATGATAAAATTGGATTTGAAAAAGAGGGCGCTCGGGACAATCGCAGATAGAGGAATTAATTAGTGGTGGTCTATTATTATTGGCGGGTTAATGGCGGACGTTAGCGTGGTGGAAACTTCGTCTTTTTCAGGTGGAACGAATTTAAGTTTTCCCTTACTTTGTTTCTTTTACTTATTTAATTAATAGAGTTTTGTAGTAGATTTTTCACGGCCTTTTTTTATAGGTAATCAAGGAAAATCAAGGAGTTCGTAATGTTGGCCGCTGGCCCATAAATTATTTAAAATCACGAAACTTTGTTTGTTTTACCACTCATTGTATTTTGGAGGTTTACGAGAATATATTCGGGAATTATTTATATTAATCATTTGTGTTCTATTATTTGTTAACCCGATTGCTACTGCACTTCCCCGCTTTCCACCCTTTTCAGGAATTCTGCGCGACCTGGGAGAGGAGTCAGCCGCGATATTAGAATAACTTGTATAACGCTAACTGGAAATTCCCGTGCGGGCGGGAAAATTCTACCTTACAAGACATTAAAAAATACTTTTGATTCAAGAACTAATATAATATATGCATTTGGGTGGCGCTTATTTTCAAATCGATTGTTCCCCGACAAAAAAAAATCGAATAAAAACTCTAAAAAAAAAATTTACTTGTTTGGAAGTTACCACTTCTAATGTTTTTTTTTTTTGACAGTTTCAATATCTACATATAGATTATTAGTGTAACTACAGACAGAGTCTCTCGAAGAAGTTCTGGGTTAAACAAATTTTTTTATGCTATATTTTAGGTAGTAATTTTCGTGGTAAAAAACGATATTTTTCGTCTTAAGGCCACTGAACACATTATGAAATAACTTAATTCACATAACTTAAAATTAAGTTTTATCCCTCGTAGAATCCAAACTTTTGTTTTTCTCTTACCCTTGAGAGGGGACAGATATCTTTTAAAAGATCAAATAATTGAATTAAAATTAAAAGTAAAAAGAATTGAATTTCTCAAAAGATAGCAAGTTTACTAAAATTTTTTGTGTCATTAAAAATTTTTTAATAAATTTTATGATCATCATAATTTAACAATTATTATTATTGACTTTAATTGGTTTTAATAATGTGTTAATGTGTTAAAAATATTTTTAAAAAAATTATATTGATTTTATTTTATTCTATATGGAATATTTGAAAGAATGAAACCCCTAAGAAAAGGTGTTATTATAACTATTTATTCAAGTTAGCAATTAGAAGTGCAAAGGGTGCGAATTCTCGAATTTGCCAATATTTATACATATACAATATACATATATGCCTGTTATATATACAGATATACTGTACAGCTTTTGAGTTATTCAATGTAAGTATACACAAATATACTGAAGTACACAATATCAGAGTTGAAGCATCGATGGCAAGTAGTTTGTTATGCTTGAAATAGACAAACGAATGTTAAAACAATAGTATAAAAAATGAACGTGGTCCCAGGCACCGCTTCACTCCTTGAAGAACTTGATAGTAAGTTAGTTTTTCAACTACTTTTTCTCAAGTATACTTTTGCTCTGTTTTTGAGGTTATGCACTATAGATTATTGTATGATTAAGTGTACCTCAAAATAATAATTAATAAATTTTTAACAATCACAATTTTAGCTTTATTTGAGTTGTATTTAGCCATTCTATTTCAACAAACCAATATAACATTTTTTTTTTAATTTTCATTCAAAATAACTTTACTGTTGGACAAACACGGCATGGTATTGATTAAATGTATTAACTTTAATAACTTTACATTAAACTATGATTTTTCATCAGAAAAACTCATGGTTTTGCTGAGGGATGGACGAACATTAATTGGCTATCTTAGAAGTGTTGATCAATTTGCAAATTTAGTTCTACATCGAACCATTGAACGGATCCATGTTGGTAAAGAATATGGTGATATTCCTCGAGGAGTTTTTATTGTCAGAGGTGAAAATGTGGTATTATTGGGAGAAATTGTATGTAAATTTTTTATTTCTTAAAGATAGCAAGTATACTAAAATTTTTTGTTTCTTTAAAAAGTATTTTTGAATAAATTATAGATCACAATATTTAATATTCATTTTGGTGAAATTTGATACTTGCTATCTTCTGATAATTAACCAATACATTACTTAAATTGTCGAATTCTCCAGGACAAAGATAAGGAAAAGAATTTACCACTGTCAGAAGTTTCAGTTGATGATATTCTAGATGCTCAAAGAAGAGAACAGGAGTTAAAACAAGATCAAGAAAGACTAATGAATAAAGCATTAAAGGATCGTGGATTATCATATATACCTGACTTAGGTCATGATGATATGTTCTGACCAATATCATTGTGATGAATGTTGTTTGTAACTTGCAACATTATGCTAGTTTTAAAAAATTATATAAATTTGAAACATTTTTTAGTTAAATGAAATTACTTATTTAAGACACTGGACCAACTGAAACTTTCATGAAATAATTTGAGCTAATATTTTTTACAATTCATACAAAAAATTTTATGCAAATATTTATAACATACGAATATCCAAAATATTTTTAATTATTTTACTGCTCCATAAAATTCTTTATTTGTGTAACTTATTGCAACAATAGATATTTATAAATTATATGGTTTCTACGGAGCAGAAAAATAATTAAAAATACATGCAGGGAAATTTTATGAATTAAAATCTGCATAGAATTTTTTTGGTTAAAAATGTGTATTGAATTATTCTTATAGAATGTAAAACTACTTTGTCCAGTGTCCACTAAAATCTCAGGTAACTTTAAATCATACTATTTTCTATTGCAAAATATTTAAACGTTATTAAAAGTTATTAAAATAAAATGTAAAAAGTTAGGTATACTAATGACAACACTTAAAAAAGTGCTTATTCAGAATAGTGTTATCTTTGTTTAAAAAAAATGTAAATATGAGTGATTTTTGTATTTTTCAATAATAATCGATAAAATTATAAAAAGAATACATTACTTAAATTTTTTTATACGATAATGTTTTTGTTACAAAGGTCACATGTATTAAAAATAATAAAGCTTTCCTCTCAAGAAATATATATTTTTCTTCTGGAAAGAATCCATGATACATTCACATTAAAATGAAAAAATTAAACTATTTGGTACTTATTAAGTATTTTAATTTTTTTAATCGTTCGCTATTTATTTTTTACAAGTGTGTGTAAAAATCTAGTAATTTGATTATATGCTGTATGAAAAGTTTTTCTTTCCATAAGAACAATGATCTTTATTTATAACAAATGCATAGTTTACATATTATATCTAGTTTACGTGAGATTTCGATTTCTTTGACCATATAAATATTCAATTAGACATGCAAAACTGTTGCTAAATAAGGTAGCAAACAAATTTCTTTCTTTTCAACTATCTTCATGCTAAGAATCTTCTTATAGATCAATTTCGCCAAGGAAAACAGTCACAATAACTATTCGTAATTGTCAATGTGAGTAAAAATCGTCAATCTTAAAAGTCATTTTTCACTATAAAAATGTTATTTGCAGTATTACATCAGAATGACGTATCTGGTAATGAATCCTTAATTTTAACAGAATTCAGCGTAGACTCGCTAAGCTGTTTCTGCTTTAAAATTTTGTTTGTCTTAAATTTTTCAACTATAGACTCGTCCTTAAAGGATCGCTTCGAGTCATTACGTTGTAAGCTCGTACAACGTTTTCTAGGAGAAGAAATTACTTCTTCTATTTTTTCAGTTGAATTATCAGCGCTATTAGGACTTCCTGATGCTATTCCAGAAGTATCTGAACCAAGATTATTTCCTTCTTCTACTAGAACATTCAAATCAGACTCGGATTGCTCAAAATCTCCAGTTCTAGATGTAAAGCTCAAGTCTACAGGGCTGGCAGTTAAGACACTTCTCGAGAGGAAATATTCTTTGTTAGTAATAGACATAGTAGTACTCTTTTGAATTGTACTTCCATCATCTATACATGTAACATAACTTTGATCCTCTGGAATATCTTGAATCTTTTTAATATTTTCTTTATCTTCTGTATTCTGAGTAACAGAATTAAAACTTACATTAGGTGATTCTTCAATAATGGAAGCATAATTTTGTCTGTTAACCAAGTCAAAGCTTGGAGTTTGTAAACTATTAGTTGAGTCATACTGCATAGATCCATTATTTAATGTTGCGAAACCACAAAGATTTGAGGCAGAAACCATAATAACTGGTTTTCTAGACCTGGGAGTCATCATTGTTTCCTTAAAAAAAAAGAAAAACAAGTAAATATAAATTAATCCTTAAATATAATCAATTTTGTTATTTTTTTTAAGTAATAGAATTCTTTAAAAAAGTGAAAAATAACTTAATAGTTTGTTACTTTTAACAATTTTTCGATAATTATTATTAGTGTAAGGCTTTTATAAAATTAGCAGAAAATAAGCCAGATTTATTGCGTAAATTTTTTTAGAAAAGTATGGAATTAGAAAAATAGCATTATCATGCAAAGCACTAATACCTGCATAGCTTTGGTCATTTTCGTAGCACTCTGAGTTATAGGACTCATACTCTTGTCATCGTCAGTCATAGGCGTAAGAATGTAGTCGGACACCACTAAGCTCTTTCTTAATAAATTTGAAGGTGTAGACGTATGTGCGGCGTAAAGACTTCGAAGTTTACTTTTCGTCGCAGGTGATAGTAAAAAAGCCGTATTGTCTCCACTAGATTTACGATTCAGATAATCGGATGCAATCGGATCCGTTTGTTCTTGCTCTTTTAATTCTTTTTCCGGACTTTTTTCCTTCTCTTTTGTTTCCGGATGATCTTTGCAGTCATCAGTAATCAGATCAATGCTTGACCTACTCGTTAAAGGTATCGCTGAGTCTGAAACCTGTCGGATTAATTCTTTATTCTCAGCGTAGTTGTCGTAACACGGTTGCGATGAATACATGTCGGGAGGCTCGCTCTGGTGTCTCGAGTACCTCAGCAATATCTTTGAACCCTTCTTACATTTCTTCTTTAATTCTTTATTTTCATTGCTAGGACTATTGCTATTACTGTTTGTGAATGATCTTTCACTTACATTGAATAAGCTTTTAACCATAATTTTACTCTTTTTCTTGTAACCAGAAAGACTTGGCGTGTTGAGACTTCCTGTGCTGTTACTTATATGTTTGACTTTTAACAAGTTATCTTGATTAAAAGTTTCATAATTCTGCTGATCAAGAGTCTCGAATTTATCTATGTCACTGAGTTCATCCTTCGATTTGCTGTACACCTTTGGCAGCAGCACTGAACCTTCAAGAGTCTAACAAGGGAAGAAAGCAAGAAAAAAAAGCTTTTGTTAGTCGCAGTAGGTATTCATAATTGTGATGTTTAAGTACATATAATGAACATTTATATTTTAACGTGATAAATACTGTTGGAAAATGTATTTCAAAATTAATAAAAATAACTGAACGTATTTATAAAAAGAAATTCGAAACAAAATTCTAAGCTAATCAAAATTAATTCTCGATTTGTACCCATCTAGGCTTAATATAAATGTTAATTTAATTAATTGCATGCGACAATTCTATTAATTCATGAAAAAAGAGAATTAACACAATACATGCTAAGCAAGAGGTAGGCCTTCAGCGTAACAATTTGAAACAATCACTTACATTTGATAGCATATTTTCCTCGCTACTAGATCTGCTAAAATTGCAGTTAAGCTTGACATCGATAATTTTTTTGTGATTTAATAGCTTTTTTTGAAAGATGCGCTTTTTTATGGAATCCCCAAAGCTCTTGGCACTAGCGTTATGCTTGACGTGACGTGGTGTACCCTGACCGTTTTCCTTGTTGAATTGCTTGACCAAGCGACGTTTTTTAGCAGATTCTGGCATCGATTGTATGTGCGCATAAAGCTGAGCTAAAGCCGCCTGCGTATCTTGAGTCGCAGTTGCTTTAGCGGTAAGAGTTCTATCGACGAAACTAAAAACAGTGTGTGCTGTTCCTGTCATGTCACTTGTTGATTCGTTCAGCTGTAAATTTTATTGATTATTAAAGTAATATAGAAATATTGCAGTTCAATCTATTTTTCGAATCGATACTTACATCCGGTTTTTGAGGACTCAACAACTTTTTCTCCTGATCAACCCAAAATGCCCTTATATCAGTAGATAACTTTGGTGGAATTTCAAAGAGTTCACTTCCTTTTTTGATCATGAAAGCGACTAGTACAGATAAGTTTTGCGAATTAACGTGAAGTGCCTCCGGAGATAATTTTCTTGGACACATTAGGTGTGGTGTAAAAAGAGTTGCTAGAGTATCACAGTTCATTTTATTACTATTTTCGTGAGCCGCAGTCTTATTCAGCAGACCAAGAATATTCTTCAATACAATTCTATTTGAGGAAGGTAAGAGAAGTAACAATAACTGAAGAGATCTTAAAAGTCTAGAGTCACTGCCATTGCTGCTGGAACTGCATAGTTCTACAACGTAGAATGAAATTTGTTAAAATACATTTTGCTGTAAATATGTAGTTGTAAATCAATTTTTTTTATTTATCCTTACCTGCTATTTGACAGTGAGCTGGATAGTGAAGATCTGTCAATAATGGTTCTGACAAATCTGCTAAAAATCCCTTTAAAACAGATGCACAATCGTGAACGCTAAATCTTCCTTCTTCGAGATCAAGTGGTAAACCCTGATACAGTGCACTTTTTAATTCTTGTTGCCTCGTAAGTTTTCCAGTTCGCCTAAAAATACCTTCTTGAGCTATACCTGTACAATCAGTTAATACGTGTTCATATATTAAGTCACATGAAAGTTCGATACTTCGCTTCAAGTTTAAACTATTTTGAACTTACAATCTTCTTTGGATAAATATTCAACTAACTGCTTGACTTGACTGATTCCTTCCTTTGTCAAAGCTGCTCCTTCAACCCCTTTCTGTAAATTCAGCACTGACTTGGGTTTCTTCGAAAAGTTCAGTATACCCCATTTCTTTAGCTTCGCTTTTTCCGCCACCTCAGCCACATCGGTTCTGAAAAATCAAAATTCACCAGGATCTTAAGCTGCAAAGCGATACGAGCGAATCGTCGTTTTTCTTTTCAACGTTCAACAGAACAAGCCGCAGAACCATGTTGGCTCTGAAAAACTTTGAAAATAAAAATCCGTCTTACTCCTCCGTGTTGAGATCCAGCTCGAAGGACAGGTGCATTTTGACGAGCGTGTGAAACTGTTCCGAGTGCACCTTCCGCATCCTGCTCGCCAGCTTCCCGTCCATGCCGTCGTTGAAGTCCTCCATCTCGGTTCTCGACTTCATCGGGACTCGGCTCGACAAACGCAAATCACCTGGATCGGCTCTCCACGGCTAACGCCAGCATCGCATCGGCAGAATCGCTGCAGCTGTAATTATAGTTTTTCCTCGCGCGCGACGAGCAACGAGAAGAAAAATCGGAGACTCGGGCCGCAACGCGCGTCCCCCGGGACACGCCTGCGAAATCCTTTCTCGCGTAAACGCGCACTAAGGCAGCTGAGAGCCTCGTAGAAGGGCAGGCATGTCGTCTTCGCGTTGATGCCCAACGCTCCGGCCGTGGAAAAGAAAAGGGGGGGAGAGAGAGGAAAATCGCGCAGGGAAAGGGCGAGAAAAGGGCCGCCTACGCCTGTGGCTCCGAGTCACGTCGTCAGTCTCACCAGCGACCGCCCGTGCGAAAACAAACTGGCAACTGTAAATACGAATTGGGCTCACGTGACGGGAGGCGGACAGCCGATTGGCTCGGACGAGCGGACATGTTGGAAAGGCGGTCTGGGAGCGATGTCTCTCGATTGGTTAGGCTTAGGCGATCGCGATTGTAGCGCGACCGTCTGCTTTTTTCAAAAACTGTTTGTGTATTAAGAACTAAGAATACCTAATATAATTTACAAGCGATACTCAAACAACCGTACTTAACAGTTAAAATGGGATTTATTTTGATATTACAACAATATAAAAATATATAGGTATATATGTACAAATGTTTCTAAAAATTATTGCAACTGATTTTGTAAATTTTAAACAAGTAAATATATAAGAAATTCCATATTTTAGATATGTGTAAAAAAAAGAGGTATTCACAGTTTTTCAGTCAATTCGGGCACTGCCTTGAACAAGTCCTGAACTAGTCCATAGTCCGATACCTGGAAGATCGGTGCTTCTGGATCCTTGTTTATGGCGACAATGGTCTTGGAATCCTTCATACCAGCTAAATGCTGAATAGCACCAGAGATACCGACAGCAATGTATAGATCCTAGCAAAATTTTATGAATTAAAGAAAAGCTTTTTTTCGCTTAAAAGAAAAAGATTAATAACAATATTTACAGGAGCGACAATCTTTCCTGTTTGCCCAACTTGCAAGTCATTGGCCACGTAACCAGCATCTACAGCAGCACGTGAAGCACCAACAGCAGCGTTTAGTTTATCGGCCAGTGCATAGAGAAGCTTAAAGTTATCTCCAGATTTCAAACCACGTCCTCCAGATACAACAACTTTAGCTGATGTAAGCTCAGGACGGTCAGATTTGGTCAACTCTTGTGAAATAAATTCAACAAGATTTGTTTTGTAATCACCAGCTGGAGCTTGTTCAATTTTAGCACTGCCTCCATCTAGAGCTGCAGCCTCGAAAGCCGTTCCTCTTACCGAAACTATTTTAATACTGTCCTTGATCTTGACAGTTTGAATTGCGTTGCCAGCATAGATCGTTCTTATAAAAGTATCTGCCGATTTGATTCCAATGATATCACTCACAGGAGAAACATCAAGGTTTGCTGCTACCTACAAATCCACAGCAAATTACATTAATGCATTTAAACTTATGAATTATAAATTGTCAGTACAAGCCAATCGACAAATACCCTGGGCAATAAAGCTTTTCCAAAAGCACTGGCTCCGGCTACAATATGGCTGAAATTGTGCTGCTTCTGGGCAGCGATAATCAGTGGAGTCAAAGATTCCGGAATGAAGCCCTTGAACGCGTCGCTTTCAGCCACAAGGACTCTGGCGACATCCTTGGCTTTGCTGAGTTTTTCTGAGACAGGACCAACTTTCGTTCCAGCGACCAAGACTGTTATGTCACCTCCCAACTTCTTAGCAGCAGTCAGGGCATTTTGGGTGATTGGAGAGATGGCTTCGTTGTTGTGTTCGGCGATTACGAGCGTTGACTCGAATCTTTGCAAAATCGAGCTGAACTAAAAATTCGACAATTCCACTGTTAAAATTAGCAGACTATACAGGGCAAATTACGCACTCAATCAACTTTAATTTGTGCGAAGACACACAGTGTTTGAAGGTTAGGTGCGGACGAGGAAAAAAGAGAAGTGCGAATCGAACGTTCTGAAAACAGCTTTTTGTTGTGTAACATTTAGTTGACTTACGTTAGCATTAGATTTCAGCGTTCTACAGCAAGTGGCGAACATTTTGGTGGGTTTTCGGCGGTTAAACAGCTGTAAGTGAAAATCAAGGACGATACCAATTTTATCACAGAAATCGCTTATAAGCAACGAAGTACACGCTTTTATAATATGTATGACGATGACCCTCGCCTCGCACGCGAAGACTAAACTCGCTGCATGCGATAAATACTTATATGCTATATATATTAAGATTCACGCACTGGAATCAGACTTTGGACTATTATCTGCCGTCAAGATTACTTATCTGCAGCAGATGATGATAATCAACAAGTATAGGTATATATATGTATATGTATGCACGTATATAAGCAACAAGTGGTGAGCAGTTTAAAAACGTTAATGTTAAACGCTAAAGCTAAAGTGGAATGCCTAATACAGTAAGTAGAACACAATCATCTTCTTTGTCCAATTTATAAATAGATAATATATATACATAGAACTAAGATAAATTGATACGAAGCCAATATACGCATCAATAATTATGTTATAAAATAAGGCGAATTTTTAGATTGTCGCGGTGTTTAAATGACCATTTTTATAATTTTTTACGTGAATGTACGAATAATTAAAATAATAACTATAGCTCTTTATACTGACATATTATTTTATTACGTAAGAAAGTCACACGCCCAACTGATTCGATCATCATTAGTTGATAAAATACTTTAATTTTGTTTTCAATTAAACCTCTCTGTTCTCTGCCCTTTATTTTATTATCTGCATCATCAACATTCGTCAACGTAAAAATTGTAACGTAATGATGATCAGCTCTATGTACACGTTTTTCATTGCGAACTATTGTTTAGTTTTATTATTTTGATATAATAAACATTGTAGCACAAAATGTTTGGTTCGACTAAACTATGCGTAGTGTTACGGTTGCGATAAAAATGTTAAGGCGTTCAAACGCTTCTAAAACGTTAACAACAATTGCTTTTTGTTTCGAAGTAAAGTTATCTCAACGTTTTTTATCACATATCAGAGCAGCGTTTGAACAGCGTTAAAAAAATACTTAAAAAACGTAAATGAACTATATCCATGTAATTGCAAATGTTAACTGCAAAATACGTGCATAAAATACAATAGAAAATAAGTATTTTTACATACATGTGGTTAAAAAAGAAAATGAATTAACAGTTGTAATGTCATCTCGCGACGTCATTGCATTCTATAAACATCCTAATAACTTTTTAATAAAAGTCTATTGAACTGTAATCCATGCGGTTAACTTTTCGGTAACGGTAAGGTGTAAGGCAAAATTTTGCGATTCTTCAATTCAGCTTCATGCCAGTCTACTCTCTTATCAATTGCGCATTGCTCTTTCCAAAAATCCTGCTGTATCGGACTTAGAGAGCCGGTCCATGACTGCATAGACATGAAAATGAAAAAATGCCTTTTTTTATGCGTAAGATATGCAGACAATAAAAATTACGTAATTATACATACGTCGATCACTGAATCATCGTGCACAATACATAAACAGTATTACTATATGTATGTTCGTAAAAAATAAAACTGCACCTACTTTTTCGCAGTGTTCAGCCCAGTTTGTTATCATTGTAAGTCCTATTGCTGTTGAAAGTGCTTTTGACTTTTGAAGCAGGGCCAGGCCAGACTTTGTGCGAAATCTCGCCATGTGGTAATAAGCCTTCATCAACAATAATCTATATTTGTTCGGAAAAGAATTATTCAAGAATTTTCCTTCCACGAGTAATGATGTATTATAATGACAATTATAAGTTTATTTTATTTATCCGCACCTGGGCTCTATAATCTTCACGACTTTCCGCAAATCTTCCATTACTTTGAACGTCTCTTTGATGTCGCTGAGAACGTTCGCAGCTTCCTTGGCGCTTTTCGTATCGAGCTTAAAAACTGCGATTATAAATAAACGTTATTAAACGTACGTGGAATTCTTTGAATAGTCGACAAAGCGTATTGCGGCGTCAGTGTACCGTAAAATATTATTAATCCTTCTAATTTTTTCAATATCGTTACAGCCGCCGTAACCGTGTACTCGTCCACAATGTTGTCGTCGCACTATTGAACGAAAATTTTAATCGATTAATTATGGGATTCGTGCTCGAAACGTTCGCGTGACATTACTTTTCTGCTTTTCCAGACAGCTGCGGCTTCGCAGTCGCCGATTCTGACGTACCTATATAACGTAATAGTTTACGCATTGCTGTTACACAAGATACATATAAAATATACGATATATCGTATTGCTCTATAATATAATATAATCGTCGTTATAATATATCGTAGAACAGTATACGAGCCATACTGAAAAAGTTACCATAGCCACATGGATACAAAGAATCTTTTAGCAGCTTCCGAATCCCTTAAATTCATGATTTTACTGCTCTCTTCTTGATAAAATTGTTCACACTCTCTCAAAGTGAGAACAGAAATTCCAGAATCTAACAGCAAATCCATGCTCAACGCGTAGTACCAAGTTCGGCCAGATTGATCTATGTCGTTGTGCGATATAAATTCTGCAATGAAATTTTTTCGTTTTTACAATTGGAGCGAATTGCTTAATCGTGCCTGATAATTTGACGCTTGATCGATGTTGAGCGTTTACAGAAAAAATACATTTTAATTGTTAGGAATACTAAAATCACACTTGGTCGGATTTTCGACCACCGAATAACTAATTTGCACTAAACATTATTGTTAATAAAATGATGCGGAATAAAAATGTTTAATTTGAGTAACTCAATTTAAACCTTTTTCAACTTAATAAATGTCAACTTTAGTCGATTCATTCTTCATCAGTTTGAATATTCAAATAAAATAAAAATTCGATGAATTTGACTTTGGCATATACTAGTAACATTATTCTGAATTTTTTATCCAGCAATTAGTTAATTCATCAAAATGTACTACTCAAATTTCACAATGAATTCATACACAATTTACAGTCAGTTTAACAACTCTCGTTCGCAAAACTATGGGCAAAAGAATGTTTACCCGTATATTTTATTTCTAAATAAATAAATAAATAAATAAATAAATAAATAATTAACCGCACCCAGTTCCTTGAGCATCGAAACAATTTCGCCATGACGGCATTCGGCGATGAGCAGATGAACCAGTCGCGGCATTATTATTAACTTCAAATTGTTCGATCTGCTGACGGAAGACAGTCGAACGGCAAGAAAGCCAATGCTGCTCGCCGGCCTGGTCAATCCGCGCAACCAGCGCGAGAAGAATATTCGCGTGTAGAGCTCGGCAATCGCGTTCAATTCTGCCAGTTCAATCGAATCTTTACGCTCGTTGCACAGGTTTATGGCATCTGCCTCCAAGTACGATATTATCGATCTGTATTTTACATCATTATTTGCCATTCTTCATTTCGTATATCACCATATCGCCTATACGTAAATATTAAAAAGGCTGCAGGAAGAGATATAAACGATTTCTTACGTATACTGATAATTGTGAGCTGTAATCATCATATTCGCGTAGGACTTGCACAGGACGAAAAAATCTCTCCTGGACTCGAGGGCCACGTTCAGTCCCCAAATTGCCGCTAGTCTTGCGTGTTTCTGCATCCCCTTTAACTGATTGCAAGAATTAAGAGTACCCGTTTCGAATGACTTGACACAGCGCTATCTTATACACTCGATAGAAATTAAGTGTCGCGATACAAAAATTTACCGACCCTATAGACAATGTACATGTGCGCGAGACAACTGGCGAATTGATCGTTATAATTCGCGGCGTCGGTGTCGACGGCTCCGGCCTTCAATCTCCGGAAACACGTGAGCGTAAGCCTGAGCTTTTCCAGCAGGTAGATCGATTTCGTTTGGATCGAAATGGAATTGGTGGGGAAGTTGTAACGCATGACTTTCATCGTGGCCTCGAAGCAATTCATGGCTTCGGTGATGAGGCCGCTTTCCAGAAAGCATCGACCTCGAAGAGTTTGGATCTTGCCTTTGAGATAAGGCAGGACGATGAGCTCGTCGTCCACCGTGTCGTAAATCTGTGTTTCACGAAATTACATTATGAGGGGATGTCGAGAAGCCGAATAAAAATTGAAGTACGATTTTCGGTCTACGGCGCGATTTTACAATGTCGACGAGCTTGTTGCCTTCGTCGAGCAGTTTCCTCGCTTGCGGAATGTTGAGCGTCGACAGGCAGACCTCGACGAACTCTAGGATCGCTGTCAGGAGCAATTTTTTATTGCCTGCGATCGTTAATTATTTTTCGATAAATTCAAAAATCATCAAAAAACTTTTCGTAAATAAAAAAATGTACGAGCATGATACAACTCGCAAGTGTTTTATACTTATATACCTATTCCGCGACAATGGTCCAAGACTTGAGTATAAGCTGTAATGAGCTTCATGTCACACTCGCAATTAGTAAAATCTTGGTCAGAGAAGGTGCGAGTGGGAGATTTTTCGATTGGACTGCACAGTTTGAAAATCGATAAATTGTTGCTACTCTGAACGTTATTGTCTTCAGATTCTGTAGGATAAAATGTCAAAGTTATAACAATATATCATAGTTTACATACAAATAACGAGGTAGTTTCAAAGTGAATTAAAAATTCAAATTTAACACGCGCCACATCATTATAACAGATAACATTTTACATATTCTTTTTTTAATCTTGATATATGTGTAAATCCACGGTCAACAGGAAGCAACTCGGGGTTAGAAGGTCAATTTTCTTTTGCACTTTTGCACTCGCAATCATCGAATTTTTCTGTTAGACCCATAAAAAGGCGCGAAATTCGAATTTTCAATTGTCCTTGAGATTTCCCGAATCGTTTCATCATTGCGTATTACCAGCGTCTTCATCGTATGCTTCAATTGCGTCCTCCGTTTCGCTGATGGCAAACGAGACGCGATATTCGCTGCCGCCAGAACCGTGTTTTTTCCTCCCGTGCAATCCGATTTCGTTGAGCGCGTACTCGCCGAGAAGTTTGTTAAAGTGACCACCGCCACACCTGTAGCATCGACGCGTATTCTGCTGCAGGTATCTCAGCGCTTTGCTGTGAAACTCAACTTTCTGGTTCTCCGTAAGTAGCCTGCCTCGCCGTAACGAACGGATTACAAGCAGTTCAGAAGCTCAGCACTAATTTTGCAAAATCTGAAATTGCATTGGCACGTGTACCTGTAGGTCGTTTCGCGGAACATGTCTAATTTGAATCTCATCAGACCGCACGACGCATAGCGGGGCAAGTCCGCAAGGGCTTCTGTTGAGCAATTTCATTCGGACTTCGTTAAATATAGCGTAGCGTATTGGTACATACTTACTATTTTTCTATAACGTATAATACGGAACGTGTAAAACTCGATTTAATTAATCGAGTACTTTTCTGACTCATCTGGCGTGTGCACAACCACTACACGCAAAGTCAAGCTTCGCTCGCTTATAGTTACTCGTAAAAAGATAATTAAATTCATTCGACTTTATTTTACCCGGTATCGTGATGCCTTTGCAGCCGCAGCGCACTTGGATGTTCAGATTTGGATCGAGAACTCTTTTGAACAGCGTGTCTGGTCCGGGACTTCTGCTGAAGTCACCCACAGCGCAGCCGATAATCCGTAACTCGAATAATTTTACGATAGCTGTGGGCATTATCGGTAAAAGCGTAACAACCGTTAGTTTTTGTTTGTATAAAAACTAATCGATGTGCATCGATGTTGTAATGGCTGCAGAAAATTACATAGACCAATATCGCGCTCGGAAGTGCCTTCAATCAGTTTTTCCAACATCTTTTTATCCACGATTTCTCCCAAGACCGATGCGCACTTTAACAACAGCTGATCTAGCGGTGTCAGCGAGTCGTACAGTTTCAGTAGCATTGCTAAAGTAAAAAGGAAATAACATTCATTATTAAGTTTGCAATTAATTATTAATTCCAGCTTTAATTCCACGAGCTTATACTGTCTACAGTGGCTTCGGCATCGATGTCTTCTAAAATCAAGTCAGAGGTAAGCGTGAAGACACTGTAATACAAATCGTCCACGGCGTGTTCTTCGTCACTTTCGTCATTCTTCATGCTTTCCTGTAAAACGAAACGAAACGATTAAAGTATCCACTTTCCACGACAACTTATTGCTAAAGTATAAACTTACTCTAAAACTTGACTGATACATTTCCCATAAGTCATTGTTATCGCTCATCTTGGAAAACACGTCAGCTGAGTAGACTGACGAACTGACTGAAACTCTATTACAGTCGATTGCCGTAACAATAAACCCCCCTTTTTACGCTTTGAATACTTTCATGATAGGAGGAAAATATATGCGAACCTTGCCAACATGTGTGCCGCGGGCACGACGAGTCCTATATCGTCAATTTCCTTTCTCTTCAATTTTTTCGCAACTATACTTCCAGATTGGAAGAGACTGATCAAGTAACTCTCGATCCATCCCGGATTCCCCGAGCTTCTTTCCTGAATTAATCTTTAGAAAGTAAACGCTGCGTTATTTTTTAAAAAACATTCTATCGGCTACTTGTGTGCGCGTGTGTTTGTTTTTAGCCAAAATTACTTTTCCAGTTCAGCTGGTATTGCTATGACATTCATCACTTGACACGCGAGTGCAGCATGGTACCATTTGCTGAGGCCCATAAGCTCGACGAACTATAAAAATTAAAATTTTAGACGCAAAGAAATTGGGAAATTTGAACGACAATGGCGTAAGGGCTCTCGCAGTCAATTAAATATTGAGTTTTTATGTTCCTATGCGTTATCTGCCAATGCACAATTTTCCTGTATTTCCAAAACTTGCAATACTAATAAAAAAATTTTTTAAATCATATCACAATCTTTTAGACTTTACAAATCGTAGAATAGATTCGTATCTTTATATAAGTATTAAAAATTTTGCGAATGAAAAAAAATTTTAATGAAATATGAGAAACACGGTCTTAAAAATGACAAAAATCGTTTTGTTTATGGACCGTGTCGAGTACAAAAGTGAATGTTTAATTGACTTTTGGATCACCTTCACTGCAAATTAAACATATAGTGCAGTACTGTGGCATTATTAGCGATTTTAGTCGGGATCGAATAGGTCTTCGACAATTTGTTGCCACAGGCAAGTATGAAAAATGCATTTTTCTGCTTAGCTATCGAATGAAACAGCGAAATGGATTCGTCATCGGCCAATTCCGCGTCGTCTATTATTACGAGCCAGGCAGAATCGAAGCACTTGCTAGCCAAGAGGGCCAAGAGTTTTTTCAGATTCCTTCTCCTTGCCTTGTCGTTAAGACTCGAGTATTCGGACGTTATTTTAAAATTGACATTGAAGACGTGATTCAACGAGCACAGCATCGAGTTATAGCTTTCCGTGAAATAGGATGATAGGTTCTCTTGCTTTTCTTTCTCGTGTGACTCATCGGATATATCGAGAGGTAAATAGAAAATCAAACGTAGTAAAATATACGGCAGCTGAAGGAAATAAATTACACGTGCTTATTGTTTAGTTTATATAAAACTATATATAGAAATTCAAGGATTATCGCACCTGGTTATCGTAAGGTCCTAATGATATGTAGTTCACATGTACGTCATCCGGTACCAAGTAACTCATTTCTTCGAGAAGTCTCGTTTTTCCTATTCTAGGTTCACCTCTGGAATACAGTTACTTTGAGACAAAAAGCACCTCAGTGGAATGGCTATTTAAGAAACAGTTTAAAAACCTTATGATCAAAATGTTAATTAATTCATCATTATCTTTATTAGCACTTTTGTTGACGTTCCTGAAGTTCATAACTTTTTTCAGCATCGAGTAAAAAAGCTTCAACTCATCGTTACGTCCAAGTATCGGATATTTGTTGATGTTCAACTCATGATTGGGTAAGCTACAATATCCGATAATAAAATATATGTTTTTAAAATCAAACCTTTAAAATATAGAGTGATGATGAAAAGAATTATAGCTATCTTAAGCTACAATGGAGATCTAGCGAAATAAGAAAAAAATCTAGGATAAATTGAATTGCATCACCTCTTCGAACAAGTAGTTTGTATAGTTTATTTAAAAATCGCCAACGTTTCAATTCAATTTATCCTATTCAACTTCAACATCGAGCGATAAAGCATTGTTGAAGGAAAGAAAAAAATCTATATTGCATGACTTCAATTTAGTTAATTTCAGCCAATTTATTATACAAAAAAATGTATATAGCTGGTGCAGTTCATTTTTTAACACACGTTTCGCTATAGGTTCATAGCACATTTCAGTTAAGCTTGTGATTTTTAGCTCGGGAAAATGATAATTTGTAAAAATTAATTTTTTAGCACAAAAAAAATTAATTAGATATGTGAATCTTATTAGGTACTTGCTATTGAATTTAACAGGATTTTTTTTCTTCAGTTTAAAAGTTACAGCGTGATACGGTTATTAATAAAATGAACAATGCTAGAATTTTTTTTTCGGATAGTAATGAATTAGCTAAAAATTATCCAATAGATTCTTTTCGATTTCGCTGGATTTCCATTGCTGTTTGCAATAGCTAAGGATTACACAATCTGTTCTGAGAATTCATAAACAGGACCAACGGTAGTTATCCCTTTGAGGTACTTCGATTCTTGCAGGATGAAATGTTTTGCTTCCAGATGCGACAAGAGAAAACTTTCTCTGTCACATACGACCTTAAAAAATATGCATTATAAATTATAATAGACAAAATCTGTTTTTGCATCAACCTCAATAAATTCATCGTTTCCAATCCATAATTCCATGATCTCAATAAAGTTCTGTACTGCATAGTATATAGCGTGACTACGTAGATTTAAAGATTTGATTTATCGGATTGGGTTTTGTGAATTTATGGTTTTTGGCATATTTATGGCATATTTGTGGATTTATATTTACATCTGTATGTATTTAATTCGTATTGCGAAAATTGTCCTGAAAAACCCAACCCTTTACGAATTTAATGGGGTCGCACTACATGCCTTAAGAAAAAAATTTGTCAAGGATCCTGCAAAAAAAAATCTTCAAAAATCTTTGTAAATAATTTGGGCTGTTTTTGCAAAGTAATTTGCAGAAAACTTTGCAGCGACTATTGCCTATTACATTGCAGCAGACTCTACTGTAGTGCTTTCTGTACATGCGTATTTGTTTGAGAGTTAAATATAGAAGCGATTTATTTATTACCTATACAGTTACACACAATATATCACTCGCATACGCGTCTGACTAAACATCGAGCCAATCTACTATTGAGATGCGTCTATCCAGGAAACAACGCAATTATAAAGAAGATTTCAGTGATAAGCTTACCTTATCAACATAAGCGCACATAAGTCTCGCAGCTTTGTTGACAGCCATGCCTATAACGGTGTATTCCCTCCTGAGCACGTGTCCCACCACACCGCAGTAGGTCATTCCCGTGGTAACTCCGACGCTAACCGATTTCACATACTGAAACTTGACGAGACCACGACGCAGCCTCGAAGCGCACCGCAAGCCAATCTGCGATTCCAACTCGTGCTTGTCGCCGCGCAAGCCGAAGATGCACAGGAAAATGAAGTCCTTGTCGAAGAGCGAGGTTTTGTTGACGCAGCCCTGCATTTCGCCGACAATGCTGCGCGAATCGTATTTTCCGTGGAGGTGTATTTTATTTTTTTTTTTTATTTATTTATTGAAAAGACTAACGTGCGTCAGTCGAGAATTGTTTATACGACGCATTGTACCTGCAGACAAAGGAAAAGGCCGAATTCACGAGTTTGATGAGCGTTTTTCTGTTCATATCCTCGGTAATGATGTTCACAAACACGATGACTACTCGGCGAATTTCAGTCAAGTACTCCAGAGGCTCGTCCATTTCAACGGATCGGACCACCGGTCTTTGTATGTAACTTCGAAGCTCGTTCTGTATTTGAGCCTTGGCTGCTCTGATTACTTTAGGACGAACTTTAAAAAAAAAAAAATTGATTTTTTTCATTTAAGAAAACAAGTATCGAAAAGAAAGTAATTCTTAATAGCTTGTTTGAAATCTGTTGGAATCGCAAGGAATAAATTCACTCAAGAGCCTTTTTTTATAGGAAGTCATTCTCAAAAATGGTAATGTTAATACAGATAAATGAAAAAACAAGATTTCTTTTAAAAAGAAGTAATTTTCTTTAAAATCAAATGTGAAAATTACACAAAAAAAAAAGATATTCCATCAGTTTCCAAAGTATCATTTTTCTCGTAAAAAAAATCATCATAAAAATAGATTACTCACGGCTGTAGTCAACGTTACTCTGCTCATTCGTCATAGAAAGTAATGGATAGTACTGTGTCATAGTAGACACACCACTGGTTGACAAACTAGACGACACTACATCTGTACTCAAACCAGACGAGAGGCTTACAACTGAGAGTTACGCACTAATATCATTTGTATAAAAAGAGAAGAATGACTTTTAATTATAATCGGCAAATCGATTACCATTTTCATCGTAGGGATCTTTGGCAGTATCCCACAAGACTGACAAGGAAATTATTAGGGTGTGAATTCCATCGGGCAATGTTTCGTAAATATACTCGTTCGGATTGACCCATTGCCAGCAGCTTGAAGCAACGAGAATGTCTCCTCCACTTCATAAGCATAATGGTTTTTCATTCTCCGAATAGTCGACAAAAGAATCTGACGCTCTTTTTTTTTTAACAACATACCGGCATAAAGCTTCGGCAACTTTAGCTTCCCACACCGGCTTTCCAGTTACAATGTAGTACGATGCCGTAGCCGCATCTCCGATGGACGTGAAAAATGTTTTCCCCGACGCTATGGCTAACTTTACTGAATAATCATATTTACGATCAGTCGCTATACCAGTATATGGGGTTATAAGTACACGCGAGCAAGTGCAAACCTTTCAAGGTAACATCAACTTCAGTCTCGAAAGACCCGAAATGCTTCTGTATGACGCAAGCAGTCTTTATAGCCTCGGAGGCAATGTCTCTCATAACTCGGCCGTCGGTCAGCTTCCACATCACTATAAACGCGTCGCCGGAAAATTTGACCACGTCGCCGTCGTGAGAGAGAATCTCCTGGACCATTGCTCCTATGTAGCTGTTCAAGGTCTCGGTGATTTTCGAGGGACCGCCTTTACCAGACTTCGTGTACTTCTCTGTCATCTCGGTGAAACCTTCGATGAAAAAAACGACGGCAAGTTAATGCAGCCCTTGGAAAATCCAGGACGCGTTTTACGCACCAGATACATCTCCTAACATCAGAGTTGAGAAATAACTTCTGGTATTGAAATCGTCGTAGTTATCGAGAACTTCGTCTGGGCACATTGATGCGTATATCTTCGTTTCGTTTTCATTTTGCAACGCTGTTATCTGCGACAAACGGGGTGCGTCTACTGCAATGTTAGTAACACTATCTAGTGTAAAAAAGGTTTAGGTTATTAACATGAGCTTTCTTCATTCTGGCTAAACACTTAATTAAAAGTGTAAAAAGTTAAATCAAAATTTTTCTTACTGACGGTATCCGCTAGTTCTTGAATTATTGATACAGTAGAAGGTCTACGTTCTCTGTCCGGTGAATCCCTCATACTTACTATGACTTTACATCACTGATGCAGTATAAGGTGGGTTAACATTTAAGTAAGTAGTCAGGTTGTCAAGTGTGAAAGTGTGATTTGAATGTCGTCACATACCGATAAGTATTATATAAGATCCAGATTTGAAGTAATTATCGCGTTCTATGCTCAAAAATATTCGTTCCAATCGAACTTTAAAAAAATCCTTAATATGCAAGTAGGAACTAGAATTTGAAATTCTAAAACATAGATGTATTATTTTTTTTACAAGAAAGTATTTTTTCTCAATAGGTTTGGAATAAATTAGCATCATATTTAAAATTTTTAACGCCTCGTCAGTCAACTAAAATTCTTTTCACCTCTAATAGGTTTATGAACAATTAAAGTTTCTGTAAATGAGATGATTCTTTTCAATAAAAATATTTCAACCTTATTTTGAACCTTGCTTTTATTCAAATTTTATTATGAATGATTAACGCCGACTAGTTGTTAGCTTAAACTATAACTTTTCGTTATCTATCGCTATTAAATAGCGAATGGATAAGCTTTAAGTATATATTTACGACCATACAACAATTTTAAATGCTATTTACAAACTAATCTTAAAAACATTCCTGCAAATTTGTGCACTTACATAAATGACCTGAAAATGAATTGTGTATTTCGATCGGTGAAAAAAAACGTACATGCGCTAAATTTGCTATTTAATTAATTTTTACACCAGTCGCTTGATATTCATTTCTTTATGAAAATCTTCGAGGGGTTGTTCCCACCTTTCTTCGAAGTATACGCCCAACAAGAACTTGGCATTTTTGCCTGTTCTTATGGCCCAAGGAAGATGATAATTCACGTAGAGTTTTCGCTGCCTACAATTCGACGCGCAACACATAAACACAATTCGTTAGAGTCATTGCGTCTATCCTGCGCAAATAAATAAACTTTAGAAAAAAGCTCACTTGGATTTTAGTCTTGCTGCGCCGAAGATCGCACCCGCAACGCACATCGGCAGTTTCAGCTGCAGGCCTTCGACCCACTTGACAGTGACTTCGCCGAGCATCGTCGTGGGCATCAGAAGAATCGCGTGAAAGACATCGTGAACCTCGCGATACCTCTGCATCACGTACGCAAGCTCGAGGTCGTCGACAAACTGAACCGGTGATCTGTCGTCCGGCGATACCTTCTGAACAGTGTGCATAGCACAATTTTTCTCGTTAATTTTGCAAATCTCGTAATTTCGTTCAAACGTCCAACGATCTACGAGTTACTTGAAAATCTTAAAAATTTTGTAAATACATTAGATTAAACATGTTGTATTCTTCCACGGCATTAAATTAGCATAATTTTTATGTTTTTAAATGAAACTTCATATAACTTGTTCGTCTTTCAAATACTTTTATAATTAGCCACTGACTCGTAGTGGTGAATAAACAGCTCTTATTGTTCCTACAAACGCGCTTACAATTCATCGCTTTGGCGATTGATTAAAACTAAATTAAAATTCCAAAAAGTTTCCGATCGAACTAACGCGACTCAGCCGATTTTCCTTTCCCAAAAAATGGGAAGAGCGAGAACAGGAAAAAAAAAATCAAGAATTACATTTGCGTCCAAGAAGCTGGAGTAGGCTTTGCCGACAGTTCCCTCCGGCAGTGCCTTGAGGTAGTCGAGATCGACGCTCTGAGTATTGATGCGGGGCTTGTCCGCGATTATCCTCTGGCCCTCGTCGGTCGCGAGCATTTGGCTGCGGCAGTGCTTGAGGGCCGAGTCGCCGGTCGTTTCGCCGAGGCAGGCGATCATGTCGCCGCGGAAGGGGTCCGTGATGGAGATGGTCGCGGAGCCGGCTGCGAGCAGCGCCCGCTGCAGAAGCGACAGGTCCACGTGGTACTTGGCGAAGTCCTCGGCGAATGCGTCGTGCGAGTATTGCCTTTCGGGGCTCGACAGTTGAGAGACACCTGCGAATGTGTAAGCGTGCGTTTTAATTTTCCTTCTCCTGATGCATCGCCTATATGTATATAGGTACATGTATTTTGAACGTAATATTTCTTTTTTCGAAAGCCAAGAGGGAATTCAAAATTCACGCCATAAATTGCTTCAATTGCGATACGTCCCGGCGGAGAATACATAAGTTCTAATCGTAGAAAAAATTTCTTCACTGTTACATCTATGTGCCGTGTTTTATGAAATTTAAGGTTTTCTTTTGTAATCTCTTGCCAAACAGTATATCTCTCAATCAATTATACTTACTCGAACCTTTTTACAAAATATTTATATGTGGACTGCGAAGTTCGCGTAAATAATGTCGTGGAAGAAAATTAAAAGTGGAAAAAATTGTTGGTTTTGTTACTTCTTATGAACAAATCATACTTATCTTACTAAATGTCTTTGAACTGTTATATTGTGGTGTGAAATTTAAATTTCGTGATTGACTTTGTGTAAGCAGTGACAAGTGAAATTTCATCAACAGTTTTTACTATACTTTTAACACTAATTATTTAAGTTCGCATCCTCTCGTATTTAAAATATACACACACTTATATACTGCATAATAAATACACGCACTGTCAAAAATATCATAGGTTTTAATGTTTATTCTTGTGCAGTCTTTTGTGCATGATAATTAATGTATTATATACGTACCAAAATAAAGCATGAAATTTAATACATTCTTATGTATTCAATTAAATTTAAATGCATTAAAAATATGATTTATTTCTATTAAATTACATTACTGAAATTAGTCTTCAGTACCGATGCTGGACGCATTTTTGACAGTGTGTATATTAATTTGTACAACAAATACTTAATGTCTACATTTTTCACTTTCCTGTATACTCTAAAGTAACTGTAAATCAATATAAATGTGTAATATAAAGTTATGAATTCATAGACTCATTAAATTACCATGCAGAACAACATTGCAATAAATATTTAAATGATAATAACATCGTGATTATATGTAGTACATAAAAACCACATAGAAGAGCGTATATATATTCCGCGGAGTGATTCAGAACATTACATTTCCGTCCACGCTGATAAAGCTTCCATTCTTGTATCATAAAAAAAATACTACCAAGCTGATAACTATTAGAAACTTGCATAAAAAATTATCATAACGGCCATGAGAACATGAAAATTTTGCAATAAGTTTTAAAAAGTATTCGTAACGTATAAATAAAGTTTTTTCGATTCGCAAATGCGAAATTTTATAAATAAATTCAGTTTTATACTTTGATAAAATATTAAAATGATTATTTTGGGTATTTATAGTAAATATGCGCTAACTATTAAAAATAATGTAATCTAAAATTAACAATTAATAAAAAGTTAAAAAATTAATTGCAAGGGTATATGTATTTACAAAAAAATGCAATAATTATATTTTCTTATAGTATTTATTTTTTTCTTTGTACACGTTATCCCTAGGAACATAATAAAACTTTATGTTACAATTTACATATATTTCAATCATCGAAATTAAATTTTTTCATTTGGCGTAAATCATTTTGTAAGCCACTGTGTACTATGGCACGCAATGTTGTCCTGGTAACAGTAACTTAACTTTGGTATGAACAATTCGATTTTAACATCATTTTGTCTTATTCAATATATTTAATACAAAAATCCAATACATTTTTTATCAACATTATTGTTGTGTTAATCCTTTTCAAACAAGTCGTATGTCTTGAAAAAGTACAAAGTACTACAAAAATTATAAATAAACAAATAAACAACATAAATTAATAAATGTTAAAACCGAATTATAACAAAATTTGTAACTAAACTGCCAAATCCGGCATACTCGTAGTGTTCCACAATGCTGAGCTCCTTTCATGCACTCACACAGCAGACAGACTTATAATAAAAAATTAAAAAATACTTAATTAATAGGCTAATGGCACTTTATAATTAGACCATTGCACACATGACTACAAGTCTCAATCAGCACTTACTGAATATTACACAAAAGAAAGAATTAAAAGAACTGTGATCTCAATTCCATTTGTGACTATGATGTATTGACAATTATGAATAACATGACTGTTATGGACTTGATTTCTTACAAAATTTTTCTAAAAAGTTACATATACCTCTACAATTATTTACAAAAGGCAAGTAAAAATGGTCTTTGCTTGTATGCTATCAAATTCTGTGCGCTTTGAATACGCTCATTTATTATATTTGTAATTACAAACGGTGTACCTTAATTTATCAGTGTCATTTTTATATTTAAAAGATACTGGATGGCACTGAATGCTAAATCATAATTCATACTGTTTAGAAAAAACTAAACTAAATTTTTTATCAAAAAAAGTGTTATTGTAATTGAATTATAGTTTTCATTCAAAAGTTGAGACTCTATCCAAAATGTTAAATAATAATAATGTTCAAACAAAAATGCTGCCTAAAGGTCATATAACTTGCATTTTGCTATTTTGTTCTTCTGTCAAAGAAGAATACTTTGGTTCAGCAGGCTCTTTCCTACGGAAAGTAACCCAAGTATAAATTAAACTACCTAATACACTCAAATTTAAACCTATAAAATTAACCCAGGAGAATATATAATCTCCTCCAATTAGCATTCCTAAATATGTAATAGATATATTTTTAAGGCAACCAATGATTGTAGTAGTCAGAGCAGAATTGTAATATGTACAAAGTATAACACTATAAGACAAAACAAAGCCCAAAAAGCAGGACATCACAAACTGAATTAGGAACAGTGCATCAGTCCAGTGAGGAAACTGATATGCTTTATCAATATCACCTGTCCACCAAGATAAAATAATTGCTGGTATAACCATAAATAATGAATTATAATACATAAGACCATATTTTCCTAATTCTTTTGAGTCTAACTTTTTCTTCATGAACACTCCATTTGCCGCAGTGAAGAAATCATTAAGTAAAATAAAAATATATCCCTCTAAATTAAAAGCTAAATCATTTGAGGCTGCAAGTAGAGCTCCCAAGATCATTGTATATACACTCAGTTGTACAGATGTTCTTGCTTTCACTCCAAGTATATAGTACTCACCAATCATTGTCATTAATATACTAAATCTACGTAGTACAGTAAACATTGGAAGACTAAGTTGTTTTGTTCCACCAAGACCAAAAATCATGTTACATATATAAATTAATGGCAATGGAAAGATTTTTTTGAACGTAGATCTTTCCAAGCCAGGAAAATCAATATAATTAAGAGCTTTTGCTATGAAAAGCACCATGACTGTGGCTAACATTTGTCCTATGCCTAATACTTGAAAGGATGGAAAATTAAACGACGTTAACACTGTCTTATTTACAACTGTTATCATCAATGATGATAAGCCATAGCCGAGGGCCGATCCAGCCTTTAAGAATACTGTACTCTGATGTATCTTAAACATGATTGCAAATATTGTACTATACTAATACAACAATTTTGCAAGCATTTTATAAGCTAAATTTAGTCATAAGTTCATTGTTATCACACTTTAAATGCTAATGAATGCTAATTTACAGTTAAAAGGACATACGCATTGTTAACGCTATCTTCGTCTTCTTTACTCTGACAAGCGTTTGCTTGAGATTGTATGTTGAAGTGCGCATAGACATATTAACTTCTTTTTTTGCAGGTGACCAATGAAACTTTATCTTCACACAATCACTTGCTTTACAAATTAACTGCCTCCTGAAACAATATAGATAAGACATTTACATTCATATTCAAATTATTATGTCAAATATAATGAAATAAAAGAGAAAAATTGTACAATTTTTCAATAAAATTATTGAACATACAATTGCTCTAACGCATTAGAAGAATAAGAGAATCTAAAAGTAATTAACTTTGCCTATTGAAGCGTAAATTCAGTAAAAGGAGTTATGTCACTCCTGTTGGAATGCTACAGATATTATCTAGAATGTACAATTTCAAGTAGAGATATATACATTCTTGAATGTATGTAAATAATATTGCTAATGTATGTATACGACATTAGAAGTCATCATTCAATTCCTTAAAATAATGCACTCAAAGGTACTAAAACACTCATTCGATTAAAGGAAAATAACCTAAGCAAACAACATACTCGTATACAATATCAATATTTATCCTTCCAAAGCAGAAGAGAAAAGATATTTAATTCACAATACTTTTTGTAGTTGTCTTGTGATACTTGACAAGCTTGCGCTCTGTTTCTATCTCTTTCTCTAATGACGGTGTGCACTATAAGGTCACATACGTATGCCGCCGATTACAGCACAAGCAAACTCATCGAATGGCGAAAAAATTTTGCAATTACCGTAGAAAAATAACTGACGGGTTTCCTTAGCGGACGAATTCGGGACGTCAAGCGTTGATCAGAGCCTCGAACGAAGATCATCTGCAGCGAAGCACGTATAAGGTATGCTCTTTGCTACAAACTATAGCGAGATACTTATAATAATCCTTGCGATCAGAAGAACGTATAAGTACTGAAGGCCATGGAATGCGTGGCACAACTGAACTGAATAAGTCTACAATTTTTCCGCATCCATCCGGAAATTATGTTTTCAATACTTATAACACTGTTAGCACTTTATAACCACTCTATAGCACTTCTAATACAGACCGATAACGGTATGTGATTTGCGATAACTCCGAGTCCGATTCCGATTAGTCTACAATGTATACTTATATACGCACCTATATATAGGTTATATTTTACAGCTATATGTATATAGTCCTACACAAACAAAAACAATACTATAGTCGGTAACTCGGTATTCTCGGTAAATACACGATCACGAATAAGACACTCTAAACAATTATGCTCAAAGAGAAGCTCCGTTCAAGATAAAACTAAAGAATACGGTGCTAAACGACAAGCTCCATTACTTATTCATGTTTTCAATTGTTCACCGCATAAACGATTTTGCGCGCGCGCGCGTGTGTGTGTATATATATACACACACATACACTTGCGTTAGACAGTTAGACTGGTTTAGATATATCTATATATTTATAGGAATAAGGAATCGGAATTAGCGAGAAAAGCGCCGCGCGCGGCTGCTATAACAACACGCGGCTCTATATTACTGCAGTGTCTGCAGTGTATCGCAATACTTACGTACCGGCAATCAAATACTTATAATACAGGCTCGGTACCTTTTTTCTACGCACACCAGCAAAAAGATGAAGTCATTTACTGTTTCGCGATTTCACGTCAATGACAATGGCCTGAAGCAAAATTACTCATTCTTCAAGAGGTTTTTCTGTAATAAAGCAAAGGAGAAACCCAGGCCAAAGTAAGCCTTTTCTTTCGCGTGCTATGAAAAATTTCTTCTGCTAGGTTACGATTATTTACGATCTTTTTTAATTGAGTTCATGCCAGCGAATTTCTTTATTGATTTATCGCCTACAATTATTGCTGTTCTCTCGATAATCATTACAAGGCAATATCGATTATGCAGCAAATTCTTGCTTAGTATAAAACACATTTTTTTTTAATTTCATGAAAAATTTACTATTTACTGAAAACGAAAAAACTGTTCTTTTTCTTCTCAGCGAAAAATGGAATTCAGTGGTGGGTTTAGAAATTCACGCACAGATCGCATCCAAGTCAAAACTCTTTTCTGGAGCCAAGGCAGGGTATGGAGAGGCAGCCAATACTTGTGTCTCTTTCTTCGATTGTGCAACACCAGGGACATTACCTGTAAGCTCTTTACTGCAATACTCATTAATTAATGTAACTTTTGGAAATTTAATCATCCATTGTAATTTTAGGTTTTAAATCGAAGCTGTGTGGAAGCTGGAGTCCTAACTGCACTTGCATTGTCATGTACAGTCAATGAGATATCTTTGTTTGATAGAAAACATTACTTCTATGCAGATTTGCCTGTAAGTATTGATAAATTTTGCTATAATTTTACCTGAATTTGAAACGTATAAAAAAAACAGGCTGGTTATCAAATAACTCAACAAAGAAAGCCTCTAGCTGTTGATGGAGAGTTGAAGTTCCATATTTTCAATCCTGGAGTCCATAAAGAAGCTTACTCTAAATCATCTAAGTTAAAACAAATACAATTGGAACAGGACAGTGGGAAATCCTTGCATGATGAGTTTTCAAAAACGTAATTTAATTCTATAAATGTTCCAGATGATTTATAATTATCTTCTATTAATTGTATAATTTTTATTAAGGAGTCTTATAGATTTAAATAGAGCAGGCATGCCATTGATGGAATTTGTTTTTGAACCAGATTTAAGTGATGGGGAGGAAGCTGTGGCACTTGTTAAAGAACTTATGCTAATATTAGAAAGGCTGAATACGTGCTCTTGCAGAATGGATGGTTTGTTCAATTATTTCTGAAAGGTAGTCGATACAAATCTTATTCTGATAATTTGAAACTGATTGCAGAGGGAGCACTACGAGTAGATGCCAATGTATCAATTAATAAGCCAAATGAGCCCTTAGGTGTTCGAACCGAGGTAAAAAATATAGGAAGTATAAGAGGAGTTGCTGCAGCTATTGACTATGAAATCAAAAGACAAATAAGCGCTCGCGAAAATGGAACTGAAATTACTAATGAAACAAGAGCATGGGATGCCATAAACAATAAGACTGTCTCTATGAGAGACAAAGAGGAAAAACAGGTAAATAAAAAATATAATCAATTTAAATTGGAAATCCATGAAAATATATTGAATTTGTAGGATTATCGATTCATGCCAGAACCAAATCTTCCACCTTTACACATCCATGTTCATGAAGAACTTCAAAATAAATATAATTTAGTGGATGCTCCATTTTTGAAAAAACAAATACCAGAAATGCCTGAAGAAACAAGAGAAAAATTAATAAAAAAGTATGGCGTTAATAAGGCACTGGTACTTGTATTAGTTGTAAGTGTAATTATAACATTTTTATTTGATAATACTTCAACATTCTTCAGTGATGGATTAATATTTTAGAATGAGCCCAAGTTGTTACAATTGTTTACTTATCTTATCAAAGATGAAAAACGATCACCAGATTTTATTGCAAAAATTATAAATTATGAACTACTAAATTTTGTATATAAAAATGAATTGAGTTTAGACTATTGGTAAATATTATATATAAATCATTAAGATTTCTTTCATAAATATGAAATTGTTAATGTAGTCTAATGTATTATGAAACTATTTTGATAGTGTTAGCATACGTGATCATCTTGGTGAACTTGTTGATCTATTTGAACAGGAATCAATTAATAAATATGTATTTGAAAATGTTTTAAAAGAAATCTTGAAAGATCCAAAAAATTTCCCTAAACAGGTATTTTCTTTAATAGTCAATTACAGCTAATAAATATATTTTATAGCTAAATAAATTCCTTTAAATAATTGCAGATTGTAGAAGAAAATAATTGGTTGCAAATAAGTGATGAAACAGAATTGCGTGAAATTTGCCAAAATGTTTTAAACAAATATCCAAAACAAGTTGAACAATGTAAAAAAGGAAAGCAAAAGCTATTCAAGTTTTTCTTGTCTCGAGTAAATGAGGCTTCAAATAACAAAGCCCATATGGGCCGTGCACAAATTATCTTAAAGAAAATGTTATATGAATAATATACGAATGTGAAGATTGTAAATAAAAATAAAAAAATGTCTATAAACATTTAAAAAATGCATTATTAATTTAGGATTCTAATCTTTAAAACATTAATTAATGGTTTCTCTAAAACTTTATTTTGTTCAAAGTAAAATCTAGAAATAAAGTATGAATTTTTTTAAGTAGGTGTAATATAATAATTATAAATGATGGACACATGTTCAAAATTTTTAATTGCATTATCGTTCATAGTTACAAGTACAAAATGAAGTAGGAAATAAATATTTGTCGTACAATGAATTGGAGACTAGAGTCCTCAGTCCCCCAGTGTAGCTATAATGCTATTACTCGCAATTATAGTACATGTGTATATGTGTATATGTATGTGATCTTTATTATCTTTATGATTGAGGAGATAGAACATATGATTCTGATGCTTTTATGACATTTCGTTCAATATTTGCTCACGCTAAAAAGATGCATCGGTTTGAGTTGCATTTTATTTGCATTTCATATGTGACCTTCAACTTGGCAGATGTCGATCTTAAGTAAATCCAAAACGATAGCATTTGGATTTTCTATATTTTAATTAAACTTTTGCAATCGTATTTGTAATAATTGCCTCGTATTTGGCTTAAGTGACATAACAAATGTCTGAAGTAAAACGAAAACTAATAAATTATTTACTAAGTTTGATAACTTGTCAAATTACAATTTTCGAAATCTCTAAATAAATAAAATAGTAAACAAATTAATCTATTAAAGATTTACTTTATCCTATTGTGTGCTAATAGATTGAATCAAAAATTTTCAAAATATAGAATATCATATGTCATGACCGAATTATGCACTCTTGATTAAGATCGACCTATGAAATCCGCAACAAATATTTATCCGTTCATAATCCGTTCAAACGTATTTTTTAAACTATATAATACAATAAGCACATAGATATCACTATTATACAATGCAATAAAAGTGCCGACCTAAGAAATGGTTACGCGTAACTGATGTTATTCATTTAACAAACTTTGTTTTTTTTATGAAACAACTAGGTTCATATAATTTTTTATACAATTGTATACAACAATATATCATAAAAAAACAACTGTGAATCAGTAGTCAATCATAAGATATCTTCGCATTTGCGTACAAGGCCAGACAAAAATCGGGTGAGCAACATTCACGCAATAGTGTTATCAAAGTTTCATAATTTATTCGCATTTAAAAAGATCCGCTTGGTTGCATATGCAAAACCGTAATAGAAAACACAGCGTAGACCTGGTACAACAACAATCTGTGTAAAATACTTCTCCAAAGCAATTGTATACATATACGCAGAAGTACTAGCGCAATTTTTTTTTATTTTTTCTTTACTTTAGAAAAAGTGTTTATTCGTGATTCCTGGTTAGAAAATATAATGGAAAATACGAATCGTTAATATAAATTTTAAATTTGTCTGATTGAATTAACAAGTAAGTTTACATTGTTAAAACAAAATAAATTACCTTGAAATAATCGGATCCTATTTAAATGAAAAGAATTGCATTTAATTAGGATGAAATTATTGTAATATACTTTGTTTATTGCATATTTACTAGAATTGATGAAATATTTAAAACCTATTCGATGTATTGTTCAAATAAGTCATCGATTATTCTAGTAAGATGATTTACATTAACAATTTTAAACAGATAGCTACATTTATTTGAATCAAATTCATGTCTTATCCAATAAAATTTTTTAATCCAGGACTCCAAATTTTTTTCTCTCACACTTTTATCTCAATTGATCGCGTAAAATCGTGAGATTGGAGTAGCAAAATCCGATAGCAAATAGCAGTCTTTTTAAGAAAGGCCACGCTTTGCAATTTTACGTTATACGCTCAAAGATGATTCACGAAGATATCATTATTGTTTTTCAATTTCTTAATTACTTAATCGTTACACAAATAATATACAATTCGCTCGATCGATTCGGCATTTTTCCCGTAGAGGGTAATTTACTTCATTTTAATGTTTTCTTATTTTTCGTATCTCCTTTTTCCTCTACATTTTAGGCGAATGCGAAACACGAAAGTTTAAAACTCGTTGTCACATTCCTACAATAATTAATGCGATTATCTAAGAAATAGTTTTTGGAGTTTCTTTCACCGAGTAAAACTCGATATTAAAACGCATGAAATACAGTATTGCAAGAATTTACCGCAGTCAAAGCGGATTTATCGTTATTACTATTATTACTTATATCTTTCAATTCTTTTACACAAAATTCCTCCGTTATCTATTTTGCAACAGAAGATGCATTGTGATGTGCTGTACAAGACAAAAAGCGGACGACGAAAACGTTTCGTGTGCTTCTATACGAGTGCAGTTGATAAAAAATCATTACCAATATCACCTCTTCTATTATTCTTTTTTCTTTATATTTATAAAAAAAAGAAAACACTTGCCGAACCCTGGGTCAAAAAGTAATGATAACATACACATATGCCTCACTTCTACAGATGCGCAACACATAGTAAGCTTAAAGTCATAGTATTGTCGATTTCCCTTTTTACATAATTAATGAAATTACATAGATCTTGAGAGTGCATACACGTGATTTTCGACGATCGCATGTGAAACTTAATACTTTCATTGACTTAATAACAATACTGCAATTTTTTGCGTACACCAAATGTTTTATTTTAAATTGATTGAAAATCGTTTTCATTAATTTATTTTTAAAATACTATACATCTAGTCTTCTATTTGTTCGTTCATATTTATAGCCTTTCAATATATTTCAATCAAAACAAATTATTAAAATGTTTTTAATTTTTAACAATTTCAAAATACTGACATTAATAATATAAATATATAAATCATTTAAACGATCATCATTATAACAAATGTAAATGTACCATACTAATAAATAAACTGACATTAAAAGCTAACAGAAATGAACGACTCATAGTCGATTCATTAAAGACTTAAGTTATAGCATCAATAATGAAAATACGTAAAATAAATTTGATTTCTTTTTATGTATATCAAAAGCTCGAAAAACCACAAATGCATGTACACTCAAAGGGATGCAAAAGTCTTGTGTATTAAAAGTACACATTAATACCCATTCATATAAAAAACTTTGAAAATATAAAATTTTTTATGACAATCGGTACTAGAAAATGCCATTTTAATGACCTGCGACTGTAAGTATAACATACCTACAATGAGAACCATTAATCACAGGAACTTTCACATCCCGCCGATCACGAGGCGCTTTTTTTTATAAGGCTGAAGAATTGACAATCAATAAAGCGGTTCGGCGCATCGTTTCTCACTCTTTTCCCATCTTACACTCTTTGTATCCCCCTCTCTACTTTGTCTGGCACAGCCACGAGAGCAACTGATTTTCCCCCATCTCTATATAGAATAAATTAACTTACTAAACACAAAAAATCAATCCATTTGCAATAAAGACGAGAATTATTGTTAACGCGCATGGTTTTGTTAATGATAAAATGATAATTGCTTGCTTCTCCTCTCATCTTATCTTTTTTCTGTCTATTTTTTTTTTGTCTTTCGTTTGCGATCGGATCATATACAGCTTGTTATAAAACAGTCGGGAGAAACGGTATCGGCAGTTTTGTGTGAGATTATTTCTCCCTGCTAAAGTTTTTCCTCGTTTTTTCCTCTTCTCAGAACCGTTGCTCGGCTGATCTACGGAGGAAACACCGTGTATTTTCGTTTTGGCCATCCGCGCGTCTGTACCTCGCGACACGTCTACTTCGATAATTTGCTGATTACTCGGATCAAGGCACCGTTTTCGTCCTTTAGCCTCTGGTTTTCGCATTTCAGCGTTTCCATCATCTGAAAAAAAGAATGAATGAGAGGATTTGTAATGTGGTCCAATGTGCAGTGAGAGCTTTTGTTATAGTTTTCTTTTTGCGTTGACTCGCACTATCGCGACTATGATTAAAAATAACCAATAAAAGTATATAATTAAAGTATAAACACAGTAAATACAATTATATAATTATGACTAATGTGAATGACATAAGAGTTGATATGAGGTTGTTGTAATGATTGTACATTAATGCAAAGTGACACAGTTTCAAAATAATATTCTCTGTATTGTGTTATCAAATTATTCTATGCATTATGCATGTATAGAAAGTAAAATGTAAGAAATAAATAAATAAATAAATATTAAAATTATTCTGATAATTACATTTTCTGCGATGGGTGAATGATATATTTCAAAATTAATTAAGAATGCCATGCGTGAATGATATTTTGTGTTAAAAAGTCACTTCAATTTGAAATCGTGCCACAATAAATATGTAATTAAACATTGTTGTATATACATGTGTGCGTGACGTTTACAATGTATATATGGGTTAAAAATAAAAACAGCAAAAAGGACCACGTTATATGCATGACTCTCTTCTAATTTTGGAAGGAAATCCTTCGTACCGAACGAAAAAGGAAGGACCTTCATTTCCAATGTTATGAGACGTATTATTATATACCTCTATAATTCTATATATATGCAAACATATGCTGCAAAAGACGCACAAGGCACACGCTGCAGAGCTGGTCATGCTGTATTAAGATTATCAGGTCATTGTATAAGTATTGGCGTTGGAGTTTAAGGACAGTAAAAGAAACAGAAAGTATAAAAACACTTAAAACAACCTAAGCTGAGATTGTAATGTTGCGTATAGCGTTGATTGGTAGGCCAAACTAGGCTGTGGAGCTCGCATCAGACGCTTTGAGACACTCTTTTGGTATAATTCACTTTCAAATCACTCTATGTAAGAAAGTAAACTTAAAAACAGAAGGAGTAATTAGTGTCGGGTTGGCGTATATTTTGTGTTATTTAAATTCGTACTGTATCGACGTAGTTGTGCACCTTTTTCTATAACTTTTCATTAATCTAATTTTGTTTTAAGTATATACGGTGATACTGACAATGGATCTCAGTATGATTACATATGTTTATAAAACTACATACACACACATTATTTTTCTATTGCTGTAAAAGTTATTACGCATTGGCGATACATGCTTTTTCATCGCGACTATAACTATATAACATAATTTTATACTTTTGATTTTATTGAATCGTGCGAATCTTTCTAAGGTTTCATGCATCTATTATCATTTATCTATAACTTTTTAGATATTAATATAACATTTATGTATATATGTTAGTTGTATAATGTAAACAGATTTAATGTGGTAAACATAAATTTTAAAATATAATGACAACTGTGAAGTAATCAATAAATAAAACCACATTAAATATTGAAAGATGATATCTCTGTTTTTTTTGTAATAGCACAACTTTTTGATGCCCAAATAAGGGACCTATAGTTAAAGACCAGAACGATCGGGTGAGAGTAACTAAAAGTCGAAATCGAACAAAAGTCTGCAGCAAAAATAAGCTTAGTGGTGTGAGACAGTAAGTGTAGCAAAAACATATCATTTAAAAAGAAAACTGTACTCAAATCATTGCAGACCAAGAGAACATTAAAAAGAGAAAGAGTAAAAATAAAACATTAAGTAGTAAAGAAGAAACAAGACAAATTAAGAGAACAAGAAGAGAGAAAAATTAAAGTAAGAAAAACCAATGGTAATTAATAATTGTACGTGACGTACAATGTATAATTTGTTAAACGGAGATATGCTTGTCGTTATCTTTGTCCTTTACCTATTTAGTAGTATTGGTGAGTTTGGACACCACGCGGGTAAGTGCCCGATTTTCGGCTTTCAATCTCTCATTTTCAGCTTTGAGCTTTTGCAATTGCTGTAAACAGTTAAATGGTTAGCCCAAGATACCCCAAATACCGCAGTTCACCAAAAAACTCGTGTTTAATTTTAACATCCACTAAAAATCATTTTTTTTTAATGTAAATAACACTTTCTTCATTAAATATTAAGGGACGTAGAAGATGGAGACAATAGTTTTCAAACTATGTTATGTGTCTTTAATTTATGTACCTCCACTTATTTTATGGAATCGAACAAAATAAACTTTTTTAATCTTAATTCAGATTACGATTTTTTCAATCGGCTGATAAACACTAGTTAATGATTTAATTATTACTTACATAAAATTATACGTGTAAAATATAAAATATTTTTTAAATAAAAAAGAAATATATATATAATATATATATAATTTCGCGCCGAAATACTACATTGTATTTAAATTCATTTTTTTTAAATAAATGCATACCGGTTGAAGAACATTACACGAAACCGAACAAATAAAAGGAAATAAATGTCGAAAAAGAAATTACTTGAGAAACCAAGACCTGTATTCTGGACTTGGGCCAGGATGTACAAATTTTTGTCGTATCGCGAGTAACGTTGATAAGTGAAAAAAAAATTAAGAAAACTAGATAAACAAAGAAAAATGTCAAGCAAAGTCGACGAGGAAAAAGAAGTAAATAGAATAATGGCCAATTGAGAGAAAAAAAAATACAAGTGGGCTCGGCAAAGAAATTAGAATTACAAGCGATGCTCTGAAGCCTTTCCAATTGTTCTCTCTCGACGCGCGAATGCTCAGTGACAAAAACGTAAATGTCAGAATCTTGGAACAAGACTACACTTTTGTTGGAATTAATTTTAGAATTAAAAATATATACACATACTGTAGAACAATGAATGTAATACTAAGTTTGCTTGTGCCAGAGCTTAAATTAAATGTTTTTGTCTATGTGCACTGCGAGAGAACCGTCAACCTCTGCTGCGTCACTCAATCGCAACCGTGTGAAAACGGATAAGTAGTTGAAAAAAAAGAAAAAATCAAAAAGAAAATTTCATCATATTCCACGTGCAACCTACTGGGATAGACAAAACGGATGGGGATTTTCAAGCTGTATATATGTATAATGCATGAAATTATTTTCCAATTTCTTCTTATCTCACATATTATAATCTCGTGAATTAGTGAACCCTAATATTCCTAATATTCCGATATACAAAAAAAATTCTTTACACTAACCAATCTTATAAATGTAATTTTAATGGCTAAGTAAAAAGAATGAATTTTAATTGTTCAAGCGACAGAATTGTATGGAAAGTTTGTTAAAAGCTCCATACAGTTAAGATATTGCTTCTCGTACATACAACAAAGACGAAATATATATTATCATGGAAATGTGTATATTTATATATCTGTGGCTTGCAGGAAGAACCACTTAAGTGACATTTTGCGAAAAATTTTTTTATGTCGAATTCGAGGAGCTCTTGGTACCCTTTTTCATTGTACAATAGTAGGATTTCCGAAATGCACAAATATTTTAAATGCCAGCCGATTACATAATCACTTAACTGCGTCTCTCGTAAAAATGTTACCGCAGAACCACTTAAGTGCACTCGTTTTTTTTTATTTTTGTGCGAGATACACCGTGTGGAGTACATTAAAGCGGTATAATATATATCTAATTACCTATAACGATGTATTCGTCGGTTTTTTTAAATTAAAAAAAAATTTTTGAACGTTTTTAAATTTTTCAAAAATTGTCAATTTGCAAAAACAAAAAAATTACTGGAATCGCTCTGATAAAATTCATACATATTCCTTAGCTGATTCTAAGAACTTATTACTCTTGAAAATTTTTTCCAAAAGTTTGTGGTTTCTGAATAAAAAATTCGTAAAAGTCTTCGTAAAAAATTTTCAATTATAATATGCGCCAGTTTGACCACACCGAGGTTCAAAATCAATCCCCAAATCACGTATCTTTTAGGTTTGGACATTTATCCCATTGATTAGAGGGGTTCCAGATACATTGCAAATGAAAACGTCTTGAAATCTCGAATTAAAACAAAAAATTGTGGAAAAACCATGCTTTTTTCCTTGAAACCGTTTTTTCTCATAGTTAATAACAATTTTCGAAAATTTTAATTATACCATTGGAAAGGGCATGAGTTAAACTTTAAAAATATGCCCCGCCCGAATTTTTTTAATCGCAAATTACATTAGTTACGAGCCCTCAAAGAAAGTGACCGCATAAGCACTTATCTGCAAAGTTCCCGCAGAACCACTTAACTCGAGTAATTTGTTTAGCTTGGGCGTCGAGAAAGAAACTATTTACAAATGTAATACTACGGTTGTATCCGTATCAGATACCTAATCAAATGAGCCAATACTTAGATCTTTTCTCTGACATTTCGATATTACGTATTACTCCAAACATTGAAATCGCTTTTTCTCGACAACACGAAAATGTCACTTAAGTGGTTCTTCCTGTAAGCCACAGATATATACGTAGAGCTTCGAAATCGTATGTATATATAGATCGACTGAAAGCACAAATTTTCGCAATAGACTGAAAGCGCATGTTAATATAGAGTAACGGGAGCCCGGCTGATAGTCATGAGAGAGGAATAAACAAAATTTAATAGCTCCTCCGCTGGCTCGGCCGAGCGCAAAAGCTTCCCCCGTCTACATAGAAAACCAATCGATCGAATGATATATATATAGAGGAGTGAGAGGGCAGCTCGCTCGTGCAGCAATTTACCTTGAGCTCCTCCTCCATCTCGGAGAGCTTCCTCTCCATGGCGCGACGTTCGCGCTTCTCCGTCTCGGACAGCGAGCTTTTGCTCTGGGCTGCCTGGGCCTTCTCCAGGAGGCTCTGGCTCTCCTTCAGCGCCTCGTCGGACTTGCGGAGCTTTTCGCGCAGCCGCTCGTTCTCGGCCTGCGACTCCTCGTAGAGCTTCTTGTAGTCGAGCTCGCCGTTCTCGGAGGTGCTGCCGCTGCTGGATTTCGTCCGGCCGAGGGACGCGCCCCCAGTCTCCGAGCTCAGCGACGATACCGAGCCCAGCCTGCTCGAGCGGCCCGAGCGCTCGTGTCCGCTCTAAAAGAGAAGAAAAACGTGATTTTTTATAGTACTTGTAACGTTGCGTTATTAAGTTATATGCGCCCATATATAAGTGAATGGATAATAAGCCGCAGTCTACTAATTGCATTAGAAGCTTGAACTCTATACTAAGTTACTTTATTTATATAAATATTTTCAATGAAAATTAGAAATAAAACAATCCTGGTAAAAATAAACTATGTTTCATTGTCAAGGATTGGGCCAATACCACGACCAATACGTTATATATAATGAAGAAATTGGGAAACTGTAGTTTATTTCTTCATCGCTGAATGAATTATTATATTCAGTATGCGATAATTAGTGTTTATATATACTTTCTTATAAATCTGCTACTTTCAGTTAGTCAGAATTATAAATCTTGATTATGAATATCAAAGTTTTATTATATGCTAAAAAGTAAAGAAAATCAATAAAGACAATAATTTTTCCTAATTAAAATAAATTCTAATCTAAGTTGCCAGATAGAGAATTGTACAATTTTACACTCACTGGCTCTGTGTCAATGGTTTATTTCAATAAACCAAAGCTCTTTAGCTTATTAAAAAATTTCAGGGTAAAGTACCAGGGGTATTTTGGTGATAATATTTACAGAATGAAACGCAACATTTAACAGTTTACGTGCGCATAACACATAAAACCAAGTAAACAATTATATTTAGCCTTTTGCTCATAAATGCTACCTTCGATTTTGTAAGGGCCAATACTATAGCTTTAATTTATTTAAATTAGATGAAATCTCAATTGATTTAAATACAATGTTTCGTTCCTGCTTCTTACTATCTAATATCGAGTATTCTTTAAAAATCAGTAAAATAGTATCGAAAATTTATTTTCGGAATCGACCCCAATTCATTGATAAGTCACCTACAGGAATAATTAAAATTTTTGTTGATATACTACAAATTTTTATCAATTCAACTCATTAGATAAAAGTTAGCTCACCAAAGAATTAACGCCAATGACGTAAAAATTCGACGTAATCTGATACATCGAGGCCTGTTTCGCTTCTAATTGGCCGACGAACTTGTTTCTCTTATTTCATTTTTCAAACAAGATTCAATAGTAATAGTCTTTTGATCAGCATGAATTGGTCGAATAAATTTCTATCGATGACACTATGATGACTTCAACAGCTGTACCGCATTTAAATTCTTCTTTTATAAGAGATAGTGTTCAAGTGATTGCGGGATAATTGATGTTATATGAAAAATTGCTGGATGCATGATAAATCCATAGAATTTTTCGAGTATGTTGGTTAGCTTTCAACAGTCATATTTTTTCACCAGATTTTTACAATTTGCAAGTGTTGAACCTCAACAAATTTTTCCAACACACTTCAGTGTACGTATGCGTATTAAATATTGTTAAACTATTTATAGTCTAGCATCGATTAAACAAAATAAACAATAAATGCTGTTTACAATATTGCACAAAATATGTATGAAAATGCATACACAAAAGAAATAAGATTATATTTATAATTAAGAAATAAATAAGTCATCGATAACGCAGATATTTCATCTAAATTTTTCGTTCGAACAATGTAAGTATAATGATCGATGTTGTTTTGCCGAGAATAGACAATTCTATCGCGCCAAGCAGTATCTTACTCATTCAAAAAAAAAAAAAAAATAAATAAACTCCATGATTATTCTCCAGGTCGTTCTTGAAATAACTTATGTATATAAGCATGTAACAGCGTTGGAAAGACTGAAAATAGAATAAATAAACGGAAATTCGAAAATGAAAACACAGGAAAAAAATAAGGAGAGCTAAGGGACGCTATAAATAAAATTGAATTATGTTCTCTGACACGTGCGCCGTATACTAACCGAAACCCCATACACGATTCTTCAAATTCTAAAATAATCATCATATAACAAGATTTAATGGTATAAATTAATAAAAACCAAGTATAATGTTATAGCAAAACCAAACGATACATTTCGAATTCTATACTGATTAATTGTTGCGTGCGGATTTTGAAAAATTTAGAATATTTTGATAGTGATTTAAGTGAGACACTCCATCTCAGTTATACATTCCACATCGGACAATAAATCGTTCTGCGCGGATTGTTATGAAAGCATCAATTTCTTTCTAGCTATAACTTTCTACAGAGACGTCGGGCTATCTACCTGTTGATTCGCGCGTCACATGTAAACGTCTATGAATAACCGAGCCTTTAAAAAAAGCATTGCATAAACTATATAAGCCAACGGTCGACGGTGAAACCTTCGAGAAGAAAAAAAGAAACGGCTCGAAAAAATGTGAGCGAGCACGCGCTATATATAAATCTATTTACGCGAGCATCTTAGTCACAGGGCGCTCAATGTGAAGGTTAGGCAAATTTGGAGTTTGGCTATTTCAGATACGTAAATATATACGGTTTAAGGTGCAGCTCTACTCATTTTCATCGGTTTCAGAAAATTTCTCCGTTTTCAAAAGTTCGAGCTTAAAAATTTGCAACGATTCGCGAATTCTCGTCGTTCAGAGCTGGCGGCAGCAAGATGTATTCCGGGAATTAAAAGCGCTGCGCGCAGACACGTGTACGATTTTCCCTAATAACGTTTTCCGCGCAAATCGATAAAATTAAGGTAAAATTTTTGTCTTGTCTCTCTTGTATAATTACGCGAACAACGAGAATCACGCATTTTAACGAGAGCTTTCGAAAACAGCGTGAAAATTCGTCTAAAAATGAGTACACTGCAGGCGCGCAATCGCTATATGGAAACTGATCGAGGCGCGTGTATCAATGCTCGTGAATGTGTTATCTTACGACGTATCCCTCGGAGCCAGCGAGGCTCTGGAGGCTGGAGCTCCTGGAGCCGAAGCTGCCGGCGTCCAGCTTGGGCTTGGGCTTGTTGAAGCTGCCGCCTCGGTGGACCGAGGGCGAGCTTCGGCCGGTGAATCCGTTGAGGTAGCCGTAGCTCGACGTCGTGGGCATCGCGAGATTGAGGGAGCCGATGCTCGTGTGACTGGAGGGCAGCGTGAGGGCCCCGTAGCCGGAGGCGGTGCCCCCGTACGTCGTGTAGGGATTCTGGTAATTGTTGAGGCTGCCGCTCGAGCTCGAGTAGGGGCTTTTGTAGCCGCCGCTGCTCGTCATCGTCGGCGAGGACTTGTTGAGGTAGCTGCTGGGACTGCTCGAGTAGCCGGAGGAGGAGGAGGAGGAGGCGCCGAGGAGGCTCGAGTAGCTCGTCGGGCTGTGGCCGAAGAGGCCGGTTATGCTGCGGGGCCGCGTGCGGAAGATCGAGTTGCCGCTCGCCGAGGCCTGGGCCCTAAGGCCCGCGGCGGTCGTCGGCTTCGGCTGCGTTCTCTTGCGGTACGTCGACATTATCGCGCTTGTATACGCTCGACGGTGATGGCGAACCCCGGGAAGTTATGCCAGCCGCGTATTTGCGCGTGTATTTTCTTTCTTTGTTATTTGCTTTCGAGCTATTGCGATTGTATTTTCTCTTCGTTCTAAATCGTGCTCAAGCAATTGAAATCTTGAAAAAATCTCTCACAAACTCGTGTCTACGATATACCAAGCGAAATTCTTCGTTTTATCGGGTCGTTATCGTCTACCGTCAACCACACCGCGCAAAAAAATCGACACAATTCCGCACACTCGAGTCGCTCCGACTTTGAGCTTTCTCAATGCGCATGGCATCAATTCCCTCGGTTTGCCTCAAACTTAAATACAACTACGTGCATCTCAGTCTACAAGTCACTGTATACGGATCATCGCGCGCGCAGCAGCTCCTCATCGTGAAACTCGATCCAGGTCCCAATGGCAAGACACCGGCGGCACGCCTGTATACTACGATCTCCGGCGGCGCATCGTCGCGGCTCGGTTACGTGGTTAAAAGGCCAACCGGACGCACTTCCGACGCGCGGGGAAGGGCTACGAGCAGTAGGAGAAGTAGGAGAAGGAAGCTTCTAACTTCATGACAGCAAGTGTTTGACTGACGCCGCTGCGGTGCAGCGCAGCTCCTCGTTCTGGCGAAGCGAACGACGACGGCGGCGGCGGCAGCGGCGGCGGCGGCAGCAGTAGTACAGCGGCAGCTACTTCCATACGAGTTATTTGTGGAAGTCGCGAGTCGTTTTGTGCGTGTGCGAGCGGCGGGCGATTTCAAGGCGGCCGCGGCATCAGTGTGGCTGCCGCTGCTGCCGAGAGAGGAGGAAAAGAGAGTAGGGAGCTTACGCGCACGTATACGACCAATTCTCCTAGAAAAATGCACTTTTCCGGGGTTCAGAAATCGAAATTTTATTTCTAGAGCTGGAGCTTTCGGACCGATCAGACTTTCTTCTGTAAGCCGAAAGATTAGTGAAAAGTGCAGAGGACCGCATTATGGAAAAGTTACTAGTAACCATATTTCTGAGCCTTTTGCGACGTTTTTTCTTTTACAAAATATTAATGCGTCAAAATACTGGAATAATAACAACTACGAATGTTTCCCAGGCACAAATAAAATTTCAAATTATACTGCAACAAAGTACAACAAGAGAGCTTTAATTTTAAAAAAAAAAGTTGCCCAGATTCCAGAAGTTATGTCCGTTTAAAAATAGCCGATTTTCCAATATTGCATTTCTGATTATCTTTCAGCTTACAGAAGAAGCTTCAGATCGATCAGAAGCTTCCAGCTTTAAAAAAAAATTTTCATTTTCTGGACCCCCGAAAAGTGCATTTTTTTAGGAGAATTGGCCGTGTGTGCATATATGTATATTGTATATATACATATGTATATGCGCCGGGCGCAAGTGCGTGAGTCAGTATGGGCGAGTTACCGCAGCGTCTAACCCTTTGGCGCGCGATTAAAGCTGTATTAAGCCGGCTTTTGATGCGAGCCACGCTGCTCTCGGAATGCTCGCTTCGCTTCTCCCTTTTCTCATCCCTCTGCGCCGCGGCTTCTTTACGCACTGCGCGTAACCGCGCGCACGAGAGCCGCGCGAACGTTGACTTTTCGCTATAAATACAGCCGTGCAAAAGTGGCCCGATATCTGGCCCAACAATAAGCTTCGTGCGAAGCTGCGGTTTTATTAGCCAATACACTGAACTGATAAAACGTTACTATCCAATACAGAATACTCGCGTGTGAATTGTTTTCTTTCTATACGCATTCGTGCAGAAAATAGTGTGATACTCGAACCAATTTTTGTTTTTCGTTTTCCAAAAGTGCGCGATAACGAACATTTCACTAAATTTCACACAAAGTTTACTAAAGCTCTTTTTCGAACAGTTCGAAATGGCGAACAATGCGCGGACAGAGATGAAAATTTATGCACATATATTATCGAAGTTCAAGAATATCTCGCACAACATGTTCAGCCTTAAATCCGGCAAAACTTAATTACTGGACCATAGCGCTGAAATCCATTACACCTACATATCGATCACAAGTGTATCATAAAACTCGATTCTCTGCGCGGCCGCAGGATCAGCGGGGGGGTTTTCGAGTAACGCGTTCCGCGAAATAATCGACTATCGTCGAGTGCGCGCATCGGGCAGAAGACGAATCGCGTCGAGAGCAGCGCAATTAAAAACGAATCTATTTTCGTAAGTACACGAGGAACCGCGGGAGTCTTTTTTTCGGATCGCACCCGCCTCGACGTCATGTATCTTCCGCGAGAGTTCGTCTGCTCTCCTCGGGATTTTCGGTGCCAAAAGTGACGCGCGAACAAGGAGAGGGAGAGCAACTGCTTGTACTGCGCTGCACCAGGAGGGCGACGGCTTGTAACACTCTCTCCTCTCCGTGAAGGTGTCGGCCTCATAACCTCCAAACGTGAGATCTTTGTTTGCAGGCCGTGCGATATAGGCTCACTGTGTGCAGAGCAGCAGCAGCAGCAGCAGCAGCAGCAGTATAGCGCAGTGTGGCCAGAAAGAGGCCGCATCACTAATAATGGGATTCGCGCGCGCGCCGCAGACGCTTAGCTGCAATCTCAAAATAAATGAGAACTTTGCCACCGACTCAGAATGCGCGGTATTTTTGGTTGATGAGCGAATTATTGCGAACGCGCGCGCAGCTCGAGCTTTTGTATATGTATATACCTGTATATACGCAACGTGGTAGGGCCTCCCCCCCCCCCCACAACCCCGTGAAGCTATGAGAGAAGACAGTATTTAAGGAAACTATTGGCTTGACGGAATTCTTGTCTTCGCGGCTCTTTCTCTCTCGCTCTTTCTCTATTTCTCGACGGGTTTAGGTCGAAATGAAGGCTGTTTGGTCTTGAGGTGGAAAATTGGATATCACTATGATTTCGACGCCTCTAATTTTATGGACATACTAGCACTTGGCCGATGCTATATGTCAATGAATTTGTCAATGAAATCGCGATGGCGCACGTAAATTTCATTAAAAATCGCAGAACAAGACACAAATGGTTTATTTGACAACTATAGTTATATATAAATATACAGGGAGGAGAATTATTGATATGGTTTTAGTTATCAGTTGATTAACACTAATTTTATCGCTGAAATTGACACCTTGAATCTGCATTCTTTTTTACCTTGAAATGACGGAAAAAATGTCCGAACATTAATTACACATGCAAATCCCTTAAAATTTAACATTCAAAACATTTATAACACAAGTGGATTGCAATCTCGTCTGAGAAAAGCTCGCACTCACGGAAGAGCACACGAAAGAGGCATTTTTGTACAAAAATTTTTTATTATATAAATCGATCTATAGCGGCGCGCTTTAAAATTTATTATCACCCGCAAATAGAAGGTCAAATCGCAAACGCAATAAATAGAAATAAATATGTTTTGATTGATCTTCTTGGGCTATTGCCGCGGAGAAACGCGCGGGACAAGACAGCGACAATACCAAAATTATTCTCGGCGTGTCTCACAGTCAAGCGATGTCTATATACCTATACGTGAGCGAGCGCCCGTCCATCCTCTCCTCGAGAACAAAAGCCCGCGTGTCTGCGCGGACGACGCGATTTTTCAAGTTGCCTATATATACACGTATACCGTACCGCCGCGAGAGCTCTGCCACGTAGGAATTAAAAGTCGAGTGATTTACGGATGTGTTTATACTCGCGTTTGCCGCGCATTTTAAACGCGCGGCAACTGTCGCAGCTATCTTTCCCTCCTAATGAGACGCGGGCTCGATGCGAGATTTATCGGTTAAAGAGTTGCGTCCGCTGACGGTTTGTGAAATAATTGGCAGCTGCTCTGTTGACTGATGCTGAAAAATCTTTTGCGGAAACTATGTTTCGCATACATTTTTGGCTGCTCGGTTTTTCGCTGCGCATGTGTGTATACGTATATATATACCGATTATTCGTCGTGCAGTCCCGATTTTCCCTCGAGGATGACCGTCAGCCGTGCGCAAAACGCGGGGAAAGTATATAATTAAAATCCATTACAGGCGTGCACGTGAGCATTGAATTTTCCACGTTAAGCTTCATTTTGCATTGACGATTGAAAAATATGGCCAACTTTTCATTATTTCTCTATAAACACCTCTACGATGTAATGCATTTTTCAATTAACGAAATATTTTGTTCAATCAATGCCAATAATTATTTATTTTTTTTAAATTAATGTTCCAAGCTCTAAATTTTCATTTTTGTTTGAATTATTATCCTCCCTATACATCCCCATTGGTTTCAATAATTTTCCTTCTCTCACCAGTGCGAACAAGCGGTAATTTTAAAAACTGGAACGTGTTGAGCAAGCGCATACAGATTGGGAAAGTCTCGTGATTTACAAAATGCGAGCAAAGTTACGGAGCGAAAATCTGGGTTATCGCTCTGTTTTGAAAGCCGCGCGCGCGCAGATACATTGTTTCCGTTCGCCGCAATTCGAAGCGCGCGCGCAGAGTTCGGCCGCCAGCTAATAAACGGGGAAGTGACTTAACAGTGACACGACTGCGAAAAAAAGAAATAAGAGAAGCAACAGGTCAACGATATACAGATCCACAATAAAACAAGTCGGACGTAGGCTCGCGACGAATGTCCGAGTCTATTTCCAGCCGTCTTTTTCTGCCTTTTCTTTTCACTTATAGAAACGCTGTCTTGCGGCGTTACTCGCTTTCCTCTCCTGCGAAAGCTGCGCAAATATCCCCCGTATTACCATCGACGTTACAATGTTTTCATCCAGACGCCGCACGCGTGTATACATAGCTACGTGGTATACATAGCCGCAAACACTTTACACGTCGATCGGAAGTGCGCGTGTATAAGGACGCGGCTTTGTTTTCACGGGAAATGCGGGGCTTTGCTTTCGCAACACGTTTTTCTCTTTCGAAACGGCTATAAGCCGCGCGAATTAGCTCAGGGGGCTAAATTCGATGTCCATATGTCAGCGCCGCGCTTGGATTATGTCGTTCGAGCAAATACATGTATAACGTATATAGGAGATGTTGACGTTGAGCTTTTATCCCTTGACCCCCCCCGTACATATACACGTCTGGTCGAACACAGGAGCGTTCCGATTTCGATAAAAATGATTTAATCCCCAACAAATTGGACGGGAATCGAGCGATTTTAGAGCCGGCTAATTTGTTTCCCTGCGACTAACGCTAATTTGAAGCAGCGTCGAGTGATCGAGGGGCTTTGGCTCGAAGTTTATCGTGTAAACGAATCGGGACACGCGATCTCTGCCCGCGCGCGCGCGCGCGCGTTAAAATCGGCACACTCTTCGTTATTTTCGAATTTACACTTTTTGTTTACTTGTGCCATATTTTGTTAACCTTGATAGTTTTCTAAACTCTGCCAATGAGACGTTTGATTCTGCGAATTTTCTCATGCCGACCCACCCGTGCGTTCTACACTTGACATACCAGTGTTTCGCACCCTAAAAATTAGGCTCGCGCGCGTGCGCTTGACTCATTTCAATGGGAGCTCTCTCGCGATTCACGACCGAATAACATTGATTTTATTTATCTTTCTTCAATTTTATCGAAAGTATTTTTTTTGCGACAGCTAATTAACGTAATTCATTTTTTTCAGAAACAAATATTGTATGCTCTGATTTTAAAAAAAAGGAAACGATAAAAATAGATGAAATTAATGCTTTGAAACATGTATTTTTTTAAAACTATAGTTTTGTTATTATAAAACAATAGTTTTGTTAAGTTGTAAAAATTCAAAACATTCTATGCGCCAACTCTTTCAAGTAATAATAATTTTTTCAAATTATTTTAGCTCAATACATTTTCTTCTTTTAGAAAAAGAATATACTTAATTTCTCTATAAATAATCAAATTAAATTATTTTTATACAAGAAAATCATTGCCTCAACGACTAGAGCACATCAAAAAGTTTCGTATGGATTTTCATGTGTAGTTTCATGTGTTTATTTAAAGCAAATCTACAACTTTTTAAATTGTTTATTAATTTTGATTATCCTTATTTGGAAATATTTTTTCACCTACTATAGGCTTACACGTTTGTTGTAAAATAAAAATAAAAATTTATTTTAATGTTCTTGTGCTTATACTATAAATAAGCCAATCGGCTTTCCCATGTTTTTTAATCAATTACCAATTATTTAAAAATCAAGGCATTCATTTGCTTGTGAATACCTCAAATAGCCTTACTTTCTATAATGTTACACTATAGTTATAGATATTATAATAATTGTCATAATACGTTTTTCACATTAAAAATGTATATTTATTTTTTAGGATATCCACTCATAATTTCCGCAAGTTTACTATCAATTATAAACAGAAACAAAAAATTTTTTAATATCTTTTTAACAAATCCCTTCTTTACAAATCCCTATACATTCAATCGTCACTATACTCAAACGAAACTTCCAGTATCACTACGACGAAAAACGCTCGGGCTCTCGATCCGCCAGACGCTGCGAATTTTCAATTGCGGGAGCTGCGCTTCATCTCGAAATTGTCGAAACTCTACTTTCTTCTTCCTTATACGTCGCGAGAGCCGCAGCATATGCACCGTTCCATACTCGCGTCCGCGCGTCTGTACCGCGAGCCGCGAGATATTCGCATACTTGATCTACTTCGCTCTCTCTCCCTCCCTATAGGCGAGTGCGCGAATTCGCTCTCCTTCCGAGCGAGCGCGAGGGAATATTTACGCGGCGCGGCGATGCCAATGCCAAGAAAGTGCGCACACGGCGTGAATATTTCGAAGCCGGACCGCCGCCGGCTGCGCGCGCGGGCACGTGTTCCTCTCGCCAGCTCCCGCGTGTCTCTATAGTATACAATCGATTGCAACGCGAGCGTCAAATCTTAACTGGCAAATCATTAGCCGTCGTGTTCTAATTGCTCTCGGCTTTCGGGAAGACTATCGCGTCGCGCTCGCGGATTTTCATTGGCTCTCCCAAGGAGCTTTGGATCGTTCGTTCGGTTCTCGCTTTCGGGCACAGAGGGGAGAAGCGTCCAAGGTGAAAGTCTCGATGTAAATTTCATTTCCTCGCTTTTATGCGCGCAAGCCGAGCGAGTATACGTATGGGCCAATTTGCAGTTTTGCATTGTTACTTTTACAACTTATTTGCTCGAAATTCATGTGGCTCGAATGGCAGAACGTAACTTGGGTTGATGCAACTAATAAGTGATTTCGTTTAATTAAACGATGTACGTGTGCGTTGTAAGTGTCCCGATATTGGCATGTAAATAGAGTCCGAGCGAATTAGCGAGAGTGATTTTCACGCCGTGCGATGGGCCAGTTAGGTCACTAGTATCGTATAAAATTTTATAGCTCAGCCTACCTAAATCCGCAGTCACAATTATTCCAGATATATAAAGCAGTCGATTATAGTTCACCGTGAAGTTAGCACGAGCGTAGCGAGTGTGATATTCACGGTGAAATAGTCGACTACTTAGCTCACGGATAAGCGTGACTTAATTGCGACACTAAACCCATATGTATACATGTATACACTTTAGTTGACACACTGCACGTGCAGTTTTTTTTTTGGGGAGCGCCACACAGCGTGCGGAAAGTTTGTGTTGTTTCTAAAGTAAAAGTGAACAAGCTCGAGAATTTCGAAGAATTGTTTATTGATTTTAACGCGCAAAATTGTCTTCCTCTGTCAAATATTTCATTTGTCTCAAGAAAGTTTTTTTATTTTCTTCGAACTGAAGTTAAAGCAGAAAGTTAAAAATAGCGATTTCAAAATTTTTTTGCATTTTGCAAATAATTAATATTCGATTCTTTGTTTGGAACCGAAACGATTTCTACGGATCTTTTTTCCCAGTTCAGAAATCTCTAAACGCGACACTGAACAAGATAAAAATTTAATCAAAATGTACTAAATACATAAATCTCTAAAAAATATTTAAATAATTATCCCGTACAAATAAAGTTAACATTTTATTAAAAGTTGCAGTATAGTAGATGGATATTACCTACTGAACAATTAATTTACGTCACATCAATTGTGATTTAAATGCAAGTTTTGACGATAAAATAAATAATCTCAATGTTTTGTTTGATCGAGAAAACTATTATATAATAGTCCAAAGGAAATTTATATACGCAACAATATATGCAGTGCGTATAATTTATAATCATTAAAAAAATCCAAATATAGTCTAATACTAATTGGTGTTCTAGTTCACTCAGCATACATAACTTCGAGTTAACCATTAATAAACGTGTAATTTTATTTTCTGCAGGTTCGTTATAAAACATTTAATGTTAATAATAAGATACTGAATTGCGAGTCTGAATTATTATAAATTGATTAATTAAAAAGGCAAACTCGTAGTCCGCCACATTCATACGTGCGATGCCCCTTTTTTACAGTAACAGGAAAATTATAAAGCTGATAATGAAAATTTTTTTCCAAAAGTCATTTTGAAAAGATCAAGCGATAATTAACACATCAAAAATTTAAGGGTACGTAAGAGTTAATTTATCAATGGACTTCACGAAGAAAGGAAGTAGACAGGCGTAGAAAGAGAACGAGAACCAGTTCTCATCTTGCGATTTTTCGTATAAGTTGGACAACGGAGCGCGTGTGACTGTACGCTAGTCTATTTTTGACGCCTCGAGCGTACTACTTGGTGGATTTAGGGGGGTACTAGCGTCTATATTTACATCTGTATTTAAAAGCGGTGCCTTTTGCGAGAGTGTAGCAGAGAAATACTGATAATAAATAATAATAAATAAATGAATGAAAATTGCGTTAAGAAAATAATTTTGATTAGTGATAACTAATTGTTATATTATGTAACGAACATAAATGCTTCAGAAAACTAATTCTTTCTTTTAAAAAATAAATTATCATATAAGTAGCTCTAAACGTATTTCTAAAATGCCCTAAATAACCTTTATTTTAGTTTTCTTTTTTTTCATTCAGAAACCTAGAAAGTTACTAAATTAAGACATAACCATAGAATCGAAATGATATGAACAACGAGTTTTTGCATTATTTATCTTAAAATTATTATAAGGGTGCAATATGGTATCCTATACTCGGAGTACTTACATAAGTATATCAAACTGAGAAAAAACACATAATAAAGACAACATGGCATAATCTGATCAAAAATGTTCATATTTTCATGTAATACTGAATTTATTCAGATTTATTAAGACATCAGTATGAAATGTATAAAATATTCTATATTCGCGTCTGACCATTTTCTGACGTTACTACTTACGATCCTCTCAGAACCGTTAAGACTATCACTGTTCTAATAAATACTTTATTTGTATTAGCAATATACTCTGTACAAGAAAATACGGAAAAAGATAATTGCAAAAGATAATATAACTCATAAATTTATATTATTGAAAACGTGTTTTTTCTTTCACAAGTACTAGTATTCAAATTTTTTTTTAGTTTAATTATCTTGATCTTTGCGTCATTTCATATTTTACGATCTAAAAATATTATTATGCAAAAGCAAAAACTACGTACATGTTTTGGCATACATCTGTTAAACAGCTTATACGTACACAAAGAAAATACAATATTATGACAGAGATTAACTTTCACACATAATTTTTGTCAAATAAAGGAACTTCAATAAATATTTTTATGGAATATTCTGTGATTAAATGAAAAAGTACATCTTAAAAAATGCAACTTTCGAAAAGTAGCAACTGCTTAGAATAATCTTTAAATGTTCATTAAATACAAGAAAAAAAAACTTACCTCATTGTGGTTGATTTTGGTATCATCGCAATCGCCACTCGTACCGTCCTGCTTTTCCGGGTCGATTTCCTGAAACAGATTAAGAAAACACGTTGATTATAGTCCAACGCACAAATCAAATAGATAGGACTATTTTTTATGAAAGCCGCTAACACGGCCGTGAAAAGTAATCGGAGACAGCGCAGTGTACGAGTATATTAATAGCTAGTGTTTACACCTGACGTCAAATGGAAACATTGGCTCCCTGACTTAAGCCGGCCCACTCATAGTTATATCGTTGCCGCATCGATTATAGTTGAGGTGTCTTAAGAAAATCGGCTATTGCCAACGGTTCGAATATATTACGAGATGATATTTAATGGACCATGTACGTGAAACTTTGCGAAACCGACCGACACTTATTGGATTCAATGTTTCGAATCCGGAGTCATTACCGTTTTCTTCACTTTAATTTATTTTTAAGTAGAAACTAAAATAGTTCTAACATGCATTAACTTAAAATTGTGATTGATTCACGGTTTCACATAAAAATTGCTTGTGCATGAAATAGTATTAGGACTAGTTCAATTCGCAATAGCTTTTACTTTAGTGCTCAAAGCTTATTTTATGACATAACAATTCCATCAAACTATATGCACATGTGTACTAGAATTAGTGTAGCAGCAAAAATAGAGCCCAATATTTTACTGTTGTCAACATTTCTATGATTTAGAACTGTCGTCGACTTCAAATATCGGTTATATTATTATATGGAAATGTCGAAGAAAAAATCATACTAACATCCATGTCAACATGAACGACCCCAGTGGATCTTCTTTTTGGTCTCCGCCTCCTTTGGATAACAGCCTGGGTCGCCTGCGCATTTCGGCTGTCGTTTTCCTTGTCTTGCTCTGCAAACAGTATAGACGTTTAATTATAATATTTTTTTAATAGTACAACTATTTTTAGAATAATTGAAATGTATAATCATTTTGTACTACAAATAAAAAAAAATTATATTGGTGCGTTTTAAAATTATTCTTACATTATTACACATCATAAAGCTTTTGCAATATTCTTTTACGCGTTGCTTACGCGTTTTCAAGTTACAATAAAAGCGTGTGAACTATAAACAACTAATTTTCCTATAAAATTTGCTTTTAATATACCTATGAACTTTTAAAACTCTATCTGAAATTAAACGAGCGGAAATTGAACTTGAACTAAATCTATTTTCGTCATACAATGATTCCCTTTATTACGAATTATTTTCGTGATGAAATGAAAACGTTCCACTAAGATAAAGATTGCCTTTGCAATACAGCATGCGTAATATTTTTTTAATCGAATGATAAGTATTCGAGATCTACTCTTGTACATAGAATTATTTTATATTGAAATACACTACTTTAGTACAATATTTAAAATAATCCATACAGTCATGCAATATAGTTATTAGTTATATTACCCTTATCCTCTGGTGGTTTGAGCGGTCGCCTGAGTGGTAAAGTGATCGTCGTCTCGGCAGTGTTCGAAGCAATGCTGTCTACCGGAGCCGAGCTGGGTCGAGGTAAAGTCGTGGTACCGCTGCTACCTCCTCCGGTGGGTCGCCTAATATACGCTGTCGTCGTATCCGCTGATATGGATCTGTTGTTCGCATCCTCTAGCTGGAACTGTGAATTAGAGATAGCCATTTTTTACATATGCCTCTGGAAATTCTGACTCTGATAATGGGGCTGATTACGCTGAGAGAAGCTCGTATGCAGCAACTGGAATAATCATTTTCTTTTTTTTTTACTATTTTATAGATCTTTCAATAAAACAAATGATTCTTCAACAGCAGATTAACAGCTCATCTCGGCGTTTAGCGTTTGAGGCAAAAAAGAAATAAAAGGAGTCTCATTTGTGATTGACTACTTCGAAAAACAGTTTTATTGCTCCACTTACAAAAAACTGTGGAATCGCAAAGTGTATCATTGTGTATGTAAATATTTACAGTGATGAGACAAAAAAAAACATTTAGCGAATAACGACACATGGATATAATGAATTACGATACAAGCACATATGCGTAAAATGTTAAGGACTAGCATGCCCCAAAATATATCATGCACTTACATTTGGATACCCTGAATTTCTGTGCTACAGTGTTAATGACTGCTCTCCTCTTTGCTTTTCTGTGAGTACTATACGGCTGCATGGTCCCATTGCAATAATTATCAAATCAATGAGAAAAATAATAAAACATACCTTTTGCCGCAAAATCGAAAATGCAGATTCACGAGAATAAGACAAATCGTAAGGGTGGACAAAAAATAAAACAAGTGCAGGCTGAGATAAAAAATATGACATTTATGTACAGATGGAAGCTCTCATTTACTCTGCTATTATCAGGTGGCTAAATTAAGGGACCAACATTTTGGATCACAAAATTAATCATTTCATTAAAATTAATGTATGCATTACATTCGGAACCAAAATTCCTTTCCTCGCACTACGCCAAAATTACCACATTTCCTTTTGGACGTCTGGAGAGAAGTGCGACATTTTGGCTTTAGTGAGTGGAAAAATAGTATACGTACCATGGAAATGAATTCGGGCAATTCTTTGCTCAAATTTGACTTCCCTTGGTGCGTAATATACTATTAAGTCAAGCAGGTTACTGACTTATTAAATATTTAATAAAATATAATACTTTAATAGCAGCTCTAAAAGTCTATGTGGTTAAAAATATATATATACTTTTCTATAAGTTATCAAGTAACAAGCATTAAAATAACGTTGTTAAAATCTACTTTCTGAATAAAAGTTGAATATTTAAATCTCAAATATTGTTTAAAACTAAAGTTTTAGTAACAGATAAAATAATGAAGCAAAAATGCCATTCGATGGCAAAACATGTAACAACTCATTTTTAAATGGCATAAAAATAATCCAGAGCAGATTAATCTTTTTTTTACGTCATCTTATAAAAATACTGCACGATTTTAGCTCGTTTAAACACTTTTTACTCCCTACGACAAACCCAATAAAAATTTTGTCATCCAAAACCTCAAACACAAATATATACATAACAAAAAGATTAAAATTTTTTCCCAATGAAAAAAAAAAGACTGTTCCAGGGTGCGTGAGTGCTATCGAGCGAGCGTGTAAACGCGTGTTCCGCAGTAGCTGCAGAACAATACAAGACCTGCAGCATGCTACTACTTGTACTCCCAACCGATAAAATTTAACATCCATGCACACCAGCCGCCGGCGTCGGCCTCAGCCTCGTCGCTAGCGAGCACAACAAGCGGCGGCTCTACGACTGCGCTGGGTATGCTTGCATCACAGACCTTGCTGCCGCTGTCTACTTTAAGCCTCCAGGAGGGCCGGCGCTCCGGCAGGTTCGTTTCGACCTCTGCGCTCGTCGTCGTCGTCGTCGTCGTCGCTGTCGTCGTGGTCGCCGTCGACGTTGGTTGCGACTGAATCGCCGTGGTTCCCACTGCTGAGGCGTTGCTGGCGGTTGGACCCAATTTGTTGGTGCTGACTGTCGTCGGGCTGGCCGTGGTTATCGTGGCCGTGATCGAGGCAGTTGTCGTCGAGTTGCTGCCGGTCGAAGCTAAGCCCTGCGCGGGGGTTAACCGCCATCACAACAGAAAATCCAGTTATTGGAACACTGAGAGAATCGTTCTAGCTTGTCAGTCAATTTATGAAATGAACAATTATTTTATCGAGTGGGATGTACTTTTCAAAAATAATTGTGTCAATAAAGGTTTTCGGAAAATAATTAAATCAAAACCAAAATTTTGTATTGTAATGTGTGCTTAAAGAAATATTGTTTTGCAGTGTCTGTATGAAAAAAAGTAGATCCCACTTTAACTTTTACAGTGCGGTGACATGAGAACGAAAGAAAATTTAAATTTACTACAATAATTCTCTCAGTGATTAAGCTTTTGAATTTTTTAGTAAGCTCAGAAATTAATGGATTTTTAATAGTATTTCGTTTTACTACGCTTGTGATCAGAATATGAGGTTTTCACAAAGACGTATCGTTATCATTTATTAATATACACAAAATCAAATAGGCCAAATTAATGATTGCAATGATTAGCGCGCAACCCACCACCAAGATCTATTTTACATGATACCGATGATGATACAATGTCGCAAGCTTCATATCAATCTACTTCACAATAATGGAAAATGTATACTTTTTTGTGATGTAACACAATCTAATCAAAACAACGAAATCTACAGGATCATGCGCGGGTAAAAGAAAATAAAAAAATTCACGTTTTTATTGTACATGTGACTTTTATAAATTGTTATCTTGTAACAAAAAAAATATAATTTTGAATTTTCGTATAACAAAATTTAAAAAAAAACAGTAAAAAAATATTTTATACTAAACTATCTAACAACGTAGTTGGTAATTTATACTGTGTTTGCAGCAAAAATAATGGGCATCAACATAATTTTCCAATCATGTCGAAAATCTACGTTATTTGCACTAAACATTTAACTCGATCTGAGTATTTTATATAAATACGTAACAACATTCGCATTTCTCAATGCGAATCAATAGTTTGTGTAACATTGGAAACTAGTACGAAAAAGATTTTAAAAAATCATATAAATCATCAAAGCGAGCTTCCCAACCCACTCAGTAAAGCCACAATCTCGATCCCCTCTTTCGCGCAAAAAGCTCGCGCGCGATCCAAGCATTTACTGCCCTTATCCTCCCAGAAAAATACGTGGGGTATGGCGAGCAGCGCGGTGAGTTTGCCAAGCTTGCTAATGATAACCCCTGACTCGGTAGGACCAATTAATTCTTGGCGGTGAGTCGTCGCGTCGGGTGTACCCTCGAGCTCTACCTGAGTGACGCTGGCAGTGTTGGTGGTGGTGGTGGTGGTGGTGGTGCCGGTCGCGGTCGAGCCAGCGACGTCGTTGCTCTGAAGCTGCTTCTTCTTGACGAGCTGCTCGGCGCTTTTAATTTCATCCAGGGTCACGCCCTGCGTCGAGCGTCTAGTCTCGCGGACGCGTTTCGCGTGTGCCTTGCGCTGCGTCTCGCTCTCCTCGTCGCGAACTGGTGGCACGAACGACCTGCGAAACAAAACAGAGCAGCAAGTGCCGTTATTGTACTTTGAATTGGCTTTCCGATGCTGGTGCTGGATAGCTGGACAACTCAGAACGCTCGTATCGCTTTATGCGGTTCGAGGTGTCTGGCTATGACCTTGCAAGGCAATTCAAACTTTTACTCGTCTTTCAAAGCTTTTCTGCTCATTTTTCCGATGCGGAATCATGTTAAAAATGCATTCTTTTTTATTATACTACGGAATATTGTTACATCGTTAATTGATATTGGTTATAGTAAAATTAACGGTTTGTTTCGATAGTTTGCATTGACTGCCTTCACAATAAGCGTGTGTCACATAAGCAACTTTTGCATTTTGTCTGTATTACTGTATAATATCCACTTAATTTGTGATAGATAAAACGAAACAATATAAGCAAAACAGATAAAAGCATCTGACACTGTCTTAAATAAATATAGATTCTACGTATGAAACAGACCATCGAAACGTTTTCGTATTAATTTTATAAGTAATCCTATAATAATACCAAATTCAAAATAAAACCAGAGGAATGTCTTCATAAAATTTTAGAGCAGAGTATTTCGCACTTTGCAATAATGTTTTCTACGTTGCACTCAACAATTCAGCTTAACTTAATTAAAAAATTTTATAGCACAGTGTGACCTCACTTAGGTCACGCTTACACGTGAGCTAAGTAGTCGTTTATTCCACCGTGAATATTACACTCGCTACGCTCGTACGCTAATTTCACGGTGAACTAGTTGACTGTTATATAACAAATAATCGTGACTGCGGATTTCTATGCTATAAAATTCTAAGCGATACTAATGTCCTAAGTGGACCATCACATGGTGTGAATATCACCCTCGCAAAAACTTAGGCTATTTACACGCCGGGCAATAATAAGCCAATTTGGTCACATGGATCGTAATGTACTATTAGTAAAATTGTACATGTTTAATCAAGTTAAAAATAGCTGATTTCGTATAGTCATAGAATACACTCTTGCAAAATTAAACCGATTATTAAAAATTCAAAACAAAAATCTGAAATCAATATCGAGTTTTGAATCGACTCATTATTCTCTCACACTTGCAGCTTCATAGACAACGACAATATAATATAAGCTGTATGTATAATCTTAAATAGGATAAAATTAACACTAAATTCTAAAATATTCGTTGACCATGTCCAAAAATGCTGTGTTGAAAAATCGCGGTAAAGTTGTTACAATTTTTGTATGTAGTGCAACACTAAATGCAGCATATTGGCAATGGTTAAATATCTTATTTTACTATTCAATTAGAATCTACATAAGTAAATACAATAATTTGCAAATAAAACGAAAAAGGATGATTCATGACGATTAAAAAAGCACACTGTTTTCATCATGCGGTTGCAAACTGCAATTTAGGCAAAAATTATAAAAACCAATATCAACGAGGCATGAAACTTTCAAAATTTTTTATGCAATTCGTCACACGCTTTAGATACACAGTTGAAAAGTGTCAAATATTACAGCTCGTTTAAAGAATATAGTCACCTATTGTTACAAAAAAAATTCGAAGTATTTTTAGTTTTTAAGTGCATTAATTGAATTTGATGTACCAACTTTATGACTTATCACATGATATAAAACACACAATTTAATGCCCTTTTTAAAAGTACAAAATCTTAATAGAAAAAATGAAAAATTAATCGCTCATAAATATTTGTAGAGATTGAAACAGCACAATCAGCAAAAGTTAGACGCGTCATTGTGACTGAACGGTTTCTCATTTTTTCTGTTGAGAAAGCAATTTTAAAACCATAAAGAGCATGTTTTTCGACATGAATAGGCTATGTAAAATTATGAAGTAAACCAATATTTTACAAGCTTTATCATGGCTATTAGATAATAAATTACATGAACTTCATTTTTCATTTTGTAGAGATCATTATGAATTGAACATGTACAAAACGAAATACATGTTTTTGCTATATTTAACATTTTTGCTTTGCAACTGTGTGAAACTCTGATGACAAGCGACGTGAGTACGCACTTGAAGAAATTTTTGAAGATATTTCCTGGACTTAGCTTGCTCCCACCAGGCGTGGTAGGAGTTGCAGGTGCTGTCGTCGAATTGTTCGACGTAGACAGAACTGCTGGCGATACTTGGACCGAACTTGATATGCTACTCGATAATATTTTAGATGTATTATTTTGCCATTGTTTTACTTTAAAAACTTGAAAACCAATGTTTTGCTTTAAAGAACATGGTGAACAAAGTAAAATATGGAGATTTTTAAATGAAAAAAGAATCAAATTAAATGAACAGAATTTTTTTACTAAAATTAGTAAAAATTTTACTTGAATCGCTTTTGATTCAGTACAATAAAATCTATTGCTAAGAGAAAGAGAAAGCCGTTTATTTTGTTAACTATCTATGCAAAAAACGGCTAGTCACAATTAGGCATTAAGTCTTTTGTTACTGTTCAATGGACACTTTTTTATAAAATCAATGGTTTTTGTAGAATTCGAAATCCAAATCTTTCTGTAGTTGATTTTCAAATTTAAGTCGTTCACTTGTAAGCCAAATCTATTAAATCAAAACCTATTACGAATCCACTAAAAAGTAAAGTAAAATGTTTATATTTATTTCACTTATCTGTAAAAATTCAACAAATTATTTTAATTTCTTAATCGTAGTTTTAGTAGATAATAAAAAGTGCCCATTTCTAGGACGTAAACAACCGCAATTGTATTAAGAATATGCTTGCCGCTTGCGCGAAAATTGTGAGAAAAAAGGCTTTTGTTTGAGTTTTTAAATACCTGCGAATCTGATTAGCCGGTAAGGGACTGGTGGCGGCGTTAGCACTGAGATTTGAAACGGGTGAAGTTGGTAGTGACTTGTTCGGTAGACTTGGCGACTGTAAACTGTTACCCTGAGGTACTCGTGTCAATTCTAAATTTAATTTAATATCTTTTTTCCTGTAAACAGAAAAAAGTCAAATATTTATTAAATAAGATTAAAATTATTCTTCATATGAATAGTTTATAAAGACAAAACAAGCATTCGAAATATAATTTGAAGAATTCATGAAGAATAGTAACTTAATATAACTTCTTAAAACATAAATACAAGCGCAACAATTGAAGCATTCTGAAACACATATTTTAATATCTTCCATTCCATTCAAAAAATATAACATGCATCATTCCAACATAAATAATTTTCCAATAAATTTTCATGCATTATATGGGTGGAACACAATTCGAAGAATTATTCTTTTTTTTACTCAAAATCTTCGAATACTAACAATTAAAAATGTAAGACAATCGACTCTATTTCCATAATACATTTTGATTGGTTTAACTAGTTATAATTTAGAGTAAAGTCATATCTTACAAATTTCCGACGTAAATAAATTCTGTAGAGCATATTTGTAAATAAAATTACAAAACATAATCGTGTGCAATACAATTGTACGAGCATTAAAAATTTCAGCAAATGTTAATGAAAAAATGATGTGCAGGAAAGTTTTTTATTATGTAAGTGTTTGATACTTTTAAGTGTGTTATTTAAGTTACGTTCGCCGATGATTACTAGTGTTAAAAGTTAGAATGCTTAAAGAATTTCGATGAAAATTGATTTTCCATTTAATACATACAATGTAGCTTCATTAAACGAGTCTAGCCTCGTCGCAAGCCACGCATATGTATAAATAGATACTCCGGCAATAAAAAAAAAGTTTTGGAGGGTGCGCGTACCTGTAAGTATCGCGCAAGGATGCAGATCGAGCAGTCGTGGCGTTGTTATAAGTAGGAGTTGGTGGATTGCAGCGGTGGAGAGTAGGGCAAGATGCTGCCTTGATACGGGCTCTCAGTGCCAGGTACTGCTCATAGAACCTGCGTAACATGCATTCGTGCCATGCACACTTATATACGGACTCGACTCGACTCGACTCGACTCGACTTTCGTATAATTTCCAAGTTCGCAAAAGTGACTTTTTCAAAGGGGTGTGAACAATTTTAAGCAATGAATAAGGTACCATTTATTTGTTATAAAGGTTTGAGTTAATCATTAGTGGTGGAATGGTTTTTTATTATGCGCAATATTTAGAATTGCACATAAATCACTGTTAAGCAAAAAAAACTGTAAAAGCAGGTATCTTTTTAAATTATAAGTATTAGAAAATATGCAAGTTTTTTAATGAAAAAATATATTTCACACCCCTTGAACTTTTATTTCAAGAACTAATTGATATATTTTATTAAATTCTACAATTTTCGACTAAAAAATTAATTTTCAGTCTTTAAGCTAGTGCTTTAATTCTACTCTTCGAAAAACCAGTACAATAAGTACATATTATGTATCTATGGCAAAAAGAATCTTTTTAGGCCAAGCATGGATTTGCAGTGCAAGCCGAATATATAAGTACTGTATATAGACGAGTACTACAACACAGAAGGTCAAAACGGTCTTCTCGCCATATGTACTACATAATATATATATTTTTTAACACATACGCATACCACATTTTTCATATATATTAAGCGGGAATAATGAATGAAAATTTGTGGATAACAATAATACTAAAAAAAAGTTATTTTTGTCAGATTTAGATCACGAAATACTGTTATAAATATATTTTATCTACACTAAACTATAAAAATCATTTTTAGCCGTATGGGAATAAAAATAACACAAATGATTGTAGAATAAATGAAAAGTAATGACTGAGTCCGTGCAGTGCATACACACAATACTAAGCTTGATTATCAAATCATCAAAAACACACTACTAAAGTTATATTAAAACTGCAAGCTTTATAACGATTTAAAACTTATAAGAAATATGTTCACTTACTTTTCATCCGTTTCAAAGCTATGAGTTCTTCTTAATACAACTTCTGGTTCTTCTGGAACTTTTATTGGAGAAGTTGGAGTTTTTATTACTGATTTCTCCCGATCTTCAATCCCTATTGCAGAATTTGGAATTAATTATAATTGGTGGTCAATAACTAATATTATTTGTTATTGAAATTCTTTTGAAAAGTACGTACTAGTAGAAATTGAATTGGCAGCTTCTGTTTCAAGACCTCGGTTTCTGAATGATCCAGAACGACGCCACGATGGTATAGAACCTTCCTCGTTGTTTTCAGTCTGTTGCTTCGGTGGTGCCACGGGTGCTTGGTTAGGAACTTTATTTGCATCCGGTGATGGTTGTGGACTATGAGAGGCTGTTTCTTCGCGATTCACTCTATTTTTCTTTTCTGCAAATAAAAAGTTAAAAAGTTAATAAAAAATAAAAAGTTTTCTAAAAAATATACGGAATTGATATAATAATAAATATATATTTATATTTACAATCAGTCAAGAGTATTGGAGCCTGATAAAAAAAAATAAAAATACTGTAATTGAAAATAAAACACAAGTACTATGTGCTGCTATTTAAATACATCAATCAATAGCTACCTTGTATTATATGTTTCATTTTCTGATTGACATTCGTACAAAACTTGAATTCATACAATAAAAGTAACTTTTGCATTAAGTATCTAAATATCTACTCATGACTGTACAGTGTACACATAAAATTGATGAGGTCTGTTATCATGTTGCACATTGATTATCATTAATAATCCACGTCAAACCGTTCAGGAAATCAAAAGAACAACCAAAGTAAACAACAAAAATAAAAAACGGAAATATTAGCGACAAATTTAAAAAAAAAAACAAGTTCGCATAGAGCTCCTCGGAGGAGTTGGAGAGCAAAACTCACCATCGTCGGTAAGACAAGTAGAGTTGTTCGATCTATTTGATTTATTAGATTGATCAGAACACGTGGAGGTTTGTGTATCTGAGCTAGTCTCAGATTCACTTTCACCCTCGCTTGCATCCACGTCGGTATCGATTCCCTCTTCTAAATCCACGCAGCGTAGTTTAGGGACAATTGCGATAAGAAAAGATTGTAATAAAAGATGAAACAGGAGTTAATTTCATGGATAAAAGGAAGGAAAAAGGGTATTCTTTAAGTTTAGGAAAATAGAAGCCTAAATTCTAAAGCAGCTGATTAAAAATAAATAGTCGCAATAGTCTTTCTTAATTTCAAGTGTCAAAATTATTTTCTAAAATTAATGAAGTATATGTTTTAAATAAATTTATTTAGAAAGCAAATTATATTTTGAAATTGATGATATTGATAGTTAAAATCAAGCAGCTAAAATATTACAGTTAAAAATTTTTACCTTACTTTTATTTTGGAAATCGTTAAAGTATGTTTTCTTTGACATTATGCAATTTAGTACTAATTAAGAGCGGAAATTATTAAAAAATTATTGCGGCAGTTTCTCTAAAAGTCCTTGGCTAAGAGACTCGAGGATACCCAAATGAAAACGTCAACTTACCGACGTCACTGTTCGTTCCAACGCTCGATTCTTCTTTATCGGATTGAATTTCCAATTCAACTTTTTTAACTTTGTTTGGCGTTTCCTCCGCATACGTTTCTGTTCCTTCTTGATCAATAACTGAATTCTCTTTGTTTGTTGATACACTGAAATAATAACTAAGTTAGTTAGAGCATCAGATTAACTACCTTTATGATTAGGTTACTTGCAAAAAAATTAATGTAAATGTTTCTTAAAATTTACCGTTTCTTTGGTATCGCTGGTTGTTTGTTAATAATTTGAGGATGGTCTTTTAGTATGACCTCTTGTTTCTTTTTCAGTTCCTCTAAGGCCTTGACAATATCAGAATCAGCAATATCAAATGCAGTCTGGCCCTGTAAGATGGAAATAATTAAATATAGGACATATATTTTAATGCAGACTTTAACATTTTTTCATACACACTTACAGCATAATTTTTAATATCCATATCACAGTAATTCTCAACCAGAAGCTTACAAGCCTCAATTTGGCCCCAGTGCGCTGCTCCATGAAGTGGTGTCCATCCATCATTATCTCGTGCATTAACATCACAACGAGCTTGTAGTAAGATACTGAAAATGAAGTTAAATTCCTTTATTAAAAAAACATTGCAGAAAATTAGTTTATTTTGGGAATTCATACTATTTTCATGAACTCATAGCATGCATTGTTTAAAGTTAAAATAATATTCAAATTAATAAAAAAAAATAAGTAAGTATAAATCAAACTAACTTCATAACGGTACTGTAACCCTTGGCAGCAGCAACATGTAAAGCTGTAGCTCCGGATCTCGGATGCATCGAGTCTTTGCCTGGTGCTCCAGATCTCCAGGCTCTTGCATCGCTCAGCATCAGCCTTTCTTCTTCACTTCTTGCTTGATCGCAATCAATACCTGTTTTCATTCAAGCAATTAGAACTATGTCTTTTTTTTAATTTTTTATTTCAAAATGTTAAAAAAACTAGAGATATTTAAGAATTCAGTATAATAAGAAATAATAATAATAATAATAATGAAACTAAAAGGGAAACTAAAATAAATAAATAAATAAATAAATATAAAACTAGAGATATTTTTGAAAAATCCGTTTTGTCTATTATAGTAATATTAAATAATATGTACAATCAATCCATAGCTTTAAAGTAACATAAGCTTTCAATTGAACATCCCATTAGGCAAAGCCCATCAGAGTCTGTTAATTATTGAAGCACACATAAGGTAATTGAACACGCGCGATGCAAAAAAAAATCTACCGCCATCCGTTGTTGCACAATGTACCGACATCGATGATAATGAAAAGGAAGGGAGAATTGAGTCTCGCGACTCGATTAGATTAAGTTCGAGAGATTAGAAAATATCTTTTTTTTCTTTCTTGTATTTGACCACTTGCCTGCCTTGTTGATGTACTCCTGAAGCATCTCCTCCATCTCGTCACTCTCAGCTATGTCGAGGGCGAGTTCGCCATCGTTGTTCACAGCCGCTAAGTTGCAACCTTGTTCTATTAGGTACCTGTATGGACAGAAAACTACGTGTTAAAAAAGAATTATTCTTGAAGCTTACGCGGGGGATATTAATCCAATGTCTAGCATTTAGACTGTTGTAAGGATTATCTATTCTATGCTATTTTAATAGTACGAATGTATCTAATTTAGTTGAATATATTGTGAAAAATAGAAAAGTAAGACTATACTTCAGTCTGATTTGAAAGAATGCAGATTCAAGCATAATAAGAAAATGCAACTGCATTAATTATTCCTAAGTGTAGCGTAATTGTAAGCCCTTCAAATGAAAGGGGCGAAGAATCATACCTAATTAAGAAAAGCTGTTTAATCATGTAACATTGAAGCAATCAGCTGCACGCCTCATATAGCAAGTCCTTGAAACCTTATTTCAGTAACTCATAATCAGTCAGAATAAATGTACAGTACATGATATTGCGCTCATCTTTGCTTTGAAAATGTTAATAATATCTTTGATACTAGGAATAACCGCTTAAGCAAAAATTTATTTTTTTCGGCGTCTCGCGCGATGCGAGATTAATTTAAAAATTTTTGTCTAATAGCTTTTTAATGATATCTCAGTAGTTTCGATTAGTCATTCATTGATGCTATTACTGCCACTTCGGTCGCTCTATTTTTATCCAGCTCTTCAACTCTAATCGGTCAACCAATACGCACGCAAAGCTGTACTGCGTTCAACCCAAAACAACATCGACAACAGCTGATCTCGAAAGTGTGCGTGTAAAAAATTGAAAAAAAAAAACCTATATTTTTAGAACGGCCAGAAACTAAAAATGGCGACTAAAAATGACGCGTCGAATACGCAAACAGCTACAAAAGTCACAACAAAATACGCTCTTGAAGATAGCCGGCGACGAACAATGTGCGCGCGGAGACGAGAGGAGCTTGCGCAACGCTCGCCCGTAAAACCGCGATTTTAGCGGCAACGCTTTAACGACTCGCACGCGCTCGCGTATAATACGCTTCCTGCCAAAAGTGACTGGCCGTAAAGCCGTTAGCTCCCGCATAGCGCGGCTATGCGATTCTGTGCTGCAGCTGGATGCAAGTCAACGCGAGCCACATAATGAATTCGCTGGGTTACGCATCTCTGGTATACTGACTTGGCAATTGATATGAAGCCACAGGAGGCAGTCGCGTGCAGAGGCGTCCAGCCTTCATTATCGCCGCGGTTGATGTCAGCGCCCTGTTCCACCAAAAACTCCACCATGTCCAGGTCGTCGTCGATGCAGGCCTGCAAATAGAAAAAAAAAGGTTTACTCTCGCGGCTTCGTACACGTTAGTCGACGTTTCCCCTCTATAGTCCAATATAGTATTTGTGTATATTGTTTTCCGATTTTTTGCGAAGTGTATAAGTATACAAAAATTTAACGATAATTAATAATGAGCGCTTGTGAAAAAAAAAACCATTTGATAGTCTAGCATAATAAAAAATTACGCGATGTAATGAGCAGTTGATTACTTGAGACTATATGAGACTACCGATATTTGAATATAGTACAATAATTGATCCAGAAGTTAGTTTACTAATCATTAAATTTAATTATACGAACTCGAATTCAAGTAGACTTTTACGATGAAAAAAAAAATGTCTTTAAAGTAAGCCTTAATTCTTTATTGTGAAACAAGTCAAACTTGTATATTTTTCTATTTGATTTACAATGCGTGCAAAGTTGTAAGTCTGACCTACAAATAAGCGATAATACACGTTTATTTTATACGAAATGAGTACAGCTAATAGATACCTAAATTCACCCAGTATATTAGATCATTTATCGAGATCGAGGACCGTACACATTAATCGTTTCTCGCAAGCGTAATTATTCAGAACAGACATTTTATACTTCTAAAAGTTGAACTCAATGAAGTTTCGAAAGATTGTATAGAGTTTGTATTTACGAATCAATGAGCATTCGAATATTGTCAGTCGAGTCTCTCGTGATTAGGATTATAATATTATATAGAGATATCACTCGTTCATGAATCTATGGACTCACATTTTTATTAGCGGTTTTTCGAAATGTATAACACTGAAGTTTCCGATTTCGGTATGATATTTTACCGAACCGGGGCACTAGCGATATCTTTCTCTTCGAGAGCATGTAGCATTCGCTATAGACACAGCAAAGTCTAGCAAATGACTCTAGTCTCGTTTTACATTTTAAAAATCATAATTATTTTCCAATTTTATCCGTCCGCGGCGCGAATGTATATGCGTACAGTTTTGAATAATTTGCTACGTTATAATAATCATTATTGTTACGAAAAAAAGTGTATTATTCAAACACCAACGAAATATTTTACGTCGAAAGTAAAACTAGAATTACAGCACTGCAATGAAGATAAAAACAATATCGCAGAAATTTTCTTCGAGCAGTTGATATTAAAATATGCGTCCGACTTAGTCATCGAGAGCTACACTGATAAAAATAGTGCTTCAACTGTATACTATCAGTTGCCTTATTAATTGCCAAAAGGTTGTTAAATTTTTCTGGTTTATTATCGTGCTACTACATGAATTTACGTTTGTTTTTACTTGTACTTCTTAATCAATCAGCTTCATTGAAAATCATAATTATAAAACTCGCTTGGGAAGACAAGTCGATAAAACCGTAACACGACGGAGAAAGATGCGAAAATAAATTTTGACACGTTAACGTTTTTAGTGAACACATAGTTTTCTTTCTTAACAAACTCAGTAACTCTTTCCAAAAACTTCGGTTTCCAGAAAAACAGTTCATCGGAATTTCAAAAGTGCGATATTTCACGTGCAGCTTACTTAAAGAGCATTTCCAGCTCGTACGAAATAAATTTCACGCTCGACGATTTGATTACGCGCCCTCTAATTTCTGAGTCATGGATAAGCGAACGGTCTTTCTCGAAATAGCCCATTTTTGATGGTGAATTATTTTTACGCAAAACGCTACTTTTGAATGATTCGACTGATTTAGATGGCTGCGCACTATTTTTAAAGTATATATCCAGTGTATACACGTTTCGTATCGTACGTACTATGGTAAAAAGCTCGCTTGAGAGCTACTCGCTTTAAGCGCAAGAAAAGCTGTAAAAGCATTCCTGGAAGATTCGTAGTGTTATTTTTGTGACCTTCTTTTGATAATAATTATACAATTATTATCTATTATACTTGAAACTGGGAACCTTGGGAATCTTTTACTGAGGATCGTCGTATCATAATCATTCTTATACCGTGCAAAACGAGCATTCGTGAATTCGTGCTTGAACTTTCTATAAAATGGACTAGCGGAAGTAAGCTGTTTCGACTGTTGTAACACAAGGCCTTCGCTCGTTGTTGAGGAAAACGAGTAGATATTATGTTTCAAACGTACGCTTCCAAATAACGTTTCCCGGAGACTGAATAAAATTCCTGGCTCAGAGGCATAATTCTCTCAAATGTAGAATAAGATTGCTTTATAGCTATACGATTCGTGGCCCCTGCTCTAATTCGTCGAGCAAAACGATCGCGAAAATCGATTCACAAAACAATATATATAGCTTTCCAGAAGCAGAACAACGACATGACACTGCAAAATAAACAAGATCTGCTTGAAATCGAAAGCTTGCGCGGCTTTCTCATCGACGAATAAAGCCCAGTAGCGAATTAGACAAAAATAGTGCTCCATTGTAAATTATAAGTTCTCTCAGTGTCGGTGTATACACTCGGCCATAACCATTGCTTTCTTATGCGCTCGAACGCGGTAGGGTACACGCTTGTACAGGCAAAAAAAAAAACAATGATAATAATAAACCCGTTACAACAACGTCGAAATATATAGAGTAAAAGCGCGCGCGCGAGAGAGAGAGAGAGAGAAAGAGAGAGAGAGAGAGAGAGAAGCGAGAGTGGAGAAGGGAGGGCCAAAGCGGAACGCGTACAACTACACAGTGGTCTGTGTCTTGTAATAGAGGCCTATAAATAGCGAGCCGATGCCTGATGTATTTTCAACGTCTATTTTCGCGAATTCACAAACGGCCCAGCCTCAAGCGTCCACGCGCTCCAGCACCGGCCTCTCTTATTCCCTATCTCTCTCTCTCCCTCTCTTATTCTTCTCTTGGCGTACAACGGACGTCGATTTTTGATTGATTCTCATGTATATGAGACTCGACCGGTTGACTGCTCTCGTCGCGATGATTCAGACTCGTCTCTTATCTCTTGAATGTAAGCCGACGATAATGACGTACGGGCCTTTTGGATTTCTACTGAAAATCATGACGTTATCGAATTTACAGCCCATTCATTTTCACTGAGGATTATTGAACAATTCGTGCGTTAGATAATTTCGCTTGCGAGTTCTCATCTACACGCTGTACGTTGCAGTAGACGCAACGACTATAAGCGATGTGAAACGTTATTATTTACAGAAGCCGCCAGGCGAAAGAAGAATTCACATTTGTCACTTTATATTTAGCATTTATGCTCAATGAAAACCATGTACTTTTGGGAGTGTCTTTCGAAAAAAGCGCTAAATTTTGTGGATGGCAGCGTTAAATATAGAGGACGAGTCAAAGCTTTAATCGCTGCCGAGGCAAATAAAAGATCAATGTCATCGACGAACTCGATCTACCGACACTCGGATTTAACGCGAGAAACGTTCTCCAAGATTTTCATTTTCTACGCTTATTCCAAAGCAAACAATCCCGAGTTATTGAATGAAACTATGCCTACAGAAGACATGGAAAACAACGAAGAATGAATGTTCACCCTCCGAAAGACTCTTGTGACGTTATATTTTCAGACTTGTGATTCATGAGATCACACGACACTTCGGTATCGTCAGTTAACAATTTTTACGCAAAACTGCACGCTCCAAACTGTGCGTCGGATTTGGAAATCGCGAATAATTAATTCCCGGAGCTCTTCAATCCCAGCGAAATTCTTATCTCGAACGGCAAAAATAGACTTTCGGGAAAACATAACTAGAACATTTCTCCAATACGGCTTGTAAATAGCTGCGCCACCTTCGACTATCAATCGTTAACAATTGCACTCTCCCACGCTGTGAGTCGTACAAGACGACGGCTTCATTGCGTCCACCCATGCATATTATTTTTAGACGCCTAACACTTTGACTCCGATCGTTACGCAGGCGCTAAGTAGTTATCCCATCGGCCGTCACCGTGCAGTCCGACTAGCCGTGAAAATGAATTTTTTCAACCTACATATAGGCGCACTGCCGCGGCGAATCTCGCGCTCTCCTCGCGGGGGCGACCTACGCCTTCCGTGTGTACCCAGCACGTCGCGCTTTGATCTTCGGCCGCAAGAGCAACAAACGCGCACGCAGCCGCACACACGAAAATCTCTCGAGCTGGATCCATTTTCAAAGCTTATTTATCTCGCGGGGAAAATCTCTGCGCCGCGCGAGTGAGGCGAGGAACCAAGATGGAATCTCGAGCGGCGAATGAATGGCACGCTGGGGGCCTTTACATAATACGCGCGCCGAAGAGCGCGTTTTTCCGGCGAGGTGTATACCGGAGGAAAGCCTGCCAATTGGCAGATGAGCGTGCCTTGACCGACACGACGACGCCGCCGAATGTCGGAAATGAAAAAAATGCCAGAACCGCCAGTGGGGACGAGCCATTCGTCACCACGCCGAATCCTATGTGCTGCTGCGCTGTCCGAGGAATTTTTAGTGATGATCTGCTGCGAAAATGAATGAATTTTTAGTAATGGTGGAAAATTTTCGAAGCGATCGCGTATTCTTCGCTTTTATCTTGCGCGACGAATCTTTTCCTAACGCCCGCAGGTAACGGGATGAAATTATCTCGGCGCGCGTAACACGATTTTTCATCCGTTTCCCGATTTTTTTCTGGAAAAAAAAAAATACGAGATAAATTACGCTCGCGATTCTGGTTGATTGTTATCATCGAATTGTGTAAGCCTCACGGAACGCGGGGAAAATCACGAAAGTACGTTCGCTACTGATGATGATGATGATGATGTTGATGTAGACTCAAAGTTAAACTCATATAATAAAACCCGTGCTCAAGTCATTGTTTGATAAATAATCGTCATTGCTGTTAGTAACGTTCACTCAGCGAGTAAATAAAGCCGTTTCTACGTCTGTTCGATTTATTTTTGTCAAAGCTTCCACCCGTCACGGCGGCCGAATCTCTGCAGCGGTGAACTTGGATTCGTTTTCAGACTACAGTTACTACAGGTGCATGCTCCTGCAGAATGCGTGTCCTTGATTCAGTTTCCACTGACGATAGCGTCAAATTTATGTTGCTTGTATTTATTTATACAAGCAGCATGTGAAATCTCTCTCTCTCTCTCTCTCTCTCTCTCTTTCTCTGGCTGTGTCTCTCTCAGCGTTAACACTGATTTTTGAGAGAGATTAGTGATCATTAGGTCACGTGGTAAGATCTTTCAGGTTTTTCTGAATAAATTTGCAGTCTACATTCACGAATGCGATGCGTCAATCCTTGACGCATTTTTATCCAATATGAGGTACATTAATCATGGATCAGATCTTACCTGATGCAGCGCAGTGAGACCATCGACATTTCCAGTATTGATATCAGCTCCTTTTTGCAGTAGCCTAATAACTTCATCTTTGTCTCCAGCTGCACAAGCAGCCAAAAACACACAATCTGCTGAAAACTTGATCTTTCTGGTCACTTGTCTGGGATGAGGTGGTTCTCGGTTGGTCTCAGACTGCTCCCATCTTTTAAGCTGCTCGGCTCTCTTGAACAGAGCTGAACTGGATCTATTTTCCAACGACATTGCACTCTGTTTATCTTTGACTACTGATTGATGAACTGACTTTTTAGGCAAAATATAACTTGTGTTTGGACTGCTTGGTAGTCTCCACAAGTGCACTTATTTCCAGCTTCTCCACCTCCTAAACCTAAATTAGATTTATAACATTAGTATGCATAAACGAAATTTTATATTTTTTTTAAATTATAAATCATTAGAATAATCTTTATTGCATCTAAGTTTTCTTATATTAATGAAAACTATCAAATTACTGAAGGTAATAAAATAAAGTTTTTATGAATGTAAATAGAAAGCTGATTACTTAAACTGACTAAGATGAACACTGTATTCCATTTAAACTAGAACATAGTTGAAGTTTAAATTAGACCACACAGAAAAACTCAAGGCAAATTAATTCTGTACATAAGATTGAACTGAAAAAATTAAAAGAATTTAAAATATTATTGTCAATATTATTGTTATTTCATTTTTGCAGTACTGAGGAAGTTGTATAATTTTAGAATTTAAAAATACTTTGGGGCAATCATTTAGGTAAGAGTTAAAACCATTATAATAAATAATTTATAAACAAAGCAGAACATGCTTGTTTTTGTAATGTTTTTGTTATCACAATATTATCAAGAAAATTTAGTAGGATATTCTGCTAGATGAAAGCTTCAAATGCTTTACTGCAAAGCAAATGTTGAGAATCAGCCAATTTTGGCAGTCTGCCAGTTCGTAAAAATCATAGGTTTTTTATAGTTTTTAAGGTGCTGTATTTAACAGCCATTGTCGGAATATATAAGTATAGAAATGGCTTTTGAGAAAATTCAGAATAAATGTAAGCATGCAAAAAGTTGCAATTAAAGAACAGAATCAGCCCATGGACTACTAGATCATGACATTTTGCTTGAAAAACTGAACGTTACCCGTAAACGAAATAAGCTCTGCCCACGTTGGCTGTTCAAAAACCAGAAATACAGACAAGCGAAGCGTGGAAAAGAAACGAAGAGGGTTTACATCGCTGAGGAAAGAGGCAGCAACTTGAGAGCACTGTTCACCAAGAAACACATTAACACACAGTTGTCCGCAGTCAGTCAAGTTGGCACAAAATTAAGGAGAAGTCACAAACGCCGTTGCCACGGATGATCCAAAAATTACGGGCAGCAAGTCTGGGGAGAGGGGGGGGGGGCGGGGGAAGGGAGGAGGGCACGAACCTGGCGATGAAGAAGGAGGCCCCGGGCGCAAGAGGAGCAGCAAGCTGGCCGGCGCAGTGTCGCGGCGCTTCTCCAGATCCTCAGCTGCTGCTTCTTCTGCTGCCTGTTATGCCGAGCCTCTCTGCCGCCGCCTGCCCCCATATATACCGATTTCTTAAGGCCTATGCTCTCGGGGCTCCAAGTGGCTCCGAGCAAATGCAGCGGCGCGCTCCAGCTCCTGCTGCAGGCGCGTTATCTCTCTCCTCCGATGCGCTACGATGTGTTGTACATGCACGGCGATTCCTCCGTGTGCACAGCGATGGAGCTCCGAATCGCGCGCTGCAGGAAGAAGCAGGCCTCGCCTCGGTGCGTTGCAGGCAGACGGGAATCTTGAGCAGTGTATATGCAGGGGAGCGGTCGTTCGTCTCCGCCGCGGTTCTCTCTCTCTCTCTCACTCGCTCTCCGTAACGACTCCGTCTCTCTCTCTCTCTGTACCTCTGTGGAGTCCCGTCAAGAGCTGCTGCTGCTGCTGCTGCTGCTCGCCTCGTCTCTCTCTCGGTCTTTCTCTGGCTTTCTCACTCCGTCTCTGTCGTTCCGACGTAGACGATCTACTCTACGGCTACTCTTAATATGCGACACGACTAGATTCGCGTGCTCTTGGCTATTCTTGGCCCCGTCCGCCGCCGTCTCTCTCTGGCTCCATCTGTACTACTCTACTACTCGCCGCCGCCGCCGTCTCTCCTTCGTCCTCTTCCCGTCCCGTCCCGTCCTCCGTCAGTATGTTGCACGATGTATGTATGTATGTATATATATATAATGGGCTGCGTGCGAGCGGGAGAGAGAGAGAGAGAGAGAGCTGGCCTGCAAGAGGTTAATATCACTGATACGCGCACAGCGCACACGGTATCGTTGATTTTTCTCTCTTTCTCGCCACCGCCACCGCAGCCGCCGCTTCGTATACTGCTCATAGTGAAGAACGCGTGTTTTCCCGCGCGCTCTTTCTTTCTCTATATGTATGGTACATCTATACGGGGCCGCGATTTTCGTAGGTATACGCAAGAGAAATAAAAAAAGTGGAGCTTTACGTGCGTATATTATTAAGCGCGCGCGCGCCGATTGTTATGATAATTATACTCGTTTTTCCGTATTATCGCGTCTCCCTCGCTTTCTCGTCGGCTTTGTACGTATAAAATATACATATACATGCGTCCGATTACAAAACGCTCCGTCTCACTCTCTCTCTCGAGTCTTGCGCTCGAGTTTTTTTGGTATCTGCAGCCGCAGCAGCGCGAAAGGCGCCTCTCTGCAGCTTTGCGCGTTTTCGCGATGAGTCCGAGCCGAGACCGAGAGTGCACACTCCGACGAGCCCGACTATACGTGTGTATACGTATATGCTTGTGTGGGTTTTTCATTCTGCTGCTGCCTCTGCTACTGCTGCAATGCCTTACTCTGGCGGGCCCGCGGCGCGAGCGCGACGAATCCGCGAGTATGCGTGAAACGAATTATTGCAGGCGTCTCCTCATTGCGGCGACCAATGGCCGCGTTTTGATTGGTTGCGCAACGCGGGACTTTACGCGGAAATGAGCGGCGACTCTCGAAATAACGGTTTGAGCGCGATTTTCAAATTTGACTTTAAAAATAGCCTGATTCTTCGTCAATTTTCTATTTATCCCAATAATTGGGATGGAAAAATAATTGCTTCTCGATTCCGGAACAATTTTCCGTTTGTTTATTAGAATCAAGAATTTCGAATTGGTTTACGTAGGTATTGCTACTAAAAATAAAAAATTAAGCAAATTTTATTTTTAAGTTCCTTGAGTAAACATAACAGAGTCCAACGTACATAAACGAAAAAAGAAGTACTGTTTCGCAATTGATGAATAATTAAGAGTAGTTTCAAAAATGATAGTTTTCCTTTTCTTTTTATTAAAAATTGAAGTAATTTATTGATTATTTTATTAGAGTGTAAAAACGAGAATACAAGAATAAATTGCGGAGAGACACAAGTTTTTCTTCGCAATACTTTCGCATATTATAATGTTTATTGTTTAATGTTTACGGTGGAATATAACTGTCTTATACCCATATATGTGCAGATGTAGGTATCATTTAAATAAAGAAATTATTATATTATGTGGCTTTATGCAAATAGATTCTGCAGAATCTATAATTCTGTGTTCATCATGTTTATTATAATCTATAAATAAACAACTTAGTGTTTTTATTCGCAGGAAAGAATTCTATCATATAATATTCAGTTTTGCCTAGTTCAGGTGAAATGTGAATTTTATTCAATTTTTCAAGTTTAATTGAAATTAATTTTTCTCTATTTATAATTTCATTAAACTTCGCGTATTAAACGTACTGTATTACATGCAGAGGTATTAAAGTAAAGCAGAAAGCAAGTCAGTTATAAACACAAACTTGAAAATAAACAGACTACAGACATTCTTCAGAGAGGTGGATAAATACATGGATATACCACAAGTGCTTGTATACATTTTAGGGCAAGACGCAAGAGAAATTGTTCAAAGACATACAGAATATATGATCGAGCTATATGCGTATATTTGAGGAAAGTTAAAGGCCGGCTCGCAAAATTTTCGTTCGCGCAACGATGCGGCACTTGGGGACTTGGGGCAGCAGAAGCGCAAAATCATCCATCGCGGCGCCACCAGCTGGCTTTCCACGAATCGCTGAGCGAGCAAACCGATCAACGAAGCACGTAATATAGATATATACATATCAGGTAGGCATCTGCACTCTGCCAGTGGCGACAGCGGAAAAGAGTGTGTCGAAAAAACGCGCTTCCTCTCTCTCTTTCGCCTCTTTTCGATCCAATCGAGTGTCTCGCTCGGCTCGCTCCGCAACTGGTAATACTTCACAAGTGTGCAGAGCGCGATTGCGATTCAGTGTCGTATAAGTTGCTTGCAATTCACACAACTCGCGTGATCGCCCCGAAAAGTCGGTGCGGACTGGACAGTATTCGCACTATATATAGTACTCATAGTCAGAGCCTATACCGGTGAAGACGGACAAGAGGAAGTGCGCTCTGCGGTCCGAGTCTCAGGCTCAGTACTCTCGGTCTCCTGTCTCAGTGAATACGCGCGAGAGAGCCGCCAGCCGCGCTTCGACGAAGGTACACGCACGGAGACTGCCGAGAGAGGGCCACGATAGTCGCGAGGCACAGAGATCCGAGAGAGAGGCCGAGGAGAGTCGGAGCCAAGCGTTTACTGCCTACGAAGAAGACGAAGAAGCTCGCTGGTAGAGAATGTGGAAGCCCGAGGAGAAACGTTTGGCCTGAGAGCGAGAGAGCTGGAGCGGTGTGTGCGGAGGGGGAGCCTCTCCGACGAGCGCGCGAGGAAAGCGAGGCCCGCTCTCGAGGAGGTGCGCCTGTAGCCCGGGCCTCGTCTCCGAGGAGAGAGCAGCGGGCTCTCGGAGCCAGCTCACAAGCTCCGCAGCTCCTCGAGGAAGAGCCCCCCCCACAGCCGCAGCGAAGCGCAGGAAAGGAGGGTAAAAGCGCGCGGGAGCGGACGCCGAGAGCGCGGCGCCACGCGCACACGTATACCTACACGTACAGGCGCTTGCGCGTGTGCGTGCGAGAGCCAGAGAGCGGAGCTGTTTCTGTTTGTGTCGAAAAAGTGCGCCATGACGTCGTCCTCTTCGGCGTAGCGAACTCTGTGTTATCCGTGCTGCTGCTGCTGCTGTAGCCATTAGCCAAAAGGCAAGTTGTCGTTGCACGAGAGATAGAAAGACTACCACTGCCAGAGAGTCGTCTCGTCGACGTCCTTATAGGAAGCTGCTGCTACTACTGCGCGGAAGGAGGTTCTAGGGGACGAGTGAGAGAGGAGGACGAGAGGACTAGCGAGTAGCAGCGCGGAGGCCGTCCCCGATGTTGGTCGCAGGACTCGCACGCCGATGTAGACTACATGCGCTTGTCGAGGATAACTTGTACCCATCAGCCTGCAGTGATAACAAGAGAAGCATCAGCGGTAGCGACCGAGGCAGCGAACGGGGCGGCGGAGGCGGAGGAGGCGGCGGCGGAGGAGGTGGCGAAGGAGGCGGCGGCGAAGATTCGTGGACACCGAAGAAAGCTTCAAACCTGTTTGAAGCTTTCGAGGTCGGATTCATGGAACTATGAACCTGGACTCGTTGTCTTTTACTTTATCACAAATCAGTTATTTGGTTGCGAATTTGTGTAAGAAAAACTTTTGGGACAGCTGCCGGGAAATATCGGTTGTAAGTATAGCCTTCTTTCTTATACACTTACCTACTCTCATTCTGTGTGCGCGAGTGTGTGCGTGTCTTTCTCTCTCTTTCTCTGACTCTCCATTACAAGCTACCTATAGGTACAGCAAGCGGCGCTGTGGCTGCACCTATACCTATACACCTATCTTTCTCGCTTTCGCTCATTCGCGCTGTGCTCGCTCTTTGTGCGATTGTCTCGGGGAGTCGAGCGTTCGCTACTTCGCTGCTGCTGCTGCTGCTGCTGCTCATGTCCGCGACTCTGCTGATGCCCGTGTGTAACTTTGCAAGATTCCGGTGGTGTGCGGGAAAAACACACTATTTAATCTTTTGCGCCAATCTTTAGTATACTTACGCATAGTCCTCTTTCTTCCCCGAGATATTGCGTACTTCGCTACTCGACGCCTCTTCTTCAGTTTCTTTACTTCTACTCTGAATTTCGCAGCCTTCTTTTAACTCTCATGAACATGAGGGACATAGTTGTAAGCAGTTTTTCTGATTGCAAAACTTGGTGCCGAAACAAATCTTATGAAAATCGAACGAGTTTGACCCTAAGGTAACTGAGCGAATAGACCTCTTGGAACACAGGTTCATACTTTGATAACGAGAAGAGAATTCATTCAGTTTACAGTAATAACGATATACCCAATAATTTAGATGTATTTATTTCTTAAATAAAATGTGTATCTCAAATTAGATGCTCCATTTTATCATATTATAAGGAAGTATGCTTTTCTTTTATGAAACGCAAAACGTGTTATGATTTTCAAATATAATGCATCTGAATTAGATGATTTATTTATGATAAAAGATTCTAAGATGACGGTTATATTTTATTTATCTATTCTTATGGAAAAAGTTATGCCTTATTAAAAAAACATTATTCATTTATAACAATCATTAGTTAATATGTATATATTTTATTTATAGCCTTTCAATTTTTAATTTAATTTTTTTTATGTTATACAGTTGGTACGGTGGAAGGGTCTGGAGGCAGACCGACATTTGTTGCGCTGTTTGTTCTCGCATATTGACCTTTCAACTGGAGAACCACCAGAACCTAACGCTAAGGATTATTATCAAGTACAGTTGCTGAAACAAGAGTGTAGCACCCTTTTGCTCAAACCATCATTTGTTTCAAATCTCTGTTTTGCTATTGACTATCCTTTCCATCGCAAAAACGTAAGTCTTAAAAAGAGAATTACAAATTTCTCTAGTTTAAGTACTGAAAGTATATTATGTGATTTATTTATTTTAGCAAATCCTACCATCAGTCAAATTTTTTCAAAACTTGCGTAAAATACTTGGGTTATCATTGGTGTATGAGGTTGTTTTTTCTATAGCCCTACAGCACTCACAGAACTCAGACATATCTGCTTGTGCCACTGAACACTTAAAAAAGCAGTTACCTGAGCTCTTGAAGAATTACGTCAATACAGACGACAATAAAAAACAAAAGGAAGGAGGTCTACAGGATACTTCTCCAGAAATCTTACAACTTATACTCACTTACATACTAGAAGAAGCCAACAATAATAAACTATCCTTAGAAAGTAAGGAAAAATTTTTAAATAGTTTGAGACGTGATTTTCCCCGTGAACTGGTACCAGTGGTATTAAGACCACTCCTGTATCCAGGTGACGGGGAAGTTCCAGAAGATAACTCTGACTCAATCATGGCTACAAATCAAATGGTACGATTTTTAAATTTCATTTCCCTAAATTTACAGTAAAATTTATTAGTTATCTCACTTTATATTTTTTTAGGATAACTCCAATCTAGTAGAGTTGATTATGGAACTAGGCTATGGTTTTACTAGTAGTGTAGAAGAATGTCGCAACAGTTTAGCGAGCCTCGGCGCTCGAGAACTGACTGCACGTGGTGTGGCCAAAATTCTGGGGTACATGGCCCGCACTTGCAGCGGTCTAGAAGACGCTGGTGGACTACATTCATTTTGGGAAAATTCAGGTGCAAATCAGGACAACAAAGAAAAATCGAATGATCCTCCGATCACATGGAACATCGAAGTTTTTGTACAAGCTGTAAAAGAAGTCGTAAGTTTTATAGTACAATTTCTGTAATATTATTTACTGGAAATTCACTGTATCTAAAACCATGGTATTTTTTTCTTTACAGAATGCTTCATTATCATGGAACGAAGTAGCAGCAAAACTCGACCATGCCGAATTCATAGTCAAAGATCGACAGAGTCTAAATCTAATAATGACTGCTTTACGGATTGGTCTGCAGAATCAAGGATATCCACTGGATATGTTCCCTGTGGAATTATTTTACCGTCATTGGGAAAATGCAAAGGGACAGTTTTCATTAATTCAGCAGATCATTAAGAATCCAGACATCTTCAGCTTTGCCGATTATGCGTATCATTCGGTTACTATTGATGTTCTAAAAGCGGCCCCTGAAATTGACACCAAAGAAGCACTAACTTGGAGATCACTAAATGTTGTTGAGTTATTGCTTTACATGGCTGAAAGAGGGCTACATGGTCCCGTTCAGGAATTATTCAAATGGCCAATACAACACTGTCCAGATGTACTTGTGTTAGCATTACTGCAAATCAATCCACCAATTACAATGTTCAGGCAAGTGGCAAATCTGTATTATTTCGAACAAATTATTTCCAAAATACTTTACGAATATATAACCGTAAAATATGTTTTTTTTTCATGTGTGTTATCTCATTGGTATTATGTTTTTCTTTTTTGCAGACAAGAACTTTTGAGTGCTCTAATGCCAATCTTTTTGGGTAACCATCCTAACAGTGCAGTAATTCTGCATCATGCATGGCACACCAACAATGTCAAGATTAAAACTATCATTATGCACTCAATGGCCGAATGGTATCTACGAGGCGATCACGATCAAACACGTCTTTCGCGTATTCTTGATGTCGCCCAGGATCTCAAAGCCTTATCTGTACTTCTTAATGCTCAATCTTTTCCATTTATCATCGATTTAGCTTGCTTAGCTTCACGCCGCGAGTATCTCAAACTTGAGAAATGGCTTACAGATAAAATTAGGGATCATGGTGAAGCATTCGTTGCGGCCTGTGTCAAATTTTTACAAAGGAGATGCCCTCAAGTTTTAGGACCTGGAATAAAGGAAGATCCGACCATACCGAAAGCTAGTCAACTTCCTCAGGAAACTCTTACAACCATTTTACACTGCCTGCAAGTGTGTGTTGGGTAAGATAATGTTATTTTTACATTTTATTATTTGAAATATTTGGCAAAGCAATGATAATGCACTTAGAATGTGTATTTTTTTGTTGATAATTGCGCTATTTTCGATTCAATAGTACTACAATTTAATATAATATTGTAAAGATAAATTGTCCTTATTTTTTAGGAGTGTATCGCAAGAATGTGCTGATGCTATTTTGACTATGGTACAAAATTGTAGTTTGATGTTAAGCAAAGGAACATTGGGTAGGTTACCAGCACCTGTTTTAAGACACAGACCACTCGAGACTTTTAATCCAGCTTTAAGTGGACAGGTATTGAATCAGAACTTACTATTATGCATATTTTCTTAAAGTAGTACATTGTACATCAAGGAACAAAAATGAGCTTATCAAGGAAAGACAATAATTTCAAAGCTCTGTAGTCTCTTATGTACAATGTATTTTTTATTAAAAGGATCAAAAAAGATCGAATTTGTTCACTACCGTGAATTGTGATTTATAACCTTTATTACCAAAATGTTATCACCCGAAATCAAAACCTTTTCATTTAATTTAATACAGCTGTTCTCTACAAAGCAAGTGGACACCTTATCAAACCTCAACTCAAGTTTGGCCTCCATGAGTCTGAGCTCTAATCTAGGCCCACCTAGCAATTCCGCCTTCAACTTACCGGGTACTTTAGGGCCTTTGGTATCAGCTCCAGGGTCACCATCGCGTCTCATGGGTCCGTCTCCTTCGGCGTTTCCAATGCTGCCACTCTCGTCGCAACTCCATTCCGGTCCAGTCGGCACTCAAGGTTCCTCTGTAATACCCGGCGGAGCGGCAATCGGTGGTCTTAATAGAATGGGTCCACCTTCTGGCATTGAGAAAAACCGTATGGCCGAAACGTCTAACCTCTTTCCGGATATGAGTCAAAATGTATCTAAGGAAATTGAAGACGAAGCCAATGGATATTTTCAGCGAATCTACAATCATCCACCTCATCCAACTTTGTCGATTGACGAAGTTCTGGACATGCTTAAAAAATTCCAAGATTCAAGTATCAAAAGGGAGCGCGATGTCTTCCATTGTATGCTGCGAAACCTCTTTGAAGAATATAGATTTTTTCCTCAAGTAAGTTTGGCACCTACTTTATTTATTATTTATCTCTTTAAAGTTTTATACCTAATTCTTTTTTTGTTATCTTTCCTTAAAGTACCCAGATAAAGAACTACACATTACGGCACAGCTCTTTGGCGGAATTATTGAACGAGGCTTAGTAACTAGCTATGTAACGTTGGGTTTGGCTCTACGATTCGTTCTTGACGCTTTGCGTAAACCAGAGGGCAACAAGATGTATTACTTTGGTATAGCTGCTCTCGACCGATTTAAGTCACGCCTTAAAGAGTACACAACTTACTGCGAACACGTTCGCAGCATTCAACATTTCAGTGAGTTTCCACCTCATTTGATCGAGTATGTAGAGTACGGTTTGCAAGGTCAAGAGCCACCTACACGGCCACAGGGTCAAGTGCTACCCAAATCATTGGCTGCAATGCTCGCACCAGCTACGACACCTTTCAAAACTGTTGCTACAACTACCATAACCACGACCACAACTCAAGCCAAGCCTTCTACGACCCCTACTACTTCACTTTCGGCTAGACCTTCAATTGCCAATGCTACAAATATTGATACTCTGTTAGTAGCTACAGATAAAGAGGAGAAAATCACTGCTCCACCTGAGGCGCTACAAGATAAAACAGCCTTCATATTTAATAATTTAAGTCAGTTAAATCTTCAACAGAAGTGCGATGAAATCAGAGATATTGTTACAGAGGAATACTGGCCATGGATGGCGCAGTATCTAGTTATGAAGAGAGCGAGTATTGAGCTGAACTTCCATGCACTTTATTCTAATTTTTTAGATTGTCTAAAAGTTGCTGAAGTAAATCGAATGGTGACACGGGAAACCTTTAGAAATATAAAAGTACTTCTTCGGAGTGATAAAGGCATCGCCAACTTCTCAGATCGTTC